>OZ053312.1:3835578-4278347 GCA_964056655.1 Arabis hirsuta | reverse complement strand
AAAAAAAAAAAAATTGTATAAACTAGAAAAGAGACTCACTGATTTGATTTGTGGTGAAGAGAAAATAAGAAAACGTGTTTCTTCAAACCTTTGTGACGGTAATATACACATATATATATATATATATATTAGACCTTTTTCAATTAGGTAAATCGATGTGCTTATCTTGATTTTTCCATTTTTTAAAAATAATATTTAAAAAAATAAAAGTGTACAGCCATAAAAATAGGGCTGTAAGATTTTACATGTTACAGCAAAAAAATTTTTTTAAAAAATTAAAGATTCTGTAGCTTATAGAATTAAAGCAAAAACATGATTGGTAACAAAGGATGTAGGTTTGAAACTTAAATAATTAAAGCTACAACATGATTGGTAACATAATGATGCTTTAAGAAAAATTAAAGCTGTAGACAAGGCTTAAAGCCCAACCAATCACCCACATTGTGTGTATGTTTGAATCATTCTTCTTTCTTTCCATAATGTCAGTTTTTTCTTAAGCATATTTACGAGAAAAGAAAATAATTAATAATTATAGAGGTAAAATAGTTAATTTTTATTTTCTCTTAGCTATAACCCTAAATTTAATTCTACACATGTTATTCACTTAATTATGTACCATAAATGCAATATTAACCTAATTAATCTTTTATTAAAACATGAAAATGTCATTTTGTTAAAATGCACTTAGTGCCAAAACTCGATATTGTTTCTTCCCAAAATAAATCATTTCAACTGCCAGAGATGTTCAAATTTCAGTCTCTTACTTTTATTCTTTATACATAGATAGATTATAATAAAAATAAAAATATACCATTTTCGTACAAAAGTAAAAAAGTAGAGTTACAATATGCTTACCAAAAGTGGTCATATGAAATCTAGACATCATCCAAAACACGGAATAAAAAGAGATTCGCCTACTTTTGCAGCTACAATATTGTTAATGCTGCTAATAATTTACAAAAAAAACAACAAAAAAAAACAATTCACGGAATTATTGAATGTTATATTAGTAATATTTTTATAACTTGTGAGACTCTTCTACGTTATGAAGATTTTATTAAGGGTATTTTGCTTAATAACCAAAAACAAACATAATATAATATCTAACCAAATGGCTAAGAGATATAGAAAAAATTAGAAAAAAAAAAATATGGATTTTGGTTAGATTTTTATGGCTATTTATGCCAATTTCTCCTTATTAAAATGTAGACGAATCACAATATCGGACACCTTTGTCCCAAGTTAGATTTTGAGCATGTTTCTTCAGATTCAGTGCAATAATTGAGGAAATAGACAGAATAAGAAGCGAAAAGACTGGTTAAGGGGGTTATTGGTAAGATGGAAATTCGAATTGAAGAGTGGCCTATCAAATTTCAAAAGGTGGCGAGCTTTTTATCTTATTCTAGACCATGGACAGGCCTAATTAAAAAGCTTCCAACTAAAAGAATATATATATATATATATATATATATTTAAAATAGATCAAATGAAATCTAAAATAGGATAAAGAAAGAACGTCTCTTTTATTTTTATGAAATTTCAAAAAATATCATTTTTCAAGTGCTATTTTACAAAATACCATCTTTTTACAATTTTTGCAAAAAATATCACTTTTTCAAAATTATTTATTCATTATATCATTTATTTTTGGATTAATTATGTTGTATTAGAGTTTAGTTTTGAGGGGTTAAGAGGTTTTAGGGGTTAAAAATTTTTTAGGGTTAAAAGATTTTTTAGGATTTAAAATTTTAAGATTTAGGTTCTAAAAAATCATAATTAGTGTTATTTTTACAAATAAACACTAAAAATAATATTTTTACAAATATAAACATAAAAAATGGTATTTTTGTAAATGTCTCTTATTTTTATTAGTTTTCGTTCAGAATATTGAAAACTTATGCAGAAATAAAGTGCCTTAAAAACAAAATCTATAACAAAAGATTTTGCCCACTCTAAAATCCCACTTGGACTTTGTGCAGTCAAGTGTGTTTAGACTTTAGATACGGGAGTTAGGCAAATCTTATAGGGTCTTTTGCTTGAAGTAGTTGATGATATTTGTTTAGATTTTCTGTTTGACCATAATATCTGATTTTTGTAAGAAAACAAATAAATCAATTAAGCTACAAACATATATACAAATGAATGAGTGAAATCAAATTTGAGTTTGGTGTTGAAGTTTCTATCGTCGAACTAAATCCTATTGACGACCATTATATTTGTATTCGGTATGGTTTTTGAGTTTAGCATGTAACTTGTTTGTATACAAAAATATAAAATGTGTCAAGATTTTAATGTGAAGAGTGTAAATGAAAATAATTAGGTTATATATATTCAAGGAGCAATTACAAAAATGTCACTTTTTATGTACACATTTGCAAGAATGCCACTTAGGGATGTCCATTTGCAAAAATGTCACTAATTATAAATTTATAAAGCCTATATCTTAAAATTCTAAACCCTAAAAAATATTTTAACCCCTAAAACCCCATAAACCTTCATAACTAAATCCTAATAGAACATAATTAACCCAAAACATAAATGATATAAAAAAAAAATAATTTTGAAAAAATGATATTTTTGTAAAGATTTCAAAACTGTGGCATTTTTGTAAAATAGTACTTAAAAAGTGACATTTTTAAAAATTTATCTATATTCAAAGAGTGTACAAATATCCAAACCAAATTTCCAGTAAACGTATTTCTTCTACCCACATGTATTTTACCTATTATAATTAATCTGTATACAAACTTATAAAAAACCATAAATTTCACGACGTATCAAGACGAATAACCGGTTGATGAATCAGATATTCTGTATAATATGTCTATCTTGAATAGAAGATAATTATCTTTTATTTTATAAAAACGGTATTTAACCTAATACTCTGGATAACATTCAGTCAAATATTTACCTTGTATAGGTAAAACCTCTCTAAACTAATACTCTATAAATTAATAATCACCATAAATTAATAATTTTATTCGATTCCAAATCGAGTCAATGTAAAAATTAACAAAATATGATAAAATAATAAGATAATAATTTTATTAACATTCTTATGTAAAATATAGTCCCAATAATAGTATAAATTAATAATCAAGTATAATTATACATATATAAATATAACTATGATAATGTAATAAAATATGGTTTCAATAAATTTTATTTTATTTATTAAATGAAAAAACCGATTGTTTTCTCGGTATCCAAAACTTGTCAAAAAATTATAAACACGATAGTTGATCTTTTACACATAACTCTTTCCAAATGTATCGTAATATATATCGTTTCTACTTTATCATCAACATTAATAATAATAATCATGATTTCTTCTAAATTTTGTGCTTAATAACATGTATCATTTTATATGGAGAGTATGTTATGATATTAACATTCATTCTATTAAGATAACTAAAAGTATAAATTATAATCTCAAATTAACGCATATTATTTTTACAAATAGATTAAATTAAATTCTTTAATATAATATCATTTTTTTTTTAGAATTATTACCTAAAACATATATCTTTTGATAAATTAATAATTAATAATTTATCGATTAATTAATATTTTTCTAAATTAATAAAATTTCAAAGTTCTAACATTATTAATTTATAAGGTTTTTACTGTATATGTTATCGAAAGTAGTAAAGCAAAAATCACACTTACTTCGTTCTCCAAAATCACTCTTACTTCGTTCTCCAACTTGGGTTTGTTAACTATTTCTTTCCATTCAAAAAAATTATCATTGGAGAAACTCTAACCACAAATTTATCGTAATATTTAAGGAAAACTAAAACAACAAATAAAGAAAAAAGAGTTCAACTTTATTCTAAACTTCTGATCTAGAAGATAAGATAATGAAACAGACCCACTTGTCGTGCTATAAGCTATTTAAGCTTTTTGGATTTATCCTTTTAATTAACACGAGCAATGTTGTTTTGAATTAAAATTACAATTGTGACAGTCGAATGTTTCAACGACACGTATAAAACCTCGGTTTCATTTCTACTAATGAGAAATAGATATGTCACAAAAACGTTCAAACTAATGCTAAGCTTTTTTTTTTTTTGATAAAGAATGCTAAGCTAATTTTTTGCATTTATATTTCTTTTATTTGACAACGAAATATATGATTGCACTTGAATTTGGGTGGTAACGATTAGGTCATATGTTTATGATGAATTTTGTTATTATTTTTAGGAAGCATTGTTCAACCTTCATCTTGGAATACCATTTCAAGTTCCGCATAGAAGATTAAATAAAGATGGTACTCAGAGTCGTGCCAACAATTAATAGCATACATAAGCGATCTAAAAATAAAATGCTTTTATTTATAAATTTTTTTATATATAATAATAAACATTAGAGAATTTTTTAGAAATATCATTTTTGAGATACCACTTTTCAAATATTATATATTGTTATTTAGACGAAAATTAATCAACAAATTGAATAACAGTTCTAAAGCATAATTTTCTTCCATTATTTTCTACAAAATCATTGATCAAACTTTCGAAAGCAATGTTCCTTAAAATTGCACTTTTTTCACTGTCGACCGCAAATTTTTGTTTCTCTAGGTTTTTTAAGATTAATGATTTTTTTTTCTTTAGCTTTTTAAAAGGATCTTTTTAATCTAATTACTTAACTTATTAATTATGAGCTAATACATGCCTCCAACTCTCTCGGATTCGACGAAGCATTTTCTTGACTAAGCCATCGGTCAAATCATTGTGAACAGTCCATATTACTACATAATTTCAAAAATTAGGTCTATGTAAATATATTCTACTAGTATGAGATTAATAATTACTTAGCAAAAAAAAAAAATGAGATTAATAATTAATAAAAATATATGTTATCAAAGTTTTTCTTTCAAACTGATACCCTAATCTTGACAAAAAAAAATTGATGCCCGAAGCCATTTTTTTTTAAACTACCCCACGGCCTTGATGGCACTTCCTCCGTTTTATAATATAGAACGTTTTAGCTAAAACAATGAATATTAAAAAAGAAGTTTATATAACAAAAAGAATTCACCGAACAATAAAAGATATTACACAATACTATAGATCACATAACATTAAATCAAGTTAAAATTGCATTGAATTGTGAAAACATTTTATATTTCGAAACAAAAAACCTCCAAACATTATGAAACAAATGAGGTATAATATATTAGTAAAGGCAATTCCAATTAATATATGGTCATTAGAAAAAGAACTCAAAAATATTAATGTGTGATATGATTAGTTGGCTCAAAACGGAAAATATCATAATAATTAGTGAAGTTGACGGGTTTGTAGAGCCGAGTAATTGATATTAGAGCCAATGTTAAAGAAAAATTGGGTATAGAAAAGTGGGTGTAGGTTATGTGGTGCGTGGAGAGTTTTCAAAGTAATCTCGCGATCATAAAGTGTCAGTACTTTGTGTCGAAAATATGCTTAATCATGTGAAATGTTAGGTGAAGAGTTAAGTTGGTAACTACGGCAATACAAATAGGTGTCGGATTTCTCTGGACAAAAGGCCAAGGTTTGTGGTCATCGGATTGTTGGGATATCAGTTTTAAGTCCCAATTCGGAGATTAAACAAAATAATCTATTGTATAAGTCGAATCCAATTCGAGCTAGTATAAAATCTTTGGGAGAAATAGTCTAAAAACAAATATTTGCAGATTCGGTAAGTTGGGTCTAAAGAGATAATATCATGCTAATGAATGATGGATTTGTTGCCAAACACTTCAATATTGATATTGATAGAATCTAAATATCATACAATGCTATTTTATAATTATATATATATATATATATTTTGAACTATTTGTTATTAAATTCGACATTTGTAAATTATATTTAAGAGATTTCAAAGTCGAATCTAATTGGATTAAATATTTTAACTTCTTCATAAAAAATATATATGTTGTACAACTTAAAAAATAATTCAATATATTTTCATGTATATATTATTAAAAGCATAATCCAAATCATCATCCAAAATCCACTCAAGAAAAATCATATTTAAACAATATTCAATTCTTATAAATGATATCATGAAACCTTGGTGTAGAAAAATTATATTTTACTATACATTTTATTTATTTAAATTAAATAAATTGAAATTTTTTTTTTTTTTTTGAAAAAGAAAGAATTTTTTTTTTGTACGCAACACAAGCCCCCAATCTAATATTGTTAAGACTATATTTTTTTTCCATATCTCATTGGCTTTACAGTTGTACACACAGATTTGAACACATTTTAAGCACACTGCATTTTAAGCACACTGCATCTTGGGTAAAAAGTTTTACTAATAGATAATATAAATAGTGGTAAGAGTGCATAACGTCTTCTGCACTTTCTCTTTCTCTCTCCAAAACTCGTCAAACAAGAGAGAGAGAGAGAGAGAGAGGAGAAGATACAATTAAAAACCAAAAACGAAGAGTTTTTATTATCAATTTATTATCTTTTGTTCTTCGTTTGAAAAATGTCGGGAAACAAAGACGAAGAAGATCCTCGTATCAACGGAATCAAAACTAAGATCCGTGTCGTTCCAGATTTTCCCAAGAAAGGTAACATTTTTTTCTTTTCTTCTTCTGTTCTTGTTTTTGTTACATGCTCTGTTTTAGTTGCGTAGAAAATGTTGTTTTCTTGAGAAAATGCAGGTTTCTTCGTCTGAATTCTTTAAATATTTTTTTCTTGCCGACAATTGATTTTGAGGTTTTTTTACAGTGCACTGTACAATCTTTCTTGGTTTCCGAAATTTAAGAGTACAGATTTTCTTGAGTATTTTACATTTAAAATGTTATAAATATGTATAAAAAATGGTAATAAAACAAGGAGGAAATTTGCAGGAATAATGTTTCAAGACATAACAACAGTGTTGTTGGATCCTAAAGCTTTCAAAGACACAATTGATTTATTTGTTGAGAGATACAGAGACAAGAACATTTCAGTGGTTGCAGGTAAAATTATCTCTTTCCTTTTTTTCTTTGCAAATCCATAATTTTGTTAATTTTCTAACATATAATTTCGATGGACTTACTATTTAACGATCTAATTGAGTAAAGTCAATTTTTTATTGTTTTTGAAGTTTTTTCCGGGGAAAAGTAGGTAGGTCATGATTTTAAGTGATGTATTTTTTTATATATATATATAGGGAAAAAAATCCATTACTGAAGTTCATTTTTTCACCCATTTAGGCTACTTATTGTACTTTTGAACCATAAGATAGTTGATTTTTGGTGTGTGGGTGATTAGTGGAATCGTAAAGACATAATCAATGGTCTAAATTTGTATCCCAAAATTTTTCTTTACATTGTAGTTTGGTAGAGAATACTTGGTATTGGTATACACATCTCGAAATTGTTATTCGAAGTGGTTGTACTTAGTGTTCAGTTGTTTTTTTTTTATTAATTAAAAATTATATCCTCTTTCTTTATGTGGTTGTTTGTTGCATTTATATATTATTATTTTAATAAATATTGTTGTTGTTTTACTCGAATTTATTATTGAATAAATAATATGAGATTCCAAAGTTTGGAAGTAAGATAGATGCAAATGAAAAAATAATATGCCATTCGTGTTTAACATTTGCGTTTGTATCTCAAGTATTACTTGTCTTTTTATTTTTTTACATTGAAATATAAATAATTAAATTGTTAATATCATTCATTCTATAAAGGTTTTTAGTTTTTTCTTTTTTGAAAATGTAAAGGCTTTTAGTTGAGACAAGACTCCCTCTTATCTCTGAAGATCTGATCTTTGTGTGTTATTGAGTGATTGAATTGAGATTTTTGACCAAAAAAAAAAAAAAAGAATTGAGATTGATTGCTTCGATCTGTCTTTCTCCTAAATCATATAAAGAAAAGTTTTTTTTATATACTCTTCTTACTTTTAAAAAGATCATAATTGTTGATCTTGCTTGTGTGAAAAGTGTTAGTGTGTGTGTGTGTGTGTGTGTGTGTGTGTGTGTGTGTGTGTGTGTGTGTGGTTTGGATAGATGAGTAGTTGAGTGATGGGTGTAACCTTTTTAAAAGAGTTGGCCCCCAAACAAAATAAAACTTGATTTGGGTTTTCTTTCTTTTTCTATAATCATTATTTTGGCAATTTCTTTTTCTTCCATCTTTCTCTTTTTTCCTCTCTTCTTTTATGTAAGAAGTACAAAAGCTTTTTCTATTGTTACTGTTGTAAGAATGTGAAGTATGATGAAGTACATCATTTCCTTTTCGCTTTTGAGTCTGTATATACTTTTACATTTGTCTTTTCGAATGAATATGATTTTGTCAAGAAAAAATTATCAAATCAATATACACTAAAAATTTCTAGTTATTATAAAAAAACTCGATGAAAATTTAATGTTTTACCATTTTTCATAAGGACATTGTCAAAGGAAGTGTTTATATGTGCAACGCACATGGTATGATGGTACATAACATAATTTACAAAAAAGATTCTATATTTTATTATTCAATTTATTGGTTAATTTTTTTTTTAATATAAATAAAACATAAAAAATGAATAGACTCCACGATATTATTGATACACATAAATTACACTTTGTTTTGTTGGTAAACACATATGTAGACAGTAGACTACTTGTAACATTGGACCGAATCTTTATGTAATAGTGCTCTAGAATCTGTCTATTGGGTTTGTTGTTGGGACAAGGAGTCATTATTTATCTTCGCCGTTTCTTCTACACCAGTCTTCTTATAATTATAGCATATACAGTTGTGTTTATATGAATAAATGACAAAATACTTTTGTAGTTTATGCTACCTAATAATACATTCTTTGCCCTAATTGACATAACCGAAAAAATTGTGTTTGCGATTTTATAGCGTTTATTGTTATTTCAGGAATAGAGGCTCGCGGTTTCCTGTTCGGTCCACCAATCGCGTTAGCCATTGGAGCAAAATTTGTTCCTCTTCGGAAACCCAAGAAATTGCCTGGTTGTTAAACTTTTACACCTTTCATATAATTTTTATATATGAAGTAGTACACTAATGTTAAATGTCTAATGGTTACATGACATTAAAATGTAACTAGGCGAAACAATATTTGAGGAATACGAGTTGGAGTACGGAAATGACCGGCTAGAGATGCATGTTGGAGCTGTTGAAGCCGGAGATCGAGCTTTGGTCGTTGATGATCTAATCGCGACTGGTGGTACTCTCTGCGCCGCCATTAACTTGCTCGGTAAATTTCCTAAAACTACGTGAAAATTGAATTGAGATCTTAAATTTCAAACCTAACCAATTCAAGAAATTCAAATTTGTATTCATTACTCTCAGTGAATTGTTTTTGATTTTGGGACCATGTTAGAGAGGGTTGGAGCAGAAGTTGTGGAATGTGCATGTGTGATCGAGTTACCCGAGTTAAAGGTTTGTTGTCATGAAAATTTAATACATTATATTCGAAATAATAAATTGAGATCTTTATATTGGTGTGACATTTAATGTTTTTTGAGGTGGGAAATTAAATATTTTTGCAGGGAAGGCAGAGACTCAAGGGGAAGCCGTTATGTATGCTTGTGGAGTACCGATGTTCGTTTTAGATGAGTTATTTGGATACATTATTCGATCGGTTAATTTAATTTTGGTTATGCACCGATAATTCGGATTATGCAGACTTGTTATTGGAATTGGATTTTACAATATTTCGATTTAAAAATCTGGCGGATTGGCTGGAACAAAGAATCCAAATTTCTTTGTCGTTAAAACTAGCTAATATATTATAAGTTACCGATATACAAATCATATAAATTATCTATCCTTGGGGAGTACTAAATTATCTACACATATCATTAAGCTATGATAGTTATGGACATAGGTGACTATTCTTCTAAGTTCTAATAACACAATTAGTTAATTAAGCAGTTTGTTATCATGTTAAACTATGTTAATAACAATATTTGTACACTACAGAATCCGCTCCCCTCGCCAAATGATCGGTAATAAGTTGCATCCCAATGTGTTCAGTGTTATGTAAGTAGTACGGATTATCATAGTGATCTAAATGGAGGAAGTCAAGGAAGATCTGCTTCCGATTTCGCCGAAAGCTGAGAAAAACTTGGATATGAAGGTATTGCAACTAAAATCGGGAGACTATTAACCCTTGATTCATGGATTTAGCTGAATGAACAAACGTTGAATTCTTTTGATGAGTCTACTCAAAAAATTAAACAAAAAAATAGAGAAACAAAATCGACACAAGAAGCAAAAGAAAAGAATAAAAAGTCGGATTGGAAAAAGAAGTGATTGCAAGTATCTTTCTTCTTTGACACTAGAACCAAACAAACAAGGACGAAGATGTAATATGAGATATTCTAATTTAAATTGTTTCCAATTAAAACTGTAAATATACAAGTCTTGTTTGTAATCAACTAACATAGCTTACAATACTGAATGCTAATACATACATACATCAAACAACTTTGAGAGAAACATGTGTTATTTTCTTGACGTATTAAGGAAATTTTATGGCAATTGCCATTTTTTCCCAATGTCTTTTAAAAAATATGCCATTTCTCAAAATTTATTTTCCCAATTGCTACAATTTCACTGTTGACATAATAAAAAGGACTATTATGCCCCTTAGATTAAAAAAGATTTTGTTTTTGGTTATGTCCACTATCATTATCTTTGGTTCTGTCCACCACCGTCTCTATCTCTGTCTACCACCAACTCTGTTTTTGCAACCAGCCACCGTCTCCGTCACTGTCAATATTTTTATCTACAACCACTGTTTCTGTCTATGTTTTCGTCCACAACTATTATCTCTGTCATCGTCTCCGTCTCCATTTTCGTCTACAGTAATAGTCTCTATCACCGCCATCGTCTACATTTTCGTCCATAGTTATCATCTCCGTCATCGTTTCGTCCACAACAACTGTCTTCGTCATCGTTTTCGTCTACAACCATCGTCTCCGTCGCTGTTTTCGTCCACCACCAAGAAAGAGAGAGAAGGAGAGAGTGAGAGAAAGATGAGATATTTTCGCTGGAATAGAAAATGAAAAAAGAAATCTGGTTTTTGTCAAAGAAAAATGAGAGAGAAGATAGTTTGCAAATGGATTAGGCAAAATGGTCTTTTTCGCAATTTTATGTGACAATTGAAAAAAAAATTGAAAAATAACGGCATATTTGAAAAAAAAATTATAATAAATGGCAACTGTCATAATATTCACTTAACAAAATATTTGAACTAGCAAACACAAAACACAACATTTTTACTAGTCATTTAGTTTTATCATTCATCCATAAAAAAAGGAAAACGAGTATTTAGCAGATATATGAAGTAAAACATTGGATTTTTTAATTATGATATTACTCTCTTGTATCTAACTTTCTTTTGTATATATATGGCATTATATTATTAAGAAACATAATTATAAGAGACAAAAACTAAATATTTTCTTAAGTCAAGAAGACAAGATCACTATGATTAGGATCTCTCCGAGTGGTATTGTAATTATAGATCATCATATTTAGTCTTCCACCAAATTGTCTTCGCCATGATTATGTTTTTCCAATCACACTTCTGAAGTCAAACTAAAACACACTTCTATCCATCCCCACGAAAACAATAAGAGTAGAAAAATTGGCCGACGCATATATTATATACACACCTAAATGTTAAACTGTATAAGTAAAACTTAAGCCATTTTAACGTATTTGTTAGGTGAAATAAATTCAATAACCGTTCACTGCAAAAACGGTTCAATATTTGAAGTGGATCAAATTTTAAAAGTATACATGTCACACTACGTACTTCCTATAATTTTTGGAACTTCCAATCCAACCATTTAAAACTCCTAACAGCTTTTAAAAGCATCCAATGACTCGTAAACTCCCAACAATTTTAAGGGCACAAGGGCTTTTGGAAGTTTTCGGAATTTCGAAAGCTAAAATCGTTGATAATATTCTTAGTCCTTGTAGGAAGTCGAGCTGAATATGATTAATACGACATTGGCACATGATTATTCATATTCTTGATTAAATTAGAGTATGATATAGTGGCTTATTAAGTAAGTAAAAGAAAGGTACTGGAGAAAAAAAGGAACATGGACAAGCAATTTACCATGTAACACAAAGAAAAAAAATACTACGAAGATCGAGCTGTCTTTTGTGCTTTCCATCAATTAGTATAAAATAGTGTAAAATAGTGTAATTCCAAAAATATTCATCAATAATTTTGTTTCAAACATCGACACGTAAAACTGTCTATTTTAGGGACAACTTTTTCATTGAAACACAACCTTTACATAGTAGCAATAGCAAAGTTGTGAAAACCCCTCTGCCGCGAATTGGCCAACACATGAACTGATCGCGGATTCGCGGTACAAAGTAATAGATGAAATTAGCAGGTAAAAGTCGTCCTAACAATATTTACATTCGACTTACCAACATAAAATTATTAGTAAAGAAAAAAATAAAAGTATATAAGTTTATTTAAAAATAATATATCTAGGTTGCATGGAAACTCAATCCGAGGTGCGTTTCCCGTTTCGGAAACGTTTTAGAAACCAACACTCCATGGAAGTAAGTTTCTTAAAAAATTTTAATTTGGAAACGCATTTCCTAAAATATTTTAATTTGGAAACTCGATGAAAACTTTAATTCCGTTTTGGAAACGCGACGAAAACTCGTTTTCTAAAAATCTCAAATTGGAAATATGACGGAAATGTTCTATTTCGTTTTGGAAATGCGATGCAAATTTGTTTCCTACGTAATAGTTAAATAGTTTGTAAATGTAAGGATGTATTTAGTATTTTTATAGATTAAAAACAACAAAATTATGAAAGATTGCAAACAACAAAATTATTATATTTTTTCCTTTTATTAAGCTACTTAATATTTATGTATATAATTTTTGTTGTTCATCATTGTTTTAAATATTGTTTTTGATGTTGTTGATTCATATATATATATATATGTATTTTCAAAACGTATTCGTTTCCTAATTTTTTTTTAAAAATCGTTTTCACGTTTTTTTTTTACATATCCGTTTCCATTTTCATGCCACCTAGATTTTTATAACTTAAAAATGATTAGGAAACAAGGTAACACAGCGCTTGTATCAAAGACAAACAATTCGCCGTTACGACCCGTTACTGAATCCGGCCCAAACCCGATTCTATTATCAACCCGACCCGCTATTACCCGACAAATCAGCATAGCCCTCCTTCCTCCGCCACATCCTTTGCTCGCATGAGCTTCGCCGCTCCCCAAAAACGTACACACCACCTGACTTTTCCCCGCGGAGAAACCCCACGCGCCACCGTCGTTTATCCCGTCGGGAATTTCTCCGATCGGATAAAACCTCATCATCTCGTTACCGTCTGCTAAACACCGTGAATCTTCATCGCACGTGCCGTCGAATCCTCCGTTTAAACCCGCACGTGACTTGACAACCTCTCTGTATTCCTCGAACCGGGTCACAGTTCTTGACCCGTTTTCAACTTTGCAAATCATCTCGATCCGACCCGGAAATCCATCGGAGCTCCAGCTAGATTGGAATATGATCTCCACTACGTTTCTAGACGGGTGACCATCGGGCAGCTCGGTCAACGCGTCACATGTTCGGGCAGATTTACTCCGTTGGGTTCGGGTAGGCGGGTTAAGCTCCGATGATTCGGTTCGACATGACTTCAAACTCGGGTCGGGTTTTGGGTTTTTCTTACGTAATCGGGTATTGATAACGTCTTTGACGCAATGTGAGCTCTTTTTGCTGCAACTGTAACTGTTGAAATTGTAGACATCATTGAAAGCTTTGGATTTGCATTGTAATGACTTGATCCACCCGTTTGGCATGTTCGGGGTACTCGGATCCGGATTAATTTTTCGCACCAGTGTCTCTCTCTCTTCCTAAATCTATGAACAATACTCGCGGGTGTTTTATTCTAATCGTTGAAAACTTGTAATGACGATTTTATCCATGTTCTATATTGTTCGATTTTGTGATTGGATAAGTATTTTTTTGTTACGTAGAAGGAACTTATGATTAAAAAGAGGCAGAGTAGTGATAAAAGAAGTTGGTTAGGTGAAAGAACAAAAAAAACTTCGTATCATTTAATGAGGAAAGCAAATTTGACGATGTGTTTCCTTTTAACGTATCAAGAACTTAAATGATTTAAGTTTATTGTCGGGTGTTATTTATTGAGGTATATAATAAAATAGCTCAGAAAAAAATACCTAAAGACCATTCATCTAGACACAAAATTTCTGAAGAATAGTTTCCAAATTTTAGGGTTTCTTTTCTCTTTTTGGTAGACAAACCCTATAAGGTACCGTAATGAGAAAGCGACAATGGTGGGCTGGAATCGGTAGATCTTATTCTCTCTAAACGGGCTTTAATAAAAAGGCCCAAGATAAAATATTTTCACGCGAATAAAGCGACGTCGTTTCTTTAGAATCGGAATTACGTTTAATTAAAATCCGTCTCTTTTAACGGCGTCGTTTTTTTCCGCGTCAACCAATCACAGACTCAGATCGCTTAACGACAGTTATGTCTCCGTCGACGGTGGCGATTATCCTCGGTCCCATCTTAGCGGTGGACGCCGCCGTATCACGCGCGATTCACACGGCGGCGAAGCCATACCTCCCGACGTTTCTCCTCCTCCTCCTCGAGATCTCCGCCGATTTCCGATTCTCCTACCCCGTATCTCTCTCCCTCCTCCTCTCACCTCCCTTACGCCCTTTCCTAATCCCTTTCCTCCTCGGTCTCCTCTTCGATCTAATCTTCGTCGGAATCGTGAAACTCATCTTCCGTCGTGCTCGTCCCGCTTACAATCACCCATCAATGTCCGCCGCAGTACCCGCCGATCACTACTCGTTTCCCTCAGGTCACGCCTCTCGTGTCTTCTTCGTTGCTGCTTCCGTTCACTTCTTCACTTCCGCCGCAGTAGAAGCTTCTTCCATGGTCGATCCGAGCTGCTCTTTCTTAGACGGATGGGTTAGAGATCATCGAGATGGTGAAGTTAAAGGAAACGTTGTGGTTGTTGTATGGATCTGGGCAACAGTGACTGCGATTTCTAGAATTCTCTTAGGGAGACATTATGTTATCGATGTAGCTGCTGGTGCTTGCTTAGGGATTCTTGAAGCTCTCTTTGCTCTTCGGTTTCTGAGATTTGAACACATCTTCGTGAGGTAAACACACAAAGTATCCAACAATGTTGTTCTTGTTCTTACAACAATTTGGTTTCAGTTGTTGTTTAACTCATATTCTTGATGTAATTCTATATGTTCATGAATCAAAGATTGTCCCTTTTGTTATACAATCATGATAGATCTGCTTCTCCATGAAAATGTTATTCTGCAAAATGAAAGGCTTAACCTTTGACATTCAACTTCATGTTGATGCTATTGTGAGCCATCTAGATTGTTTGAAAGAATGAAGTTGTGGATGAATGTAATCTCATTACCTTACTTGGACAGGTTTTACCATTGTTCTTTCTATGTAACTTCTATATTTGTTGTTGTTGTTGTTTCGAGCTTCGAAAAGATTAAACTTGAGGAACAATGGCATGTGGAATGTTGGGAGTGAGACCATGACTGATTGATTAGATGTTTTTGCGTTACTGTGAACATGTTATGCTTTGGCCAATATCTGTGGTTCCTCTGCGTCTGGGGAATAATATATCCTACTTGTGCTAGGTTTCTTTTTCTCTTGCTCTGTTTCTTAGTGTAGCCAACATGTTATGTACTATGTTACAGAGCCTTTTTGTAATCGTCAGAAAAGAAAACCGTTGGTGAAATCGCTAGAATCATATGATTCGTTCGACCGATTGTCTTCTGGATTTACTCAAGCAAGCTCGCCTTCAGGTTTTCACTCTGAATTTCTGGTTTTAATAATCTTATCTTCTTTCTGTAAGGTTGATGAAAGTCATGCATAGGCTTATAGGTAGGTAATTTTATGTACATGAAAGGTGCAGTAGTAAGTAACTTAGAATGTTTAAGGTTGCACAGAGATGATTAGGAATTGGACCCACCTCTGGTTTGTGTAAGAGACTGTCTTCTACACTCGTGGAGCAAACTGTGTGAAATTTATTATTTTATTTTTTTGCTATGATTGAAGCTAGAATGAATGGGTGCATGATTAGTTACTCCTCTCCAAGATTGTTTCTTTCATGGATATCTTTTTTCACCTTCTAAATATTCCTCTACTTTCTTTTTCTTGATATTTAGAAGCTTGGGATTTAATCTGGATTGATTGATTGATTGTGACATCATAAACTTGCTAAATTATCGCTGACAGAATTTGTTATGTGTCAGCTGTTTCTACAGCATTTCCTGCAGGAAACTTAGTGGATTATACTGAGAGAACAGGACACAAGCTTAGATGGTAAGGAAGTGTAAAGCTCCGATCTCAAAACTCGATTTGATATGACTTTTCTCACGGTAACATTCTCTCTTTTTTTGTAACTTTTATCCTCCATATAGCTCTTGGATTAATTCTTTGGTTAACCGAGTAAACCCGATGCCAAAAAACCAATCGATTTATGAGGAGTGTAGTCAATTATGGGATTGTTATGTGTTGTTTTCTTTGGTCTTATGTAATGCTGGAAAAGTAGAGGCACACAAAGTAGGAAGGTACATCAAAGAACAATGCCCATCAATGGAAAACTCTTTTTATTATGAGTTCACATGGTTATTTCCTGTAGATCAAACAAGGACATACCTTGTTTCAACCTTAATGATCACTTTTTTAAAATCAGTCCTCTTTGAGTTTTCTGTGGCTATAAAAAAACAAATTTAAGTGTCTCCTCCTCACTAGACCCTACAACTGTTGTAGTTTTGACAAAAAAAAATTTGGAGTAATCTCGGTTTTATGATTAGCAAAAGAGATGTAATTAGTGAACACTTAAATAGAGAGAGTGAAAAAAGAAAAAAGGATTGATATGTATTTGAGTAGAGAGGCGTTTGATGGAACTTGGTTGCAGTGAAATGGCAGAGTTGAATGGGTATGGTCATCTCTTTGTTTCCATTTTTGAGGTGTATTATTATTGTACTATAGTTTCTTCTTTTTGCCCTAAATTTTGCAAGTCAAGAACTCCTGTGACTGTGACATAGCTCAGGTAAAAAAAAAAAAATGATGATCTGAAGCTAGAGAGAGAGAGAGATAGAGGTTTGATGCACTGCTCTGAGTTCATTATTATCATGTCCTGCACTAACATCCCAAAAAAAGGAAGAATATTTTTTGAATTTACATACATGTGAGTACTTTTTATAAAAAAATATATATATGTGAAGAGAAAGAGGATAGTACACAAAAACACTCACCTAAAAGAAATAAAAAGTTTATTCAAATGTTTTTCTTTTGAGGCTTTTGTCTGATATCTTCTGGTGAAAGTTTGATTATTTTGAATTGAGTTTTTTAGATTTCTCTCTTAAAAATAACATGGAAGCCACAAATCTTTAGTTCTTAAGAAGTATTTTCTTAAGATTGATCTTGATTTTTGTAGTTCTTTTGACATGATAGTTCCCGGTTAAGAGGAGGTTAAACAGCATGAATGTGATGATTCCGAGGACCGCCCCGTTATCGAAATACACTCATCCCGTCCCGTTTGGAACGGTCACCATTTTATAAAGGGTTGTAATCTTTTATTTATTTTTGGGGGTTATTTGTGGGTTGTCTTCCACTTTCTAGTTTTTGTAGCAATCTTTTCCCATCAACTGTGTGTATAATAGAGAGAGAATAGGAAAAAAAGCAGTCAGTATATGTATTGTTAATAATAAGAAAATATGGAGATAATTTTATGAAAAAGGACCACTGAAAGAGATTGGATTTTATTATAGCAGAGAGAACCTGAAGCACAGAGTGGTCAGAAGTGATGACAGAAATGTATATTGTGATTAGTAAGAGTCCAACAGAGATGCTCTTTAACTTTTTAATTTGTTAATTTTCTTATTTTGATTTCTTTGTCAAATGTCAATTTTATAAAAAATTAAAACAAGATTGGATTAAATTTTGACCGAGAGCATGAGTATTGGTGATACAATGTGGGTATCATTAAATATAAAATTATTAAAATTTGAGTTAAAGTAAGAAAGAGAGTGTTTTTGGTTGAAATAGTAGGGTGTATTGAAATATAAAATTAATAAAATTGAGATCCAAAAGCATATTCCCAATTTTATACTCCAGTACATTTTTATATGATTTGATATTTGAATTTTAGAAATGTAACGTATTTATTAAGAAAAGTGCTCTGGAGAACTTTAAAGTTATCGTTTTTTTAAAAAGGTTAATCCATATTTTATAAGAAAATGGTAAACTACAAAACAGTTTCTTACGGCTCAGTTTTGATTTCCTTCTTCAAAGGCACGCAAGTGGCAATCCGTACATAAACAATAAATATGAGAATCTTTTCTTTCTCTCCTAGCATTTTATATTTTTCAACTACTTGATATTTCTGAAATCAATTTGAATTGGGATTAATGTTATTTTTTTTTTAAAACTAAATTGGGATTAATGTTGTAAGAACTGATTATGTAACATAAACCAAGCGGTGTTGACATGGTAAAAAAAAGATTGAGGGAGAATTCGTCAACTTACTCTTTTCTTCGAATTCACTTTCCACTCGCAACTCTTTCATTACTATGGAGTTAGTTGAAATAGTATCATATTTTAAAGTTTACGGTAAAAATTCTGTGAACAGACTATTAAAGAGTTGCACTCCGTGGCTGGGGCAATCGGACTTTGGCCCCTCCCCCTTCCCCATGAATTTGTGTCTGCATCCGCCCCTCGTTACATTCATCAAAAAATTAATCGGACTTTGGCCCGGGTTACCATTGTTAACAAAAAAGATGAAGTCGTTAGTTGTATAACTCGTATGTGACTAAATTAAAACGAAGCTAAAGAACTTTTGAATGAAAAATGAAGCAAAGGCTCACGTGAAGCCTTCGGCGAGTTGTAAGAAAACAAATCCCTAAATTAAATTGGTCTCTGTTGCTTTGTAACTTCTTAACTATTAGTAATAGTTTAAGATTATATTTCTCATGTCTATTGTAGTTTATGAGACTTTATAATACTACATCTTGGAAGTTGTAACACGGACGAAAATACGAGTGTAGAACATTGCATTGGAGAAAAGTAATCGTAAAGTATATAAAATAATGCATTTATTTTACTAGGACTAAATAAATAATTCCAAAAATAAGCTGTTTACAACTTGGGAGGTAATTGAATTTTAAATTGATAATTGAGTGGGGTGGATGAATGTGTAATGTTGAGTACATATGAAACATGGATTTGATACGCAAACTTTAATTTGTGTGTTTCATTTTCTTCTCTTGACCCACGTTTTTGCTTATTATTAATAATTTCGTCTTCCCATAGTAATTTTCTTATAATTTATTTTCACATTTTAACTCATGAATATACTTCATTGGATTTCCCTCTTTAAAAAATAATAATCAGATTTATGATCTTTAGGCTTTTGTCATTCAATGTCTTGTTTTCGGCTTCATTTACATCATATTCATAACATTATTTACAACTAATTTTAACAAAAAAACTCATATTGATATAAAATTATTAGTATTGGTAAAATAAGAAATAACTACGAAAAGCCAAATTTGAACCCGCATATTCACCTATGATATCAAGTTATAACTTTTGTAGTAGACTTTTAAATTATATGGCGATTCACTATTGGGCATTGGCAATATGATCAGTAAAAAGAGCAACTTTTCACTTGATGAATACAGTAGCAATTTTTCAATCACTTGGAAGAAAATTATATTGTTTTTGAATTTGATCAAAAAACAAATTCTATAAAATTAGTATTTTCGTAAACTGTAATGGCCATTTGAAAACATTATCTATCAAAAACTAACACATGATAACAATTAATTTTTGCAAATGAAAAAATTATCGAAATAAGAATATTTAATTTTGACCATAAATTATAAAATCTGTTAGGTCTAATGGCTTGATTGGTTACCACGTTTGCAAACGAGGTACCTTTCAACCGCCAATTTGTTACCAATCAAACGATCGTTTGAACGGGTGGTTGAAACGGTCGTCTGCAATTTCGTTTGCAAACGGACTTTTGATAAAAAATGTCGTTTGAACTAGACATAGATATTCGGATAACCATTCGAGTTTCAGGTCAGGTATCGGGGTCTCCGTTTTAGGAATATAATATCTATCGTAGTATTTAAAAATTTGGGTTCGATTTTGGTTATCCAAAAGATTCATACTCGTTCTATTTAAAGATTATTCGAAATATTCATAATTACTGGGTATTTTTTTGCATTTAGTTCGATTACCATATTTTGAACTCGAATTATCCAAATAAATTTTGTAAATTTTATAGATAATTAAATTGGATTTTTATCCAATATTGACAACAAAAAGCGTAAACTATATAAAAATATCAAATTTTAAATCTAAGTATTTTTTAGGCTAATTTATGTTTCAGATATTTTAAGTATCTATTCAATTTTGATGCACTTCGGTTTGGAGTTTCATTTTTTGTTTTTAGAAGTATAGAACCCGTTTGGGTATTTTATAAATCGTGTTTGTTTCGGATAATTTCGACTTATGTTCGGTTTAGTTTTTCGATTTTGGATATTTTGCCCATCTTTACTTCTAACAATATACAGTTTGAAGTGTTTGTTTTTAATTGAAAAATTTTGTGTAAACATTTATGCACTAGACATAATTTTTACATAATTTTATCTAATTCTACTATTTAACCGCTACAATACTACCAATCAAGCTTATATTGAACTTGTTCTTTACTATTCAACCGCCTTCTGTAACCACTGATTCTAACCGCCTTGTTGCAAACGACCTACTATTCAACTGCCCAAAAACTTTTAACCGTTCGTTTCAAACGGAGTCACCAATCGGACCCAAATATTTTGTGTGTTGGTAGTTGCAGTATTTTTCTGTAAACTCAATGTCTTTATTTTTTTCTCGAAAAATATATACTATTTAAGATGATATTTAATACATGTCATTTTGATCATTAAGATGTGGTCCTAATTCTTATAGATGGCAGTTTTTTCTGATGTAAGGTTATATTTTCCAACATTGTTTGGCAATTAGATGGAAGTATGGTTGGACATTTAGTCAAAGGCCTTTCTGGGTACAATTATTGAAAACAATGATATTTATTGGACATTTTATCTTCTAATATAAAGTTAGATAGTAGTACTTGATTAAAAAAAATATCTTAACTTTCACATCAAAAAAATTTAAGAGGATAATATTATTTACTTGGCTTTAGAAACTTTCTTATTGTCTTTAATTCCTTTTTTGGTAGTGTTGCTTGAAAAAGGTTTTTTCTTCTTTTCTTCTAATTTCTAAACATTGTTTGGACCTTTTGATATATTGTCATTGTGTTATAATATAACTGAATCTTATAACAACATCTTGTATTGTAACGATTTTTATATTGTGTTAACATTAATAAGAAAAGACTCATCAACATACCACCAAAATGAATAAGAAATATACCGAGTAAGTCATCATAGGAAAATTATAAACATCACAAAGTAAAGTCTAATGCAATCAAATTATAGCCTTTTGTCATTTTTGTTAGCATTATGCACATGGCAACATATAAATGTGGATCCCCACATAAAATCGAGTCCATCACTTTCCATGGAAAAAGCACCTCTCCCAAAATAAAGCTTGATATCAATTTATTAAATTTTGATGTTGTTTCTTATTCAGTTTTCTATTTATTTTCGTATATAAAAACTTGAAAAGAACTGATATATTAAAAATTATAATTAAGAAATGGGTTAATATGCTAACTAACCAAAAAGAATTAATAATTAGAAAACTAACCAAAAATAGCATATGTGGCATGATGTTGTCCATTGAATTTAGGTTAATTGGTTAGAATTTTGACTATAATTTTTTGTGTGGCTATTCCACCTAATTTCCCTTAAGAAAATGACAAAACAAAATAGGGATTTTTGCTTAGTTTTTTGTCATTTCCCTAATATCTATTTAATGTTTTGCTACACAACCCAATTTTACAAATATAAAAATCTAAAATCATTCATACTTTCGCATATCGAGTCTATGAAAGTTCTTATCAAAAAGAACTAAAAAACTATGAAAGTTCGAAGCCTAGATGATAAATATTTCGTGAGATAATGAGATACCATAATTTAATTAAGTCCTTTAGGTGGGTAGTAATTTAGAAGTTAGGAAATATATGTAGATTTTCTTACATTAAAGGTTCTACTATTTTAATCTCTACTTTTAAGATAGAACTATAAATATTTTGAGTTAACAATTTAACCCGACGATGTCAAATATGTCTAAGATGCTTGATAAAATTAGAGATGAAAATGAGATAAATCGCTTTAAAAAAGTGTGTGTTCCAAGATGGTTAGATATTTGTAGACTAAACTTATGTTACGTATATATTTAAGTAACTTCCAAACATCTCTCGAATTAGATATGGTATAACTTTATATACTAATAGTATACCAAAGACAAAAGGTTCTTAGTTGGTTCACCTATATTATATATAACCAAATCGGTGGAAAATCATGTTAACTAATATGCTATATATGCGAATTACGATCTAGAGTCTATATATAAATTATGCAAAGCAAACACAAAATATCATCACTATTGATATACTAAAATTCCATAGATTAATATCACCGTTAGCTAAAGAAACTAAAATCAATTTAAAAATCAATTTAAAATTACATAATTTTACTTGGCCGGTTTGAATTAAATTATTGTTGTTCTAGATTGATCATGTAACTTTTTATAGCTTTAGATAACAGTATTAATCCATATAATTTTAGCATTGTTAACAAAAGTTTTTACTTTTAATCGAGTTCTGTTAATATTAATAATTTTAATAGATTAGACATGTGACTGAGACTAACTATCTTAATAAATTATAAAGAGTGAACTATTTGGGAACAATACCACTTATAAGGGACACATAGCTTTTTATGATGTTATCTAAAGATCATTTTGGTCTCACAAACACAAAGACACAAGGACACGAAGTGTAACCATTATTGTTAATCATTTTTTGGAAGTTAGTAGGTTCGGATTGATTCCATCTTGGTTTCGCATTAGGATGACAATCTGTTCTTTGTTTTGTTGGTAATATAGTTCCAAACTTTAAACATATTATCATCTTAGTTTAACCAACTCTCGTGAATAATATTTTAGTATCATCTTTCTTAAACTACTCTTCCATTATGAATACCGGCAAGTCTGTTCTTTAAATCAAAGTTCATCAGATGGTACAATTGAGTAGTATCTAAAAATAACCACTTAACCGTTTGTAGAACATAATACTGCACACATAACAAAATTTACGGGAGTATACTTATTAGATTTATGTTAATATTGTGATAATTCTAATCTATTCATGGATATTTTTTATTTTATCGGCTCAATGTATATATATAGACATGTGATCTAATGAATAAACCCAAGTCGTTTTCTATTTCAAAAAAATCAAAGTTCATTTAACAAACCAAAATAGTAAAAAAAGTTTTTTTTTGTTGTTGTGTGTGCTGGAAATAGTAAAAAATGTTCAAAGTAAATCATTTAAATTTCTTTGATTTAACTAATAAATTTCTTAATTATGTTTACTTTATTATAAACTAACCACACGAATCACACACATATATACTTTATGTAATTGTATAATACTGTTGTTAATTACTTAGTATAAGAAGATCAATCCTTTTTTTGGCTTAGTCATTTTAAAATCGAACTATAACTGAATCCATCAAATTCCATAAATTTATATGCGCACTGCTTAAATAGTGTAACCAGATTTTTACTATGTTGTTATATTTAATTTGGCTCAGTTCAGTTTTCCATTTTGAACGAAAAGAATGCCTAACCCAAAACATTGATGTTTTCTAATCTAAAATCATACTCTTGTTTTTATTAATACTAATTCAACTATATGTACACATGTTCCAAATGATGTTCTTTAATTGTTCGGTTTGAAATTATGGTTTTAGGAATTGATTGAAAACACACACGAACACCATTAGTTTTAATTCGTACCTTATAGTCACATGTTAGATGATATCATCGATTTGTTCTAATCAACAACATCATTCCACACCTTCACGTTCCCATTTTATAATTTTTCTTGGTTCTATCCTCATAATGTATCACAATCTTCAACTTATAAAAAGTAATAAAATTGTTTAGATACATTTAGCTCGAACATTCAATATCATAGTTCTTTTTAAGATTGTAGATGCGATTGTTTAAAGCTGTGAGTGCTCACTCTCCATAACAAAAAAAATTTCTATAGCAATTTTTTGTTTTACTAATTAATCATACTTTAGAAAAATTATAAAACTAAACAGCCCTAAAACATATATTTTCTTCTTTTCTTTTCTTTTTGATTGTAGAAAGGCAGCCATATGCTTTTGTTGACATTTGAAAAGACATTTATCCACGCGTTATAGCATGTGCACTCAAGCATAACATATGCTTGTCAATCGTTTTCTAAACAACAATGACAATTATCTTGCATAACAATGTCAAGCCTCTGTACTGTTTTTAGTAAGCAAATACTGATATTTTTCGGGAGTATCCCTAATCATGTAACACTTAGGTAAAGAGATAAAACTGTCCAAATTGTTTGTGTACTATTTTCTAAATTAACTTTCAAAATATTTTAGTCATTATGAAAATACTCTATTCTTTTTTTACAATGATTTTAATGAGAAGAAAAATGATCATTACGTCTTATAAACACGAGCGAGTGAGGGAAATAAGTAAGCGTGGGAAGTTGAAAGCCGAGCCTCACAGAATCACATAGCCGTCTAAATATATATTCTTTGAATATTACATTCAAATCCTCTTATTTTAGTGCATTTGCTAAATGAAATGATTTTTTTTTCTTCCATAGAGGTCGCGTAAATTCATATTTTAATTTGATATTTTGTTTTTGATAAACTTCTTACCTAATGTGATTTCCAATTTAGAATACATATATCTTTTTAATTTGCCTTAGTTGAAGAAATTAAGTTTTTAATTTTTAGAATACACAGTAAAAAATATTAACACTATAAGCAATATAAAAATCATCTATCATCTTAAAACTAAGAGTATTTGCATTGGTTAACCATAAACTATAGTGAATTAGGTAACTAACCAAAAGCTTTGCAAAACAACCTATGATTTTTCAAAAGAATTCCAAAACTTTTAGTTATTTTCCTAATTTCCATATAATTTGTGGTTATCTTGCAAATTTACCCAACTAAATCAATTTTTCGTCTTATTGCGATATAGCTTTTGCCATAACTGCTAATAATTTGTTTTTGAGACCTATATGAATTCTACCAAAATTTTGCCATCATACTTATAAATTTGGAAATTAAAGTTTTAAAAAGTATGAAAGAGAACATCAAGTAAGTAGATGAAACCGCAACTACCAATTTGAGTAGAATCTCTTTTTCATCCTTTGAGAAAAATTTCGAATACCATAAACAGTTTATTCTGAAAATATAATTAAATTACAATAAATTTTATTAATTTGTATTAAAATATTGAAACAATATCTTATTATATAAAGTTTGATATGTCAAACTTTGTAATTATCATGATCGTGACACGTATTATGGTAACCATATAGGTTAACCAGACTTTTACACGTGTTAAACAAATATTTTCAATTAGATTTAATCATATGTCAAAAGATTTACCTATTTATCTTTATTTGTTAAATAGTGAAAAATAAACTTAATTTGAATAGGATTAAGTAAATATAAACCTAATCTAAATAAGATTAGAAAAATCTAACTATTTGGAAATATGTTATAGAATTTATTTATATAAGATAATCTAATAATATGTGATATATTATTTGGAAATATAATATTTGATAAACTTCTCTATAAGTAGTTTTGTATTGTGAAGACCATATGATCAAAAGATCAATCCTTTACTACAAATTACATCAAAAACAGAAAACAAGTCAAACAAACTAGTTGTAGCGAGTCTTCAACTACTTGCGCTTCCAACCATTGATCTCTTTCATCACAAGCTTTAGTCACGGTAAATTGAGGCAAAAGCTTACCATTGGAACTAGAGCTGAAGACAAGCACGCGACCGTAACGAAGAGCAGCTATGCCGCACCCTCAAGAGGCTCCTGAAGTCCATCCCACACTAAAACCTCACTGAAACAGAACCAGATCAGAGTTAAAACGACCACAAAACCAAAGGTTGGAAGCGAATCCTTCGTCCAAGAAAACTTCTCCAAACATCGTAATATTCTGTCCAATTGGTCCAAAACCAATCCAGAATTGCTAATAACCTACAAACCGAGATCAAACTACATCCTCCGAAACCTCCAACAGATGATACTATACCGAGAACCCAGAAGTGAAGAAAGGCATCCGAATAGCAAGAGATCACCACCACCGACGAGGAGAGCAAGGCCTGGAAAGAGGAGGATCTAACACGAAAAGGTATCTCGTGAGACCAAAGGCTAGCGCACCACCACTTTAAATACGCCTCAACCTTCATTACAAGCCCATATCACACCCGAACCACACCCCTAACCTCATGCACCGATCTAAATCTCAACCCATCGAAACAAAACCTCAATCAAACTACATCCTCCGAAACCTCTAACGAATACCTATAGTCACTACCATCTCCAACAAAGACAGCGGATCCGCCTCTACCACCCCTCCCGAAAACGGATCAAATCAAAGAAGCTTGCGGTTTATGACCACCGTCAAAGCTTTAATAACTCAACCAACCAAAGAACCCAAAGCATTGACATGCGGTTTATGACCAGCGACACTGTCAAAGAAGCCAACCATCAAAGAACCTAAGAAGAAAATCCCATAGAAACACTTCCCGACTAACAACTCGAAACACTCCATCACCAAAAACTCAATACGTGATCGCTCCATACACCACCACTAGCCGCCGTCCCCAAATAGCACCAAAGAGGACCCGGAGCCAGCAAACGAAAAGAAAACTGAGGAATAGACCTGACAAAGAGACTCTTTGCGATTCGGATCAAAGGACCAACGACGTCTCTTGGTTTTGCTATGCTGGGAGAGTTCACAGCCGTTCAAGGGAACCATACGGTGAATCTCCGCACAGCCTCGCCACGCCGGAGCCTTTGATCGTCGGACCAGAACACCACCCTCCGATACCGCCGACGAAGAGATGGAGGCCATGAACATCAACCTAAACCCAACGAAAAGGAGATAACAACCTAAAACGAACCATGAAGGCCCTCTCACGACAGCGGCGGCAAGCGCCGACGGCCGGAGAAGACCTCGTAGATGAACTCCAGACGAAACTTCTTTTTGCCGCCTGGGGAGAGAAATGTTGCAGGCGCGTGAGATCCCACCCTGTATCGACTTTAGTTTTTCACTGTCAAATGTTAATCTCTTTTTGGGGATTGTATTTTGTATGTGGTTTATCCCACCTTGATGTTTAGTATATGTGATATTCAGATGAAAAAAAAGTAGTTTTGTATTGACGTTCTATTTTATCACTTCATGGGGTGACTTAATTTTATCTTCCGTTTTTTGTGTTGATTTATTTACGCAGGTTATAAATTATTTAAAAATTTATTATGATTGTGATATGTGTCAAGTGTAAAAGAATTTTTTTCAATTAGATATAGTTACATGTCAAAATATTTATCTATTTATCTTTATTTGTAAAATAGTGAAAATAAACCTAATTTAAATAGGATTAAAAAAATTTAATTATTTAGAAATATAAAATAATATATTTATTTAAAAATATGTAATTAAATGTTATGCTTCTCAATTAGTGGATTTAGAACAACGTTATTAATTTTATTTTATTTTTATACAGATTTATAAAAAATCAAATCATAGAATCCGCATATAAACGGGTCTTTAATCTAATTTATTACAAAACGGATAAAGTATATTACCCATTATTAAAAGAGAAATTGCATGTAATAGCCATATAAAAATATAATAGAATCCCTAACCATTTAACGTAAATCTAAGGGTTAATATGTGCCATATACACTAGTTTTTCTTATTTTCTAATTATTATTATTATTTTTTGGTTATTTTTACAATTCACTTTATTAAAATGGATAAAGTATTAGCTTAAAAATTATATAAAAAGAAATTACTGACACGTGTGAGACATTGGGACAACAAGCCAGTACCGGGTCCTCCACGCCACGCCGGTCCACTGCCTCAAACATCCCACGGTCGATGCTATTTTTGTAATAAATGAGAATAATAAACATTATGCTATTAGCCTATTACACACATCTGACATCAAACTTATTATTTTACTGTCTTCTTTTATTTTGACTCAACAACATTTTTTTTGTTTTTTTATGTTATCTGAATCTTATTAAAATATCATAGAAAAATACAAAAATAGAATACGTTTTTGGAATACTAAGCCGGATCCTCCAGAGACTAGACCTTAGAGTAAAAGAGTCAAGCTAAGGTCTTATTCTATGAAAATGAAATAAAGAGAAATAATTGAGAATCCTAATATCAAAACTTATACAAAAGACCAATAACCATTCGAATAAAAAAAGTAGATACCAAAACGTGCCAAACGACAAGAGACGAGCTGATCCTGTCAACACTGGGCTCACAAAAACAGTAACGTTGGTAAAAATGAAAGCAAGGCCACGATAGCATAAAGCAAAAGAACTAACATTATCCATACCACTCCAAAGAATCGATGAGACTGTATTGAACAAAGCTTAAGGAAGAACACCTTGAAATCCAATTGGGGAAACACCAACTAGGATCACCAACTCTTACACGCGGACACAGCAAGCCCACCTTTGTCACCTAGAGACAAAATGTCGGCCACCCCCTTGCAAGAGAAGAATCGAAGAATGAAAACAAAGCAGAGTCATGAGCTCAACTACAAACTCCTAAGGAGTCATCTAGAGAAATAGTAGGTGCCTCTGCAAAAACAAACCATCCGATTGACGAACCCCAAGAATATAAACCTTAAACGAGACAAGATTCAACCATCTTCAAAGGATAAAAGCGCATAAATCGAGATAGAAACCCATAAAATTTATCCACAAGAGTCATATTCAGTCGAATAAAAACCATTCAAAACAGCAATAACCCAACAACAAACCAACAACCAACAAAAGAGAGATTCAAATACTTCCAATCGAGTTTAACCCAACAAATCCAGCACAAAACACATTTGATACACTTAATTACAAGAAGGCAACGCTTGTCCAGAGTCGCAAAAGACACGAAGATAAGACATCTCGCACCCAACGAACGACAAAACAAGGAGCTTCCTTCGACGACTCAACAAGCTCGAGCTGACGAGAGGGAGAAAGGATGCCGAACACTTGACATAGCCTCTCCGATAGAGAACAAGAGTTGACGACACCAAAGTCTCCAAAACCAAACCCACGGCAAACCCAAGACTGAGAAGCACCTTCAACCTACGTTTTCATTTAAAACAAGCAAGACACGAAGAAAAAATCTAAAGACAAAGAAAAGAAAGATTGGCGGTGACGCCGACAGAACCGTTAGCCGCCGACCAGATCTGAGAAATCGAGAGGAAGCGGTGGTTTTCTTTTGAGAGTGAGGACGCAACAATTTTTATCAATTTTTTTAAATTTATGAATACTCTTTTATATTAGAAAATTCATATGTACATTAGGTATTGTCATACGTTGTAACTTGTACGGAAGGATAATATTGTATTGGAATATACAATATGAATGATATTGTTTTGATTGTATTGTTTTACCGTTTGAGTTATTTCTCTCTATACATCTATAATAACAAGAATATGTAAAGAGTAGATAAATTATTTATTAATCTAGTGTTAAGATTAAGGGTTTAGCACATACTTTTAAACTATTTTATTAATTTCAAAAAATATTATTCTGTAAAATTTAGACTTTTAATATTAAAAATTTCATATGTAAATCAGTTAAACTATTACATGTATTTTATTTATGAGATCAATATATCTGTCATTTTATATTAATAAGTATAAATTAATATAAAATTATGTAGAGGTTTAATAATAAATATTCAATAATAAATATCATATGAATATATGTAATTATTTTCAAATTAAAGATATAGAAGATATTTTACTACCGAGAAATAGTAATGTTTCATGTAAATAAACTTACATAGGCATGATTCATAAAGTTTACGATTAAATATTTTTGAAGCACAACAAAATCTATCAATTTTTCTGTTTAATATCCCCAAAAATAAAAGATTTAAAAGGAAAAGAAATCTATAAAATAGAAATGATATATATTTTCTGTTTTTTTTAATAATAATAATCTGTCGTTTAAATGTTAGAGACATATCTAGACGAGAAATTTGGCTAATTGGGTCGAAATCAAATAGGAAATGTCCCATTAGTATTTTTTCAACTCAATTTTGTCCCATTAGTATTTATTTTAATGATAATCCGGTTTGACCTTCATATTTAGTTTTTATAAATATTTTTTGGTTTGATTAATTCTATTAGTAAAATATTTTTTATAAACCACATCAGATCGATCGATCCTACTATCAGATCGATCGATCCAAAAAAAATGCAATCGTCGGCTACCGTGAGGATCGATCGATCCGCCTTTTCCTACCCGGATCGATCGATCCGGACTGTCGATCGATCGATCCACTCTCCAGGTAAGTTTTCTAATTCAGTTATTTTCGGTTCAAATCAGTTTAACTTCACTCAATTCGAACCGGATAAACACAGTTTCTTAAACACAAAAACTGATTCGTCGATCAAATCATCTTCCTCTTCACCTAGATATGTAACATAATAACCACAAACCCAAGTTGCATAGATATGTAACATAGTAACCAAGAAGAAGAGAAACAAAAAAAGTTAAAGGAAAAAAAGAAGAGAAGAAGAACGGCAAAGGAGAACAGTAAAGAAGACGATGAAAAACGGTTACAGACAGTTTTTTTATTTTTTTAGAAAATATTTGGAAAGATATGGTGAATATTTACTAACCATATTTCCTAGATTTTAGGATATTTTCGCAGAATATATATTCTACCACCCATAGACAAAAGAAAAAAACTGGAAGATGAATTCTACGAATGGTGGATTATAGTAGTTACAGTAGAATATATATTCCGAAAATTGGTAGAATATAGAACAAACATTAGAACGTGTACTCTACCAAATCAATTAAATCGTAGAATATAGAGTAATGAGTAGAACCTATATTCTACGGGTGCGTAGATATCAATAATCCGTATAACCTATATTCTAAATACAGTAGACTCAGACCAATTTGTAGAATATATATTATACTACCCGTAGACGGTAGAATTTGATTTCTAGAAAAGGTAGAATAGAAAATTATTTCAATTCTAACCATATTTTTTTTTAAAAAAATATATACTTATATTTTTCCCAGTGACTTTTTATTGTTTTGAATTTTTCTAACTTTTTTGCTGTTAAAACTATTTTAATGATTTATTAGAAATGTCAAAAGGGCAAATTAGATAAAAATAGAGAAAGGGGTAGTAGGACAAAATCAAATCAAATTTGACCCATTTACACAATTTTCCCTATTTAGACGACAATTATTTAAATGCTTCGATTTTGGATGAATGGATTAAAAATCAGTCAATAAAAAAAACAATAATTCTGTTTTTTAAACGCATAATTAATCATTTTAATTAGATTATTTCTAATTTTATAAAATTAAAAATATATTAATTTTCTATTCAGTATATGTATACAAATAAAAAAAAAACTTTATATATATATATATATCAATAATAAGAGCAAAAAAAAAAGTCCTCCATTACCCACCTAGTTATTAAATTGCCTCCCCTAAGTTTGAACACTAGGTTTCAGGAAAACAACATTTTTTTGAACATTGGTCCATTGTTTGAATATTTTTTTAGAAATATCATTTTTGAGATATCATTTTCCACAAAACATTATTTTAAAACATTTCCAAAAATATCATTAATATTGAGAATAATTGCAAAAACGCCACATTTGGTGTATATTTTCAAAAATGCTATTATAGGTTATCCATTTTAAAAAATGCCACTAATTAAAGATTGAGACAATTGCAAAAATGTCATTTTTGGTGTGCCACTTTTCAAAAATACCACAATAGTTGTTCATTTGCAAAACTGCCACTAATTATGTATTTTTAAAACCTAAATCTTAAAATTCTAAACCTAGAAAATGTTTGATCCCTAACAAATCCTGAATCCTTAAAACTAAACCCTAATACAACGTAGTAACCCAAACATAAATAGTATAATGAACAAATAATTTAGAAAATATGGTGACATTTTTGAAAGTGAGCCCTTAAATCTTAAAATTCTAAACCCTAAAATTTTTTTTAACCCTAAACAAACTCTAAATCTTCAAAACTAAACTCTAATACAACATAGTTAACCTAAACATAAATGATATATTGAGTAAATGATTTTGAAAAAATGGCATTTTTAAAAAATAACATTTCTCAAAAATTTTCTTAATATTATATTATATTATTTAATATATTATTTATGCTTAGGTCTATGGTATGTTAGGATTTAGTTTTTGAGATTTAGAATTTGTTATGGTCAAATTTTCTTAAAAAAATTTAGAATTTTAGAATTTAAATTTTAAAAAATTCTTAATTTATGATATTTTAAAAAATGGATAAATTATAGTGATATTTTTACAAAATATATATTTAAAAGTGACATTTTTTAAATTTTCCCCGATGAGTTACTATATTTACTAGGGAAGAGCCCCCATGGGGGCAACAACAGTTTCATTTCATACTTTTTATTTTTTAATTATTTTTTTTAATATAGCTTTGGAAGCTTTTGAGCAAGAAATTTATCTCTTTTTAGTAAGTTAAAGAAATGGATTACTATAACGGATGAATCGAAATGTAGGCACCAATTAAATTATGCTTTTTAAACAACATACATTGTGATTATGATGTATGCAAGCGGGGTTTGAATCCTTACATATACATTATTCTAGTTTGAATTTGGACTAATCTATAATTAGTAAATTCTCTCTCCATCTAAATGTCCACATCATTAAAACAAAAATTGTTACATTAAAATTTATAATAAATATTCATTTTTAATGCATGTTTTATATTTATTAATATTTATAATTATTATAGATTAAAATATAATTTATTGCCATAAAATGATAGAAATTATTTTTATATAGAAGATTTGAATATTTATTTGTTTCATCTTTCACTAAAACCGTGGCAATTTATTCCAAAAACAAAAGTGGGCTTTTCCTTGACGTTTCGTTTGTATATAACTACGTGATTTATTTTTCCTCGCTGATAAGTCATTTTCGCCAAACAAAATACGAGAAAAAATGAATATAGTGTTCGCTTTTATTTTTCCTATAAGAAAACTGTTTCCATTTAACCTACGGACCTACCATTTTCATTTTGGAGCTTATTTGATACAAATTTTTTTTTTTTTGTTAAAGATTATTTGACACAAACATTTTCATTAACTTTTTGCTGGAAGAATTTCAAAAATGCCAGTTTTGAAATACAATTTTTACAAAAATATCATTTTGAGTTGTCCATTTAAAAAATAGCACGTATTAAGAATTGTTTTATGCTTTAAACTCTAAAAATTTTTACTTTAAAAAAGGTTTTTGACTTTAAGCATTTTTAGAAATTGTCATCTCAAAATAGCATTTTTCAATTTTTTTTCTGTTTATATATATATATATATATATATATATATATATATATATATATATATATATATTTAGTTAGTTTATTTTTAAAATATATATCTAGTTAGTTTATTTTTAAATGAAACTATACCATAACATTTTTCTGATTTTGCTATTGTAAATTACAAAGGTTTTTTTTTAAAACTAGTTCAAATTTCATCATTTCCAGATTTTCGGAGATAATAAATTTTCATAGACAAAATTACAGATTTATTTGCTATGTATTTATGATATTTGTATGTGAGATATTAAATTAATATAAGCGAGATTAGCGAAACTAACCATAGAATGGTTTATAGTTCCTCAAATAAAAAAAACAAAAACAGTTGGTCAAAATATTCTTTGTACAAATTACAATATATTCTAAAATACTTCATACATACACACATGTTTTTTTAAAAAGTTAAAAAAATGTCACTTTTCAAGTGCCATTTTACAAAAATGCCATTTTTTCAAATTTTTTTTTTATATTATTTATGTTTGGATTAATTATGTTCTATTAGGGTTTAGGAGGATTTAGGGGTCAAAACAATTTTTAGTGTTTAAAATTTTAAGATATAGGGTTTAAAAATCTATAATTAATGGTATTTTTGCAAATGAACACCTCTAAATGGTATTTTTGCAAATATACAATAAAAAATGATATTTTTTTTTTGTTTTTTGTTTTTTTTTTAATTTCTTCCTTCTTTGGTGTTAGTTCTTCTTTCATATATTTGTTTTACATTTTTTAGTTAAAATTATTCAAACTTGCGATCTTATTCGAATAAACTTGCGATCTTTGTTGTTCCGTGTATGTTGTTCCATCCGCGTTCTTGTTAATTACGAATGTTTTTTTTTTATGTTCATGATATACTTCTAGAATATGGTTCTGAAGTATCCGGCTTTGTAATTCAATTCATTTATATATCAATATTCCTTTTTTCACTCTCTAATTTTGTTCTTTTAATATATATAAACTCGAGTAAAGAACATTTAGCTGTGTATAAAATGATTTAAGCAAATTAGTTACAGAGTTAATTGTAAGATTTTGAAAAATTTAGTACTTCAAAAATGACATTTTTTAAAAACATTTTAAAAGGATTTAAGCAAATTAATTGTTAGCGAATTTTTCCAATATAAGTATATCGTTACTTTTATCTTTTATCTTTTTTTTTGTTTTCAATCACCATTATATTAAATCAAGTTGTTACCGATTGGAATATCTCCCTGACGGACCACCCCAAACGGGAATGTCTGACTTACATGAAAAAATATATAACCTCGTGTTCAGACTCTCTTTGCAAGGGAGTCGGCCCAGAAATTACTAATAGGTGGGATATAAATTAAACTAAACGATACAAAAGATTGTTTAAGCATAGTAAACCAGTCAAGTTCTGCACTGAAAGATAGCCAATCAAGTGGATACGTGGTCATAGAAATCATGCTTGCACAGTCCGTCTCAATCCTCACTGAGTATAGGCTTCTCTCGCTTAGACACTCCATCGTCCAAAGCAACCCGTCGAATTCAGCATGAAGTGCCGAGATGCTTCGTCTACATCCTCTCATGCCAAAAGTAAAGCCCGAATAGTCTCTTAGACACCACCTTAATCCATTGACTGGACTATGATCAATTCAATATCTGCATGTCGAAATTTAAGGATTCCGACGAGATAAATCATGTGATTCGTCCTATTGATATCGTTACTTTTACCATATTTTGGTGAACTGTAAACTGTCCATTAGCTTGATATCTAAATCTATATCTTTAATGTCACTTAAGCTTAATAAAACCAAAAAAGAACATCAATAGGGGAAAAAAATTAAGAAAAATTTGAGACAATATTCCTTTTATATCCTCATTAATATATAGAAATTACAATCTAAAACCATCGTCTTAAATTTCCCAACTTCGCTCCCAACCTCTTTCTGATTCATCCATCATACATAGATACACATTACATATATATCCAGTGACCTATATATATACATATATAGTGTTTATATAAAGCCTTTATAATTGGGTTCAAGCTTTACGCAGTCTCACATTTAAGCAATCTCTCTCTCTCTGATTCTCTTTTTCTGTTAAAATCTCAGTTTCAGAGCTCAGGGTTTTCTTTATTCTTCCGTCTTCTTCTTCAATTCGATTTTTTAATCCCCAAAAAGATCTGCATGCTTTGTCTTCTACATCTCTCGATTTTGTGATCGGAGAATCAAAAAATGCGTGTGAAGGAGTTACATCCTCTCTGTTGTATAACTCTGGAGAGTCCACTCGGTTCGTCGGAGGTGACGAATTTGACTAGGTCGAGGAGTCTTCCGGCGACAACGACTACCGGTGGATCTGACCGGAAAAAGGTGAGATCGGAGACGGAAACAGTGGCTGGGATATTGTACAAGTGGACTAATTTTGGTAAAGGATGGAGATCTAGATGGTTCCTTCTCCGTAATGGAATCTTATCTTATTCTAAGATCCGTCGACCGGAGAATTTGAATCTGATTTCTAATTCCGATGATGTGAAACTAATCGGAGATATTTCGAATAATCGTTTAACGAGGATGGATAGTTGTAGTGGTCGTCGGAAACATCAGAAAACCGTCGGCATTGTTCATCTTAAGGTCTCAAATCACAAAAACCCAAATTTGATTTTTTTCGATTTTTTTGATTTTTCACCTGAGAATCAGTTTTTATGATTTATTGATTTCTGTTCTTGTTCAATCATCATTAAATGTTTTTGCTGGATTGTGATTTGTTTCACTCATAGTTAGAGGAAATACACAGAGGTTTATGAGATTGTTCATTGTGTTCTTGAAGAAAAAGATAAACCCTAATTTGTGATTTGTGTTTGTTTTTTTAACCCTTGTACTATGACCTTTCATCATCATCATTCACTTTCTTCTTTCTTGACTAGTTTTTTTGCATTTACTTTTTTTCAATTTTTTGTTTTGGTTTCCGTGTTCTTGAGTATTATATTAATCTTATTGCTTGTATTTTCCAGCTTTTAACTTGGTGTTAAATCTTATAGTGGGTCACATCAACAGGTGCTTGTTTGTTTTCAAAAATTTAATTACTTTTTCTTGTTTTTGTTAGCAACTTCAACAAATCTGGTTTTTTTTTGTAAGTTTTAGGGTTTTGTTCAGTGGTCACATTGCTTTCTCTTCAAATTTGGTTTCTTTTTTTTACTATTGGTAAAAAGGATTCTCTTTAAAATTTTGGGTTGAAGAAAAAGCCAAGAAGAAGCCTATAGATATGTCAATTCTGGTGACTAGAAAGAACTTATTTCAGTTGTTTAACTAAAACAAGTCTTTTGAAATTTGGACACTTTTTCCCCCAATCTTGTTCTTTGCATGTGCTTGCTTTGATTTTGTTTTGTTTGCAAAGTTACTAAGTTTTTTTAATTTTCTTGATTGCTTATAAGAATTCTCTTTGGTTTATAAGGGTTAACTATTTCTAGATCTGTATAGATTGTTTCATTGAAATGGACTTATGTTTCTAGTATTATTCTATGGATTTTCAATTATATATATATATATATATATATCTATACTATAGTTTTCTTTGATTTTGGACATGTTTGGTGTGTAGAATTTAGTTTGTTAGAAATAATAGAGTGTGGGGTCTTGCCAATTATAAAAAAAAAGACTTGTTTTTTGACAATGAGTTTTATTTACAAGCATATTCTTTGTTGAACCTTTCAAACTTATAATTTGCCTAATCTCCAAAATACGCCAAAGCTGATTAAGACATATAATCTTTAGATTTTTTTGTTGTTGTTTGTTTTGGTTACAGGTAATAAACTTTTGTCTTTCTCAACCTCAGATCTAACATGCCTTATCCAGTCTAAAGTAGTTTCCTCATATGGGCCCAGCTTGATTTTGTTCTTAGTTCCAATCTGCATCTTCAAACTTTTTATTGAAGTTCAGTAATATTCTTTTTGAGGTTTTATGGTCCATTTTTAGGTTGGAACTTGAGATCTTTGATCAAGAAACTGAGTTTCTTTTTCTATTTATGGTCTCAACTTTTGTTCTTTGTTTGCTTTTGTAGTTGGAATTGAACTATCTAAAGATTTTTTTTGTTTCTTCTTCTTCTTCTTATTGGTTTGATTAAGTACTTCTTGAGTGCCTGTAATTAGATGTGTATCCTTCTATGTTCAGGTTTCGTCTTTCAGAGAAAGCAAGTCCGATGATAGAAAGTTCTATATATTTACAGCAACCAAGACTCTTCATCTTAGGACTGATTCTATAAGTGATAGAGCAGCTTGGTTACAAGCTTTAGCTTCTACAAAATGCATTTTTCCTCTCCGGTCGCTTAACGGGGATTTCTCCTTCTTGCCGCCAAAGGATTTGTCCGTATCCACTGAGAAGCTAAAGAAACGGTTGAACGAAGAGGGAATGAGCGAGAATCTTGTGAAAGATTGCGAACAGATCATGCTAGCAGAATTTTCTGAAATGCATGGACAAATTAAGCTTCTTCATGAAGAAAGGACGAATTTGCTTGACGCATTGAGGCAGCTAGAGGTAAACTTATCTAGCTATTTTATATGTTTATATTCTAGAGGATTCTTGTTTTGCTTTCGAAATCTATATTCTTGTGTTGGCTACTGAACGATGAGAGTTTTTTCTTTCCTGTACAGGCAGCTAATCTCGAAGCTGGAGCATCAGGGATCGATGACAATGTCTACCAATTAACAAAGCATGAATTTTCAAGCCTAGGACGTGGAAAGTATAGTGGTACATACTCTTAACGCTGAATATCTCTTCCTCTCTGCTCTCGTTTTGCTTTCCTTTGCGTTCTTGTCAGGATATTCTATTATTTGTTTTCTCAATGTCCTTTTTTTGGTTCTTACGATCTCCATATAAATTCCATATGCTTCCCTTGTGTGTTTGCTTGACATTATTTGGTTTCTAGAATGCAGCACAACTGCTTCATCTGATGACAAACAAGAGTTTGAGGATGTGTCTGAGGAGGATGAGCCTTCTTTCCATGACACAAAGGAGTACTTCAATGAATCTAATGTCGGTTCGGGATCCAATCTATCTAATTCTTGTTACACAGATATCAAGAGAAGAACGAAACTTCCTGATCCAGCTGAAAAAGAGAAAGGTGTCAGTCTTTGGTCTATGATCAAAGACAACGTTGGAAAAGATCTCACCCGAGTTTGTCTCCCGGTGTATTTCAATGAACCAATATCATCCCTCCAAAAGTGCTTTGAAGACATGGAGTACTCTTATCTTCTGGACCGAGCATACGAATATGGAAAATCTGTAAGTGACAGCCAAAATCTGTTACTTTATTATATGACCCTGCAAGTTGATTATCTGATATTGACTATAGCATGTTGGATTATTAGGGGAACGGTCTCCTAAGAGCCTTGAATGTTGCTGCTTTCGCGGTCTCTGGATATGCTTCTACTGAAGGCCGGCACTGTAAGCCCTTTAACCCTTTGCTTGGAGAAACCTATGAAGCCGACTTTCCTGAAAAGGGAATTCGTTTCTTCTCCGAGAAGGTATTTCCTTCACATAAATGTTAACTCAAAAGCTAGAATGTGATGAACATAAATGTGATCATTCTTTTGGTATTGTACTTTTATAATAGGTCAGCCACCATCCAACTGTTATCGCCTGCCACTGTGAAGGTAAAGGGTGGAAGTTTTGGGGTGACACTAACCTCAGGTCAAAGTTTTGGGGGAGATCGATTCAAGTCGAACCTGTCGGGGTTTTGACTCTGGAGTTTGATGATGGAGAAGTATTTCAGTGGAGCAAGGTATATTAGTTATAAAGTACTACTTTCGAGTCACTTATGTGGATTTTAATTCTGGCCCTGAAGTAACTGTATCCATATCTTTGTTCTTAGGTCACATCAACTATATACAATATCATATTAGGTAAACTTTACTGTGATCATCATGGGGTGATGCAAATCCGTGGGAACCACCAATATTCTTGTACGCTTAAGTTTAAGGAGCAATCCATTCTTGAGAGAAATCCTCACCAGGTGAGTCAAAGCGATACGCTCTGTATATGTAAACAATGAATCTTAGATTTTTTCCAATATATGTGGTAGCTGAATACTTGAAATAACACATGGATGAAATATGCATATAGGTAAATGGTTTTGTAGAAGACATAGTTGGGCAAAAAGCTGCAACGGTATTTGGTAAATGGGATGATAGCCTTTACTATGTCGCCGGTGATGGAATTAGCAAGACGAAAGTTAGTGATCCCGCATCAAATGCCTCGTTATTGTGGAAAAGTACCAAACCACCGCCTAATGTCACTAGATACAACTTAACTTCATTTGCGATTACTCTGAACGAGCTAACACCTGGTTTGCAGGTATGTTCAGGACTTCAGATGCATTAATCTTCTTTTTACTATGTACATGGATTCCTGTTTCATCTAACTATGCCTAATCTGATCTTGTGTTAATTTTGATTACGGATTTAGGAGATACTTCCTCCCACAGACTCTAGGCTCAGACCAGATCAACGGCATCTCGAGAATGGTGAATATGAGAAGGCGAACTTAGAAAAACAACGGTTAGAAAGAAGACAAAGAATAGTATGTCACTCGAACATTACACTTGCAATTGTCATTTGATTGCCCTGAATGGATTAATTTTCCGAGAACACGATAACTAAAAAATAGAATGAGCTTCTGTGTGGAATTTTGCATGATTTGATCTCTGGCAGAATCTATTTTTGTGGTTTCATAATACGAGCTCGTTAGGCCGATGTTCTTCCTTGAAGTACCATTGTTAGTTTGTTACATATGGTGAAGACATGTTTTACGAACTGTAATTGCTCCATTGCAGTCGCGGAAACTTCAGGAAAGCGGGTGGAGACCGAGGTGGTTCGATAGACAAGGAGATAGTGAAACCTTCAAATACGCGGGGGGTTACTGGGAAGCACGAGGACAGAGGAATTGGGATGATTGCCCCGACATCTTTGGGGAGTTCACAGAAGAGCTAGCAGATTCTGCTTAAAAAGCTTCTTGATTTCATTTCAGGTAATATACTCATCCCGCCAGATCGTGTACAAGCTCAACATTTTCCCTTAAATGTTTAAACAGAAAACCCGAACAACCAAATCCTATTTTGTCATTTCAAATCAAAAACGTCGATTATAGATTAATAATAACCTCAAGAAATTTAAGATTCGGTCTGGAGATGATTCCTTATTTTGCATTGAATCTGGTTAAGAGAAGATTTTCATCTTTGGTTTTCAGGCAGCAAACGTCTCTCGAAATGGATCAAGAAGCTGTATTTCTTTCAGGTTTCAGTTTTCTGCTCTTGGAAGAGGATATAGAACAAGATCATAAAGCCTTTGGTTATATTTTTGTAACCATGTAGTAATCTTAATCGCCTCCTCCTTTTGAGTATTAAAGTGTCAATGTAAAGTCTTTATCTTCTTCTCTCTTTCATTATGTATCTTTCTTCGTTAATAGTTGAGGTTAATGTAGTAGGTTTGGTCAATGTTCATTGTGGTCCATTTGTATTTAATTATAATATGTGATGAGGAATAAATAAATTCAGGCAAAGACTCTTTCCTTTCAGTCCAGCTTCACAAATGATCTTGAAATATATGTTAGTAGGACCAGTTTTGAGATTTATGAGACCACAAACCATTTAACAAATATTTTATTTGTATAAACCATTTTTTTTGTTTTAACTTCTCTTTTGATGGTTTATTTCTCTAAAATTTTGGAGCAAAGTCAATGTTTCAGCAAACTTTGTATAGGGCCAATCCAAACATCTTTATGATTGACAGGCTGGCCAAAGAAAAAGAAATATCAATACACTGTGACTTGTGAGTCTTATAAAGAGTTTTTTCTTAAGAAAAGAGAGAATGTGGAAGCTCCTTGGTTATAATGTACGAAAAATATGTGTAAATGTTAGTAATTAAAAAAAAGTGAGAATCCATATTTAAGAAGCACATAAAGTGATTCTCGGTATGTGAGGTGAGACTCTAGTTGATTGTTGTAATTTCTAAATAGCGATCCCACCAAGATGTATAGTAGCCATTCTGGTTAGCCGAATTTGTTAATTGGTATTCCGCGAGCATTCATTAAAACACCAACGTACCCGAATAAAACGATTCGGCCTCAACCAAACTTCTTAGACATCAATTCAATGAACATTACCTAAACCAAACTAAACTAGAAAAAACCATGACATGTGTTATGTCCTAAGTTAAATATCCTAGACTGAAACAAATTTTTGGTTTCTAAAAATATAATATCTCAAATTAGAACACGAACTATACTCAAAACTACCAGGACATGTGTCCACTTCTTAACCACATTATTAACCAGACAGAACCGCGATATTCATGAGCTGATCCCGGTTAAGAAGATTTGGAAGGATCAAAGACTTGACCAACGAACAAAACGGTTCCGGTTATGTCTTCTCTAATCAAAAAGAGAAATGGATGGTCAGCCACAAAATCTATCTTCTCTCGACAGCATGTCAATGTAAAAGCGGCACCCGCAGCAGCTTCAGTGCCTTCTTCATCGATTTCGACAAAAGCTTTATGGTACAAAACACCTTCATCCAATTCCAATCCCACTGTATTGAAATCCCTCGAAGCCTGAAACCCAAAAGAGATCTTAAACTTTGGGATTTTGAATTTACCAACTTCCCATTGGTAACACGGAATGTAATTATCTACGAATCCAGGAGTAGATGTCATTTTCTTCACGAGATCATCCAATCTATTTTGTTGGTCAGGCAGATAGAAATACATTGAGAATTCGCGATTGGTATCGCCATGGCCTTGTCGGTATGGTAGTCTAAGGACCTTGAAACCATTGTAAGCCGCAACGTATTGGTCTTCACGGTTGGTCATAAATGGTACGGAGACTGACAAGCCATTAAGAAGGTTAAAGTCTTTGACTTTTGTATACGACTTATTGAATTTGTTTTCCCAAGCTCCTTTGAAGTACAATGCGTTTCCATAAACCTGATTCGTTTTGCTTGTAACGGATCCATGAGGAAGAAGGTCTTTGATGAGACCATTGGTTTTATCTGAAGCCCATTGATTCAGCTCTATACGCACTTGTTCAGCCTTCAAAACAATAAAACATGTCAGTGAATTTCAGTTTATTGCATAGGTTCCACATTGAATTTCTCGAAACATGAATCATTTTATATAAATTGCTTCTTAAAACACTTTCTATACAAGAAATTTATAATAAATCTCTAAACCCTACAAAAAGTCTTAAAACATTCTACGAATATTAAATAAAAAAACAATTGATGTACTTGTTCTATATAATTTCGTTTTCTTGATTAACTAATTTTTTTTTTTCGTTTCTTGATTGCATGATCATGGAAACTTTCAAAAATATATTTACAATTTTAGCAAAAAAAAATATATTTACAAGTTTTTCAACTATCTCAATAAATTAGTAATATTGAGGAACATGGAAATGTTACCTTGGATATGAAATCAACTTGAACGTAAGCAGCCTTGAAGACATTCACAAAGAGATCCTTCAACGTATGATTAACCGGGAGAGATTGCTCGACCCAAACGCCGTTAATAGCCCTGATCATGGGGTCACCGCAAAAACGGTGGTAGCGATCTCGCTGTAGACGGAATTACGATCATCAGAACCGGAGCCAGAGCCGGCAGCCTTCATTGTGAGAACGGCATTTATTGATGCCGGAGAGAAGATGAAGTTAGAGTTTCTTGCTTTGGAAGCAATTACTTCACGCATAAGGACCAAATCGGCGTCGTTTTGTTTATTCATTGCGATTACTTGTGATTTGCTGAGTTCTTGAGTTTTTTTTTATACATTCCCTTGGAAAAGGGATTTGCTGATGTGCTAAGTTTTTGCATCTTCGTTAGATTCATCTTTGAAAGAAAGGAACCTACGATTGCGAATCGTCCCCCTATCATCTTCTAAGTTTTCTATGTATAATTTTCTGAGCATGTACTCACATAAAACTATATATAGAGAAGATATAAGATAGCTAGTTTCTAATCAATGAAGATATATAGAACTAGGGTTGTTGAAAAAAATATTATGTATACAAACTAGTTTTGCGAATCGTCAAACCTATCATTTCTAAGTTAACAAGCGAAACAGCGTGCCGTTTTGGTCCAAGTGACGAAAGGGAACATCTGGTTTGCCATTAAATGTTTTAAGAAGCCAATACAAAATGTAAACAAAGGGTTTGTCAAGGGTTTTTAGAAAATCAACATTAGTAGTAATGCATCCAAGAAATTTTAGTATTTAAGGAAAAAGGTATGACTTGCAAAAATTGTTATAAAATTGTTGGCTAAAATAACAAGCAAAAATTATTTATTAATAAAAATTAATGACGCGCCAAAAATTACCAATTAGCAAAAGTAATTAACGCGCCAAAACTTAATATTCTAATATATTGACTTTGACCTTATAAATTCATAAATTATTGCCTAAAATCATAGGATTCATTTTTGTTTTGTTTTTTCTTTAAATTTTTGATATTATATTGTTGGTAAGATAATATTAAAAAGTAGATATAAATACATGAAGTCTATGAAGAAAATAAAATCATAAAATCCAAAACCATTGGGATAATATATAGTAGATGTTAATATCGGATATGAAATACGTATACATGGAGGTTCTTTATTCTAAGCACCACATAGTGGCATGTTTTCTAAGAATAGAGAAACCACCATGTGTACATATATCATACACGATTAAAAATTAGGAAAAACAATATACTCTTGATTTAAAATTTTGATTTCCATCTGATTGTTATATCCAAGTCAATTCCCATTGAGTAAGTCAACTATGACTAAGTAACCATTTGTAAAAATTTGAATGGAGTAACTTTTTTTTTGGCATTGCATGTTTTTAGTGTCCAATATATGTTGATTGTGCTCTATAAGGCAATTAAAAACACTTTTAATCTCGTGTTCTTCAACAAATATGTTTATATTTTGGTTTTGACAAGGTATCAGGTCAAATCCAATTTGTTGTTGTTGTTGTCAAATACAACAAATTTCTAGATGATGTGAAAAAATCAATAATGGTTCAAGATTTAAAATGCATTTTTTGGGGATGAAAATTTTACTGAAAGAAATTAAAAAATGTGAATATATTTTCCTCTTTCTTTCTTGTTTTTTTTGTTTTAATCTAAAACGTATTTTATTTTCATTGGAAAGTATATAATGGGACGGTTGTTGAATAATAAAGATTTCTCTACTTCATTGTAAAGATAAGAATATCAAATCTTACTTTCAGTTTTTTAAATTACATTCTATTTAATTATATTTCCAAAAGTGTAACAAATAATATCCACTGCCTCTTTTTATAGGTGAACTAGAATGATCATATCAATTACAAGGCCAATAAAAAAAAAGTCAATTAGGGGACATATAAAATATATAAAAAAATAAGAAATGTGTAGAGATCTTTTTATATTTGCAGGAGATAAGAGGATATTTTTCGAATTGTCAAAAATGTTTGTTTTTTCGTTTGGTACATGTAAAAACTAAGGGACTAGATAACATGTTGAGAAGACACACTCTATTGGAAGTGAGCTCATCCTAATCATCATGGCATAAAATTCTGAATAATAAATACATGTAATGATATTATAGAACACATCTTATATCATAACATTGTTATTTTCACGTGATCCTATGTATAATGTATTAACATAATTTTAATATTATATAATTGTTGTTATGCGTGACATATTCATATACTGTATTGACATTTTGAATGATATATAAATCAAAAGAGATAGTGGAGACGAGAGGGTTTTATTTCATGACTAGAGAAATTGGTTGGTAATCTCACTTAGGGGACTGACATGACGATTATGCGAGAGGAACATATTCGAAAGCAAGGAAATTTTACTTTAAAAATTGCAGAAGCATCTAGAACTAAGGAGAGTGCTATGTCCTTATGAACTTTGAATTATGCTTCTATCCTGGACAATGTCGAAGCTACGTGCATCTTTACAAGATCAATTTCATTTTTTTTTACACATATGCCAAGCCATGTGAACAAATCCAAATTTAGAATCTCTTTTCAGTTGTCCAAAAAAAAAAAAAAAAAATCTTTTTTCAATTTCTACCCTTACACTGAAATAATAGCAAAGACTAATGCTCTCGATATATTTATTTTTGCCATTTTATCTTTGTCTTTCCATACAAGAATATATTATGTCTTTATAAAATTATCATAATTTGCAGACATTATCGGTAAGATGATTTTGTATTCGTTAAAACGAAAATAACTTTAACATTCAGTTTAGAATTATCAGTAACTTTAAAGATCAAAACAATTACATATTTATCTAGTCTATGCAAAACATGAGACTTAACTAGTATATATGCTAAACCAAAACTTACACCTACACCTACACTGAAACCGAAACAAAACCATCGAACCGAAAAAAAAATCCATCGGTACGAGGAAAAAGCAAAATCGAAATTGGCAACCGGAGATCGTCTTCTCTATCACAATCAGCGAAACCAATTCGCTCAAGAATTTGAATCGAAGAAGCAAATCTGAAATCTCCATAACAAAAAAAAATGTCAGGAGTTTACGACAATCAAGCCGATATCTACTTAGACGCACGTCCTACTTATCCCGCCGATTGGTACTCAAAACTCGCCGCACTCTCTCACCATCACCGTCTCGCTTGGGACGCCGGCACCGGGAACGGTCAAGCCGCAATCGGAGTCCGTATTTTCTCTCCGATCTGATAATTTTAATTTGTTTTTACAACTATCCAATCTCTGATCTCTGTATAACTCCGGCCAGATCGCGGAGCATTACGATAGAGTCGTCGCGACGGACGTGAGCGAGACGATGTTAAAGCTAGGGAAACCGCATCCGAAAGTAATGTACCACCATACTCCGTCGTCGATGACGGAAGACGAGATCGTGGATCTGATCGGAGGAGGAGAGAATTCAGTTGATCTAATAACGGTTGCTACGGCCGTACACTGGTTCGATCTACCGAGATTCTACGCGATTGCGAATCGTCTCCTCCGTAAACCAGGAGGAATCATCGCCGTGTGGAGTTACAACACCGACATGGTGGTGAGTCCTGAGTTCGACTCGGTGATGACTCGGTTCAACGATAAAACGATGCCGTTTTGTAAGTTTCCTGAGTCTCAGTATTTTTTGGACGGATATAAAACGTTGCCGTTTCCGTTCGAGAGTGTGGGCTTGGGCCCAGAGGGAAAGCCCGTTGAGCTGGAGATGAAGAAAACGGTGTCGTTTGAAGGATTCTTGAGGATGTTGAGGTCTTGGTCTGCGGTTGGAGCTGCTAAGGAGAAAGGAGTTGATTTATTGTCGGAAAATGTAGTGAAAGAGCTTGAGACGGCTTGGGGTGGATCTGAGCTGGTTCGAACCATCGTCTATAAGGCGTTTATGCTCGCAGGAACCGTTAGAAACTAAGCTTAGTTGCTCAAATTGTCATCAAACAATTGGAAAAAGTATGTAATAAAACGAACGTATCAGTATAGTTTATAGGCATACATTGATATCTGTATTTTGTTTATGCCAAAAACCAGGATTAGATGTAGAATAATATGGCGTTAAATGAATTTCGATTATTGGAGAATTAACTGAAAAAATGTTAAAACTTTTACATAACGAAATGTTTGATGTATCTATGACCAAAAGTATCAAGGTTGATCTTGAGATCGAGATCTCCAATTTTTACAATAAAAGAGAAATGAAACTGCTAGATAAAATAGTAACTTTTTGGATACTTTTGTGTGTTAATATACACCGCTATTTTTGTTTTGTTTTTGTTTTTTTTTACCAGCCGACTAATCTTCTATAATGAATGTGGTCATCCTCGAATTTTCTAATAAACTTACAATATTGCACTATTTCGATTGGCCGAATAGAACACTATTTGAAGGGTTTATTGCGCTAAATAACAGACTCTAGTTGATACTTGATCTCCTAATAGAATTTGAAACGTCATGAAATAACAAAAAATAGAATAAACAAATATTAAAAAGTTAAAATTATATATATATACATATATATATATATTATATTTTCATGTTAACCAAGAGATACAACATATGGAAATATAAGTTGAATACGAACATGTGAAAACCACATTAATGGTTTCACTTTATTTCAACAACAACATATATAGATCATGCTAAGACGCATATATTTATTAGAGAAAACATACTTGCACCATATTCTTATTTAGTCTTTATTCGTGAGAGGATTAAGTGCAGCGGAAACCAGTTGGTGGACTGACATCGCAGAGTCTAAGAAGCTGATCAAGTCTCGCCGTGATCACGATGAAATTCAAGATCGAGATTCTAACGGCATTGCATAGGCAGACAGAGGCCACAGCGGGTGATAGCCCAGCAACGAGAGTGCAGCATGGCTCCACTATTCGAGGGGTAAGGAACAGGCTGAGGCGAAGCCTGAGGATACAGGGTTGGAGTTGGATCCTATCTCTGGGACACACCGGAGGTTGAGGACTAGGGACTTGGGCCGCGGTGAAGCCAAAGAAGATGAGATTGATAGTGAGGAAGAGAGCTATAGTTGTTGTCATCATCTTCTTTGAAGCCATGTTTTGAAAATGTCTTCTTTCTTTCTTGGTGTGTTTGAAGAGGTTGGGTTATTAGTTTGGGAGGTGAGGGTTTGTATTTATAGTCTTTAATCTAGAATTGGTTTATTTGCTCAGTATAAGATATGTGATTCAAGAATTTTCTCTAACGTCTAATTAAAAGTCAGCTGAAATTATTATACATGTAGTTAAGAAATCTAACTTTTGGTGCTACAACTTGTTCGTTATCAACTCTTAAGATTTCAAAACCTCATCTAGTCATCTATAGAAGAGGTTTGGCAAGGAACATTTGGTCAAGGCTCAAAATTCTACGAAACAAGTTTTTATTCTTGTTAGACGTATTTTTGTTAGTTTTTATCACTATAATTAATCTTACCAAATTAGTCAAAATTTACCGAAACTCCAATTTTTTATTTTTATTGTCAATTTTTTGTTTTTGGGCTTTTTTACCGAATTAGTTTGGACTACTTTGATATAAAAAACTTGATAAAAAAGAAAAGAGTTAGTATTCAAGCCTTTCCTCTACATCAAAATGTTTCTAACAAAGAGTGTGGAACCCAAACCTTTCCTCTACATCAAAATGCTTCTAACAAAATAATTTACTAAAAAAACAGCCAATATAATCTATTTGGGAGATTTGCAAAAATGCCACTTTTTGTATCCACATTTGTAAAAATACCACTTTTGGTGTCTATTTACAAAAATACAACTAATTATGATTTTTAGAGCCTAAATCTTAAAATTTTAAACTCTAAAAAATCTTTTGACCCCTAAAACCCCTCAAAACTAAACTTTAATACAACATAGTTAACCCAAATATAAATGATATAATGAATAAATAATTTTGAAAAATAGCATTTTTGCAAAGATTGTAAAAATATTGCATTTTTGTAAAATGACACTTGAAAAGTGGTATTTTGTGAAATTTCTCTGTAATCTATTACTAGGTGACTCTCCGCGTAGACGTTCTACGCGGATTAATATTTTTTTATAGAAATTTATCATTTATGGTTAATTTTAAATAGTGTTTTATTCAGATTTCTTACAGTTTTGATTTTGTAGGTTTTTTAAAATTTAGGTTCATGAATAATAATTTTTAAATGAAAACATATATAAAGATGATAAACTACGGTTCAATTCGTATACAAATTTTAATTAAATATATATTTTAATTTCCAAAAAATTACGTTTATATACATTGTTAAATTTGTTGATTAGGCTCAACATCGGGTTTGGTTTTTGGGACTAAATATAATTTTTAGTTTAAAAAAAATTACAGCAATATAGTGATATTTGATCACTTATGTATAATTTTATATATTTTATAACTAAAATAACAAAATTAATATGTAAAAGATAAATCAATCAAATAATTTATTTAAAGGATACTTATTTGATCTCTTTTATGTAGGTTCAGTTTTATGAATACTTACTAATTTAAAGAACATTGCATAAATAAAATTGAACAAATAAAAATATTTCACATGACAACACTAATTGCTAAAAACAAAAAATAAAAAACAGAAAAGACGATAATTTGTCTTCTACATGTTTTTGTAACTGACGGACAAAAATGTATGATGCAAGTTTTAATCTCCTTATGTTCAAATGTTCAATATCTTTTTGTCTTTTTTTATAAATTTTAGGAAAAAAATATATTTTATATAAAAAAGTGTTCTAATTTTTTTTCTGTGAAAAATTTAATTTCTAAACAATTTTTAAATGAAAACCAAAAATTTTATAAAATATTTCTTAATAATTTTTAAATAGAAAAACGAAATATTATAAAATAGAGAAATTTTAAGATATGCCACATATCCTATGCCACTTTGCAAAAATGCAATTTTTTTTTTCATATTCCAAAAATACCATCTTTTAAAAACTGTCTCAGATCTCTCTCTCTCTCTCAGATCTCTCTCTCTCTGTGCGATCTCGATCTCTCTCTCACACAGAGAGATCTCTGCGATATCGATCTCGATCTTTCTCTCTCCCTCTCTATCTCTCTCGCGTTCTCACTCTCTCTCTCGCGTTCTCACTCTCTCTGCGATCTCGATCTCGATCCCTCTTTCTGTCTCTGCGATCTCTCTCTCTCTCTCTCTCACACACACACAGAGATCTCGATCTCGATTTCTCTCTCTCTCTCTCTCTCTCTCTCGATTCGTATCTGAATCTCGGATTTTCTGGGAAAATTGCTGTTGAAGTCTGAATTCGCTGTCGCTGATTCGAAATCCGCCTCCGTTGCCGAGTCGGGATTCTTTGTGATCGGATCTTGCTGAGTTACAATTAAGGTAATTACCTGATCCTCATTTCTCTTTGATTTACAATCATGTTTTATAAACCTTAAAAAATCTTAAAAAATGTTTATAAACATATGAGATTAACATTACAGGGCGTTTTAGCAAGTTTAATTGATTAACAATTAAGTTGTAAATCGTTTCTCTTTGATTGACAATCATGTTTATAAACCTTAAAAAAATCTTATAAATTATTTATAATCATGTTATAATCATGTTTATAAACCTTTAAAAAATCTTATAAATTGCCCTTAATGTTTTATAAATCGTCCTTATTTTCTATAACAGGGCGTACTGTTTGAGTTGTATTCTTTGTGTGGAATCTGGAAGATTACGGATAACAGTCAGTGGGAGTTTATGTTCGATGTTGAAAGGGGATCATTTCTTAGCTTGGTCGATGAAGATATTAGTTTTACTAGGTTATTGCAAGTTGTGTCAGAAGATTTTGGGATTGATATATGCGGAAGTTCTGTCAAACTTAGTTACATGTTAACAGATAGAACACATCTTCCACCAATGTATATTAGGAATGACAGGCAATTGCAAGCATTCATGAAGAAGTTTGTAGAGAGTGGAGGTTGTGTGAATCCAATCAACTGAATATTTTTAGTTACAAACTCTCTCTAAGATTCAAAGTTTTTATTAGCATTTATTTTTTATTTGCATTTATTGAATTAAAAACAGAGCTTTTTATAGAGCTTTGATGATTAAAGTGTTTTATCTAACATTTTATGTGCTGTTCAATATATAAACTGTTAAAACATCTCCATTTTATAAGCATTTTGTATAACTTTTTAAAAGTTTTTATAAAACTTTTTTACATATTTTTTTGGATAAAATATTGACAAACAAACTTTTATAAGCATTATTTACATCTTTTATAAGGATTTTATAAGTATTTGATAAGGATTTTATACGGATTTGATAAAGATTTTTTTACAGACTTTTTGCCGAAATTAGGAATTTCTATAAAGATTTTATAAGTCTTTTTTACAGACATTTTTGGATAAAATATATGCAAACAAACTCGTAAAAGCATTATGTACGACTTTTATAAATATTTGATAAGGATTTGATAAGGATTTTATACGGATTTGATAAGGATTTGTTACAAGCTTTTTGCCGAAATTCGAAATTTCTATAAACAAAAATATTTATCGTGCATAATACGTTTATGCAGTCTTGGCATCTTGATTGTATCAACAAAAAAGCAAAATAATTTTTTACAGACTTTTTTAAAGAAAATAATTTTTATCGTGCATCATAAGTTTGAGATAAATGAAAAACTAGGTAGACCGACCAGACCGACGAGGTCTTACATTCCTTGAGCTTCTAGCTTCATCCCTTTGGCGGGTTTTTACGTTCCTTGAGCATCCAGCTTCATCTCAGCACTAGTAATAAACGTATAAAACTGAACAACATCTGTAACGATCGCGAACCAAATTACGGAATATTTGGTCGTGTGTCGATCGACACAGTGGGTGTGTGTCGATCGACACGAAAAAAAAAAAAAAAAGTTTTGTCTATAAAAGACAGGAGTGTCGGCAGGTTTTCTTGACAGAAGAAAACAGAGAGAGAAAGGAGAATTTGAGCAGATTGAGAGGATTTGAGAGAGTTGAGAGAGTTTGGGAGTGTTCTTGAGGGTTTTTGGGCAGTTTCGGACCGGTTTTTGGAGAAGACAAACGGAGGTCAAGATCAACTCGGATCGGGGTGAACTTTTGAGGGTAAGTTCTCCTGTCGTTGGTCTTGTCGTAGGAAAAATCCGTTTGTCAATCGGACGGTTAGATTGGTAGTTATGATCGTTTAAAGTTGGGCCGTTTCTGCAGCTTTCTTTTCCGATCAGTCAACTTCGGAGGAGTTTTCCCGACGAACCGTTGCGAATTAGAGGACGATCTATATACCTTTGTGTAGCTTGTTCCGTCTAGTTTCCAGAGCCATTTTCTGATTTGGATTTGAAGCAGCCGTTCGCCCTGTGCGTCGACTTCTTTGTATCCAACGTGGTTCCTATTCCAGTTCCGATCATCGGGATTACGGGCTTAATTGCCGTCGAACCAGAATGACCCAGAAAGCGTTCTATATACGTTCGGATTGTTGAACTTACGGGTTGTTTTCCCGTCGAACCTTTGGGAGTTAGCAGACGTTCTATATACCGCGGTGTAGCTCGTCGTGTCTAGTTTCCAGCACCGGTTTCCGATTGGAATTTGGAGTAGCCGTTCGTCGCATACGTTGTGTTCTTTGGGGCGTGCGTGTTCTTGGTGTTCTGGGTGTTCTTGAACACTTTTGAATCCGTTTTCCTTCCCAAATCGAGGTGAGTGCGTGACCATGGGTGCGTGTAAGCATAAGAAGTGTTAGGATGCGTTGTGTGTTGTTTGGGATCGAATTTCATGTTGTTTGATAAATTATTATGCAGAAAATCGCGTGTGCGAGTTTTCTGGGTTTGGTGTGTCGATCGACACATATGGGTGTGTCGATCGACATGGTGTCAGTAGGTCACCGGGATGGTGTGCTGACGGACATGAGTGTCGGAGTTGGTGTCGATCGGCACGGGTTAGTGTATCGATCGACACAAGTTGTTTTTACGCGATTGAGGTGTTTTCATGTTGATTGTTCATCCTGGTATTGTAGCATTGCTTATGCTTATATTTGTACATAGCCTGTTGATGGGATGACCGTCTCACTGGGTATTTATGATAATACTCACGCATCTCTTATAACCATGTGATGCAGGTAAAGACAGTCAGTGATCGTGGAATCATGGCCGGGACGAGGGGAATGATCTAGTGGCTCGTTTTCGTGTAATAAGTTAGAATTGCTAGGGTGTTAGCAATTTCAGAACTATGTGTATTACCGAATTGAACTAGAATTAATAAGTATGGGCTTGTTAAACGATAATTGTATTTGATTGTTGAATCATTGTTTCCGCGCTGTTTGTTTATTGGACCGTTGAAGATCACTATTTATGATAATAGTGATCCGGTTAAAATTTTTTTTTATTTGACGGGTTGGGTCGTCACAGTTTGGTATCAGAGCCCTAGCGGTTCTAGGGCTAGTTAGTTAATTGATTATGCGAGTTAGTCAATTGATTGTTGTGTGGGTATGGAGTCCTAGATCATCCCTTCCGAGCCTTCAATGAGATTCCACGGTATGTGTTTTGTGATTTCTGTTTTTTCTAGTACTTAGTATTCTGCTGGTTAGTGCAGAGTGATGGCTAGAGTGGCTAGAGGCAGAGGTCGCGGGGGCCGTAGAGGTCGTGGTAGTCGTGCTGGGCGTGGGCGTGGGCGGAGACTTGGGAGTGAGTCTGCTGCCACGTGGGAGTCCCAGGAGACTACACAGAAGCGGGTAGTTGACTCGCAGGCGTTTCAGGAGGGGTCCGTGGGTGTGACAGCTATGGGTTCCAGTGAGAGGGCTGGAGGGGCTAGTGTAGGTCCCGATGTAGCTGGTGGTGCGGTGGGCCCTGGTGGGGGTGCTGCCGTAGGCGTCGCCCCGGATCGAGATGATCGTCTGGCGGGTCTGCTACAGATGATTCTGGAGAGGTTACCGGGAGGGGTGCCTGCTCCGGGTCATGCTCCTGGGGTGCAGCCGGGTATGGCTGGGGTGCAGCCGGGTATGGCTGGGGTGTAGCCGGGTTTGGCTGGGGTGCAGCCGGGTATGGCTGGGGTTGAGGAGCTTCCATCTTATCTGCGGATGATGGAGCAGATGCAGCGGATTGGTACTGTATTTTTCTCGGGCGGTGCTAAGCCTGAGGAGGCTGATGGGTGGCGGATGAGGTTAGAGCGTAACTTTCGCTCCATCAGATGTCCAGAGGGATACCGAGTAGATCTGGCGGTGCATTATCTGGAGGGTGATGCGCATCTCTGGTGGAGAGGTGTTGAGGCCAGGAGAGTGCAGGCCGAGATGGTCTGGGAGGATTTCTTGGCGGAGTTTAACGCCAAGTATTTCCCGCAGGAGGCGGTGGACCGTTTGGAGTCTAGGTTTCTGGACCTAACTCAGGGAGATCGGTCAGTGAGGGAGTTCGATGATGAGTTCAGTCGACTCCTGGTACATGCAGGGAGAGGCATGGGGGGCGAGGATGCCTAGGTTAGGAGGTTCTTGCGAGGACTTCGACCAGATTTGAGGACTCGTTGCAGGGCGAGTAGGTTCGCCACGAGGGCGGAGCTGGTTGAGATGGCTGCTGCGATCGAGGAGGATCTCGGGGAGCAGGTTGTGGTGGTTAGTCCACCGGTGCAGCAGCAGCAGCCGAGGAGATCTCAGCAGCAGACGAGTTCAGGCAGGGGCGGCAAGCCTGCTCAGGGACAGAAGAGGAAGTGGGAGAGCACTTCAGGGGCTAGTCAGGGCGGTTCGGGATGCTTCGGGTGTGGGAGCATGTCCCATCGTGTGGCGAGCTGTCCGAGGAGGACCGGGACCGGGACTCGAGATGTGCGGGTCGGGGTTCAGGATACGCGGGTGTGTTATCACTGCAGAGAGACGGGGCATATTAAGCCCAAGTGTCCGAAGCTGCAGCAGTTGGCGGTGGCCGCAGTGCAGCCATTGGCAGTGCAGCCGTTGTCTCAGATTGCAGTAGCACCGCGTGTGTTCACGTCTGCGGAGGCGGGTGGATCTAGCACTAGACCGATCACAGGTATTTCCGAACTTGACTTTTTAAATTCATGGTTGTTTGAGTTTTTGTTTGTTGGGAAATTGTGAGTCTGTGCTAGAATGATAGGGTTCTGAGGCACATGGAATTGTGCAGGGACCTTAGTTGTGGGCGGGTATGAGTCCCACGTGTTATTTGATTCGGGAGCTACGAATAACTTTATTACGCCGGAGTGTGCGGAGAGCAGCGGAATCCAGAGTGATTCCGGGGAACAGGCGGGAGTAGTCAAGGTGGCTGGAGGTAGGACGTTGGCTACTTTCGGGCGCGCTCGTGGTGTGGATGTTCTGGTGGCGGGAGAGCCGATGCCAGCAGATCTGATCATCAGTCCGGTGGAGCTGTATGATGTTATCCTGGGTATGGATTGGTTGGATCGTTACAGGGTCCATCTGGATTGCCACCGAGGGCGAGTTGTGTTTGAGCGAGAGGCGGGGAGGTTGGTTTATCAGGGTGTGAGACCGACTTCCGGGAGTCTCGTGATTTCCACGATACAGGCCGAGCAGTTGCTTCTCAAGGGCTGCGAGGCGTATCTGGTAACGATAGTGATGCCTGAGTCTGTTGGAGGGGTTGCAGTGGAGGATATTCGAGTTGTTCGGGATTTTCAGGATGTGTTCCAGTCATTGGAGGGATTACCGCCATCGCGGTCGGATCCGTTTGTTATTGAGTTGGAACCCGGGACTACTCCGATATCTAAGGCACCTTACCGTATGGCTCCAGCAGAGATGGCAGAGCTGAAGAAGCAGCTGGATGATTTGTTGGATAAGGGTTTTATTCGGCCTAGTGTTTCACCGTGGGGAGCACCGGTGTTGTTTGTGAAGAAGAAGGATGGTAGTTTCCGGTTGTGCATCGATTATTGGGGACTTAACCGAGTCACCGTGAAGAACAGGTACCCTCTGCCGCGCATTGATGAGTTGTTGGATCAGTTACGAGGGGCTACCTGGTTCTCCAAGATCGACTTGGCTTCAGGGTACCATCAGATTCCGATTGAGGAGGCAGATGTGAGGAAGACTGCTTTCAGGACGAGGTATGGGCATTTTGAGTTCGTGGTGATGCCTTTTGGTTTGACGAATGCACCAGCAGCGTTCATGCGGTTGATGAACGGGGTATTCCAGGAGTATCTGGATGTGTTTGTGATCATCTTTATTGATGATATCCTGGTGTATTCCAAGAGTCCTGAAGAGCATGAGTTGCATCTGAGAGTAGTTCTGGGGAAGCTGCGGGAGCAGAAGTTGTTTGCGAAGTTGAGCAAGTGCAGTTTTTGGCAGCAAGAGATGAGTTTCCTTGGCCATGTGGTGTCTGCAGAGGGAGTTTCTGTGGATCCGGCTAAGATCGAGGCTATCAGAGGGTGGCCTAGACCGAGGAATGCCACCGAGATTAGGAGTTTTCTTGGGTTGGCAGGTTATTATCGGAGATTCATCGCAGGATTTGCGAGTTTGGCTAAGTCGATGACCAAGTTGACAGGGAAGGATGTTCCTTTTGTGTGGTCTTCTGCTTGCGAGGAGAGTTTCGGGAAGCTGAAGGAGATGTTGACGAGTACACCGGTGTTGGCGTTACCCGAGCCGGGTGAGCCTTACGTGGTGTATACCGATGCTTCGGGTGTTGGTTTGGGTTGTGTCTTGATGCAGCAGGGAAAGGTTATTGCGTATGCTTCGAGGCAGTTGAGGAAGCATGAGTGCAACTACCCTACCCATGATTTGGAGTTGGCTGCGGTAATTTTCGCTCTAAAGATTTGGAGATCTTATCTTTATGGCGGAAAGGTTCAGGTGTTCACAGACCATAAGAGTTTGAAGTATTTCTTCACTCAGCCGGAGCTGAACCAGAGACAGAGGCGCTGGATGGAGTTGGTTGCGGATTACGATTTGGAGATCGGATACCATCCGGGTAAGGCTAATCTGGTTGCGGATGCATTGAGTCGGATGAGGGTTGCTTCGGCTTAGGAGCGTGATATGGAAGCTCTGGTGAGCGAGATTAGTACGTTGAGGTTGTGTGTGATCTCACAGGAGCCGTTGGGGTTAGAGGCAGCTAACCAGGCAGATTTACTGAGCAGGATTCGGGTTGCGCAGGAGAAGGATCAGGGGTTGATTGATGCTTCTAAGGCGACAAGTTCGGAGTATGTGGTCTCAGCGAGTGGGATGATACTGGTGAATGGGCGGGTTTGTGTACCCAAGGACGAGGATCTGAGGCAGGAGATTCTGAGAGAGGCCCATTCGAGCATGTTATCGATTCATCCGGGGGCGACCAAGATGTACCGTGATCTGAAACGATATTATCACTGGGTCGGGATGAAGAGGGATGTAGCTAATTGGGTTGCAGCGTGCAACGTGTGTCAGCTGGTGAAGGCTGAGCATCAGGTTCCGAGTGGTATGTTGCAGAGTTTACCCATTCCGGAGTGGAAGTGGGATATGATTACCATGGATTTCGTGACGGGATTGCCGTTGTCACGGACGTATGATGCGATTTGGGTGATTGTGGATCGTTTGACCAAGTCAGCACATTTTCTTGCCATCAAAAAGACCGATGGGACGGTAGTGTTGGCTAAGAAGTATGTGCGTGAGATAGTGAGGCTGCACGGGGTGCCAACGAGTATTGTGTCAGACAGAGATCCGAGGTTTAAGTCTGAGTTCTGGAGGGCGTTTCAGGCGGAGATGGGCACTAAGGTGCACATGAGCACGGCGTATCATCATCAGACAGATGGACAGTCGGAGAGGACTATTCAGACTTTAGAAGACCTGTTGAGGATGTGCGTGCTGGATTATGGTGGTCATTGGGCGGATCATCTGAACCTGGTTGAGTTTGCGTACAACAACTCATACCAGGCGAGTATTGGGATGGCTCCATATGAGGCTCTGTATGGGAGGCCGTGTAGGACACCATTGTGCTGGACTCAAGTGGGGGAGAGGAGCATGTTTGGTGCGGATTTTGTTCAGGAGACGACGGAGAAGATCCGTGTCTTGAGACTGAACATGAGAGAGGCTCAGGATCGGCAGAAGAGTTATGCTGATAAGAGACGAAAAGAGCTGGAGTTTGAGCTGGGAGATCTGGTGTATCTCAAGGCAGCGATGTTGAGGGGTCCTAACAGATCCATTTCAGAGAATAAGCTAAGTCCGAGGTTTATGGGTCCGTTCAGAGTGGTGGAACGGGTTGGACCAGTGGCTTATCGGTTGGAGTTACCTCAGAGTATGAGAACGTTTCATAAGGTATTTCATGTATCGATGCTGCGGAAGTGTCTACATGAGTCTGAGGGGGTGTTGGCTAGGATTCCGGAGGATCTTCAGCCCAACATGACGTTAGCGGCGAGACCTGTGAGGATTCTCGAGAGGAGAGTCAAGGTTCTGCGCCGGAAGAGGATACCATTGGTGAGAGTCGTGTGGGACTGTGATGGTGTCGAGGAGGAGACTTGGGAACCAGAGGCAAGTATGAAGGCAAAGTTCTCGAAGTGGTTCGAGAAGCAAGCGGAGGCTTGAGTGTCTTTCTGGTTTTCAGTGGTTGTATTAGCTTGTTGCTATGAGTTGTATGTATTTTTCGTTTGGATTGTAACGATATACATTGTTGAGATTAATAAGATGGGATGTTTCTTATTATCTTTGGTTATAAGACGGATGTTCTTATGAGTTAGATGACCTGGGGATTGGTCATGAGGGATATTCCGGATTAGGGAATATCGGGGTAGGAAACACCCTGGCGATTGGGTTGTTTCAGATGACCTGGGGATTGGTCATGAGTGATATTCCGGGTTAGGGGATATCAAGATGGGAACCACGGAAGTAAATCGGTCGACAAGTGCTTATGATGCACGTTACAGCGTTACTGCTCCAGGGGATGGTGATATTCTCCTGCATATACTTTGAGGGACAGAGATCTCTCCAGAGGATGTGTGATTTCCTCTGCAGCCGATAGCTTGACGGACTGTGTGTCCCGAGAGTGGGAGGGGCTGGAGCATACCGAGAGCCGGTATGGTATACATTGAGAGCTCGTAGGGTGACGATCTTACGAGTGGGAGTGGTGTATAGAGATATGAGTTTGAGCAAGAGTACATGTAGTGTGATTATAAGTATGAGATTTGATGAACTTCAGAGATCGGGAATGCTCTCCGGTGGTTTGTGGATGTCTAATCTAGGGTTATTACTCGAGTTTGGAATTTTAGTCCAGACGACCCTGGTAAACATATGTAGCCTCTTTGGTCGTACATGTTCTTGTTTGATTGTTGGGCGACCAATTGATCCAAGGTCTGCGTCTACGGTGGGTCGGGCATGTTCTTGTTTGATTGTTGCGCAATCTATCGGACAACCCTGATCCGGATCAGCGAGTGTTGCATCGTGGATGTTTCCTGGGGGAATTTGGTCGGGTTTCGGACGAGAGTGTCAACCTTAGTGAGACGGGTTAGGTGAAGGAGATCGAGAGATGATCTGAGTTGGAGCTGACCGGGTCGGTCAGGATTGCACCTGTGGTGGCAGTGCAATGTAACTAGTATGACACTAGTTGAGTTCTGAGATTAGGTGTAATCTCAGGTAGTGCTGGCCGGGTGGGGCCAGGGGTGAGGATATTAGTAGAGCTGGCCGGGTTAGGCCAGAGGACTGAGATCGGATGTGTTAACCGTAGGGTTATGATTTCGCGTGATTCGAGGACGAATCCGTGTTAGTGGGGGAGAATTGTAACGATCGCGAACCAAAATACGGAATATTTGGTCGTGTGTCGATCGACACAGTGGGTGTGTGTCGATCGACACGAAAAAAAAAAAAAAAAAAAGTTTTGTCTATAAAAGACAGGAGTGTCGGCAGGTTTTCTTGACAGAAGAAAACAGAGAGAGAAAGGAGAATTTGAGCAGATTGAGAGGATTTGAGAGAGTTGAGAGAGTTTGGGAGTGTTCTTGAGGGTTTTTGGGCAGTTTCGGACCGGTTTTTGGAGGAGACAAACGGAGGTCAAGATCAAGTCGGATCGGGGTAAACTTTTGAGGGTAAGTTCTCCTGTCGTTGGTCTTGTCGTAGGAAAAATCCGTTTGTCAATCGGACGGTTAGATTGGTAGTTATGATCGTTTAAAGTTGGGCCATTTCTGCAGCTTTTTTTTCCGATCAGTCAACTTCGGAGGAGTTTTCCCGACGAACCGTTGCGAATTAGAGGACGATCTATATACCGTTGTGTAGCTTGTTCCGTCTAGTTTCCAGAGCCATTTTCTGATTTGGATTTGAAGCAGCCGTTCGCCCTGTGCGTCGACTTCTTTGTATCCAACGTGGTTCCTATTCCAGTTCCGATCATCGGGATTACGGGCTTAATTGCCGTCGAACCAGAATGACCCAGAAAGCGTTCTATATACGTTCGGATTGTTGAACTTACGGGTTTTTTTCCCGTCGAACCGTTGGGAGTTAGCAGACGTTCTATATACCGCGGTGTAGCTCGTCGTGTCTAGTTTCCAGCACCGGTTTCCGATTGGAATTTGGAGTAGCCGTTCGTCGTATACGTTGTGTTCTTTGGGGCGTGCGTGTTCTTGGTGTTCTGGGTGTTCTTGAACACTTTTGAATCCGTTTTCCTTCCCAAATCGAGGTGAGTGCGTGACCATGGGTGCGTGTAAGCATAAGAAGTGTTAGGATGCGTTGTGTGTTGTTTGGGATCGAATTTCATGTTGTTTGATAAATTATTATGCAGAAAATCGCGTGTGCGAGTTTTCTGGGTTTGGTGTGTCGATCGACACATATGGGTGTGTCGATCGACATGGTGTCAGTAGGTCACCGGGATGGTGTGCTGACGGACATGAGTGTCGGAGTTGGTGTCGATCGGCACGGGTTAGTGTATCGATCGACACAAGTTGTTTTTACGCGATTGAGGTGTTTTCATGTTGATTGTTCATCCTGGTATTGTAGCATTGCTTATGCTTATATTTGTACATAGCCTGTTGATGGGATGACCGTCTCACTGGGTATTTATGATAATACTCACGCATCTCTTATAACCATGTGATGCAGGTAAAGACAGTCAGTGATCGTGGAATCATGGCCGGGACGAGGGGAATGATCTAGTGGCTCGTTTTCGTGTAATAAGTTAGAATTGCTAGGGTGTTAGCAATTTCAGAACTATGTGTATTACCGAATTGAACTAGAATTAATAAGTATGGGCTTGTTAAACGATAATTGTATTTGATTGTTGAATCATTGTTTCCGCGCTGTTTGTTTATTGGACCGTTGAGGATCACTATTTATGATAATAGTGATCCGGTTAAAATTTTTTTTTATTTGACGGATTGGGTCGTCACAACATCAGTTTAGAATCTTTATTAAATCCTTATAAAAACCTTTAAAAATCCTTATAAATTCCTTTAAAAATCTTAAACTTAACTTAACTTAAACTTAACTTGAATTTACTGGTACACCTGCGTACACCAGTAATAAACTTAACAGTGAACACCTGCGTACACCAGTAATAAACGTATAAAACTGAACAACATCAGTTTCAACTTAAACTTAACTTGAATTTACTGGTACACCTGCGTACACCAGTAATAAACTTAACAGTGAACACCTGCGTACACTAGTAATAAACGTATAAAACTGAACAACATCAGTTTAAAATCTTTTAAAAATCCTTATAAAATCCTTTAAAAATCCTTATAAAATCCTTTAAAATTCTTATAAAATCCTTTAAAAATCCTTATAAAATTCTTTCAAAATTACCTGTGGTAAGGAAGAACTCTCTTTGTGAGAATCTTGTTGGCTGGGAATCGACCCTGAACCACTAGTCTTGTCCTTTCGTCTTGATTCTCTTTTGCATCAGAAAATGGAATATCTTACCAGAAAATGTGATACTCCGCTCTGCAAGTTGTACAATAGGACCGAGAAAACTATTTTCGATCCTACTGAACAACTCAGGTCCTAGTATTACTCGCACAGTTTTAACTAATTCCAGGTTGACATGTTGCTGCGCCGTTTTATTATCGTCAGGTTCAAAACCAGGTTTGTAAATATGTTCTGGCATGTTTATGCCATCAAATATTTCATCATCGGTCTGATTCATCTGAAAAGTTGTTGAAAACACATGTCAATTATCGATTTATAAACTGTTAAAAACCTTTATAAAATCTGTAAATTGTCTGAATTTTATCAGTAATCACTTTAAGAACAAAACTTTACCTAGTTTTACAGATTTAAACCATCAATTTGCATCTCATATATTATCGTTTTAAAAACTGTTTAAAACCCATAAATTTACCCAGATTCACGTCAATAAGGAAAAACTACTGAGATTGACATATTCAAACCAAGTGCGACGACGAGTTTGAAACTCATATCGACAATATCGGATAGTCGCGAATCGAAAAACCATTGACAAAATCAAATAAACTAGTAAAATTTGTTACACAAATCGACGAAATTACGAATCAAAACTAGATCTAGATCTAGATTAAGAAATCGAAAAATAGAGATGAAAATTACCTCTAAAAAGCTTCGATTTCCTCTCCAATTACGTCTAAAAAGCTTCGATTTCCTTTCTAAAGAGATGAAAAGTGCCGATGGCGATTAGGTTTTGGGAGAGAGAATATTGAGAGCGTTCTTTTGTTTCAGAGGTAAATTTGTCCTTCTCAGATAAAATCGTGGCATTTTTGTAAAGGGCCCAGCGCGTGTGACAGTTTTGCAAATTGTTGGCGTATTTGTGGCATTTTTGAGATTCCCCCTATAAAATATTAGTTACAATTTCGTTTGCTTTATTTATGGAAATGAATATAAATATAGTTACTAAATGATTTTGTTATGATTCCAATTTGCCATGTCACATTTTTTCTAAGCCATGTATTTTTTTGAGTGAGAATGATGTTGGAGTTGACATGTATGCAAACTAAAAAAATTACTTCTCAATTAATATATAAGGGATATTATTAAAAAGGTGAACATATACCAGAATGAAATTTGAGATGTTTAATCTCCATATTACCCTTAATGAAAATTTATAATTATTTTATGGTTTTCTAATTTGTATTTATTTAATGGATTTATTCTATTTATTGTTTTTGAATTATATTTGTCTAGATTTATATGAATCGAATTTAGCTTTGGTAAACCCTAACTCGATGATATGATCTCTTTTATGCTTATAAATAACATTCCTCCTGATTTCGTAGAGCCTAAACAAATCATTAGTTCGTGGAAGCTAGCTTTTACACCAGGAGATATGAGGTTCGAATCCAGAAGATGCGATTTATTGATATTTGTGCAGATTAATGGATACTAGCTTATATGAGATCTTCAACGTGGGGCAAAGTAGAATCGTCTGGCGTGGATCAAGATGAAAGACTTGTCCATTGTAGAATCGTCGATGTAACAATCCTCATAACTTGTAATATGATAATAATAAAATTGCAGCGTTAAAAAAAACAAATCATTAGTTTTTTTTATCGTACATTTATGACGTGCTTCTTTCCTTTGGGAAGTTTACTCAAACAACCTTGGAAAATTTGATTTTGACTAAAGTGATGCCCTTTGAACAAAAAAAAAAGACTAAAGTGATGCTCATTTTTGATAATTACTCAAACAACCTCCTTTACCTCATTTTACCCATATTTGATTTGAAGATAAAAAACATATTTACAAACCTGCCATTAATAAGGCATGACATATAGACGAAATTGGTGGGAAAAGTTCCTGCCAAAAATGTATACCGTTCTAGTGATGGTAGATATATTTTATGACTAATAGATTTATGATGGGGTTGGTAGACTTATTTTTTAGTCCGTAGACTTTATCGACGAATGATAGACTTAATATTCGAATGATAGACTTATTGTGTAGACTTATTAAATTTAGTGGTAGAGATGTTTTTGAGTGGTAGACTTAAATTATGGGTGGTAGAGTTAACGCTAACGGTGGTAGATTTGTTTTTGAGTGGTACACTTAGTAGTCGAATGGTAGATTTATCTTGGTAGACTTATTATTGAGTTGTAGATTATTTTGTTTGATAGCAGACTAAATACTCGTGGTAGATTTAAATTCATGGTTGGTAGAATTACGTATGTTTCGAATCGTAGACTTATTTATAATAGTTATAGATTTATAATGAGTAGTAGACTTATTATTGACGCGGTAGAGTTATTCAATTTTTCCGAGTTTACTAAAATAACCTTTAGTTGGTAGATACATTTTGCAACTTGAACAAAACTCTCTTCCAATCCTTTTCAACTTTATCTCATAACCACAATCAAGCGGTAATTTCACTAAAAACTAAATCGAATTATTTTTTTTTGTTTGTAACGTTTCATACGAATCAAAATTTTCTATAGCCGAACTGAATCAAACCGTAATTTTATTCAATGTGTAAGGGTTAAAGCTCCCCTCTTAAAGTCTACTCCTTTTAGTTTGCTAAAAAATAATAGTTTTAGTGGCTTGCATACTTTTTTTTATTGTTTACCTTACATATTAATGTTTCGAATTTTTTAATTTGCCGAAATTATAAATGGTATTTCTATATACTCATATATATATATATAAGGTTTTTAGTGTAAAACGAGTATTCGATCATAATATTTTTTTTTGTAAATTTATGAACATTCTATTCGTTCTATGGTGCTTATCAAACAAAACGGAAAATTTTCACGTTTCTTTTATCAAATTTTAATGTTTTTTTTAATTGACTTTTCAGTGAAAATTTTTAGATAAAATTTATTGTAATTCTCCAAAAAAAACTTCGTAAAAAGGACTTAATGGGAAGAAAGGTCGAGATAATATGCTCAACCATATCTTCAGGCAGATCTTCAGTGGGTTTCATCTTCTTAGAAGGAGATTCTGACATTATTGTTAGTCTCTTCGAAGTTGCAATGGATTCTTCAGTAGATCTCACAGAACAATTTTGGCTATGCTTTTATGTCGTGTTTTTTGGTAATGCATGGAGTCAATGATTTGTTTAACATGTGGAGTCATTGAATATGTTAAGACAACGAATTTAGTCTTTTTATCCATACGTTTGTTATTTTCTTCTTTTCTTTCTTTTTTTGTCAACATATCTATCTTTCGTAGAAACCCGACATAGAAAAACTTTCTTATGTTTAATTAGTTTTTCTAGTAGTTCAATAACACATAAAACCTCGACACCTGGTTAATACTATTATTTGGATATTTGGATTACTAAAATATTATTTGGTTAATAGTATTATTTTAGACCGGGTTAGTAAAATTACTTATGTTTAATTAGTTTTATGTTTAAATAGTTTTTTTTTCTGGTTAATATTGTTATTTGGATATGAAAAAAACAAAATTTGTAAAAGGAAAAAAAATATATCCAATAAAATATAGTTAATCAAGTTGTATATTAGCTGGCAAAAAAAAAGTTAAAGCAATATATATACTAAGTTTCTAAACTCTTTTCTGTCACAAAAATTAGAGATAATTATCAAAAATGCCATTCATTTCTAAACTCTTTTCCTAAAATATCATTTATTTATATTCCTTTCCTAAAACAACTTCATTAACTATATATTTTGGAATTTCTTTTTTTCTGTTTTACAAATTTTTTTTCTTTCATATCCAAATAATATAATTAACCAAGTGTCTAGTTTTATATGTTATTGAACCACTAGAAAAACTAATCATATATATAATTAGGGAGTTCTCTCTCCATTTAGGGTGTCCACATCATCAAAAAAATATTAAATTAATTTTCATAGTAAATGTTAATTTAATTCATGTTAATTTTATTTTTATTATTTATAATTATTAGAGTTTAAAATTAAATTAAAATCGAAATTTAAGTAAATAAATGGATAAAAATAGAAAATACAATATTATGAAATATTTTATTGGTACTAATAATATAGAGAGGCGAAACAAAAATAAATGTAAGAAGACACAAATGTGTATCGGAAGATAACGAAAGAAATGTTAGTAAAAATATTTTAAGAGATTTGACTATATTTTAATAAATCTAGTTAAACATAATTACATAAGTAAAAATGTACGTGAACATCTTCTTGTCACTTGAACAAATCTAGAGATTATCAAAAACTTCAAAGAAGAGATGGCCTCTAAATTCGAGATGAGTGATCTAGAAAGATTGACGTATTATCTTGGAATAGAAGTAGTTCAACATAGCAAAGGAATCACGCTGAGCCAGAGAAGATATGCTCTTAAGATCTTAGAAGAAACATGAATGAAAGACTGCAATTCTGTTTATGCACCTATGGAAACAGGGCTGCAATTATCGAAAGCAGAAGATGAAGAAGAGATTGATGCGTCTATGTTTAGGAAGAAAGTTGGTTGTCTCCGATACTTGGTCCATACACGACCAGATTTTTCATTTTGTGTAGGCGTGCTGAGTCGTTACATGCAGAGTCCTAGAGACTCACACAGAGCTGCAATGAGACAATGTCTAAGGTACTTAAAGGGAACTAGTTCACTTGGTTTAACTTTCGAACGGTGCTCAAAGATTGATCCGAATGATGGGAGAAGCACAACAGGACACATTTTCTATCTGGGAGAAAGTCCTAATGAAACAACCCAATTTTTTTTTTTTTTTTAATACGATAAACGAGAATTAGTATTCCCATAAATACTAATTCTCCAAAACAATTCAGCACAACAATGTAACAGTTAAAAAAAAGGACAGCGGTTTAACACAAACAACAAACAGCGTCAGAACGAAAACAGGAAGTAAATAAACACACAATGACGAGACCCTAGATCATCTCCTCTTCATAGCCGGATTCCACTGGGTATTTATGATGCGTGAGTATTATCATAAATACCCAGTGGTACGATCATCCCATCTACTTGGCTAGATGCACGGGTAATGGATACCAAACGGTCAAACAAGCAAAAAGTCAACCCCGAAAAGTCAACCCCAAAAAGTCAACCTTAAAAGTCAACGTAAGTCAACCACAAACCACGATACCTACGTTGATCTCAACACTAAAAATGCCACAAACAAGCATTAATCGATCAACAGTCAACACGAAAAGTCAACCCCGAAAATTCAACACAAAAAGTCAACCCTAAAAGTCAACGCAAGTCAACCACAAACCACGATACATACGTTGATCACAACACTAAAAACGCTCCAAACAAGCATTAATGGATCAACAATTCAACTCAATTCGCAATCAAACGCACCAATTACCCGTAAAAACCATAGTCACGCACTCACCTGTTTTGCGACTAGAATAACTTCCGACTCACTGGACCAAATCGCAAACGGAAAACGGTTCTGGAAACTAGACACCAACAGCTTTCCAACACCGTATCGCAAGACTCCTAACTCCAAACTGTTCGCCGGGAAATCGTCCCCGAAAACAGTAACTCCGGACGAAACCGCAGAAAATTGCAGAAAAACTGCACGAACTACCCAAGTTCAAAGGACCATAACTCAGCGAATTGTTAACCAAATCACGGTATAAAACCTGTTCTAGAAACTAGACATCTAGAGCTTTACAGAGGTGTATAGAATGTAACCTAACTCTAAGCAGTTCGATGGGAAAATTAGCTCGTAAACTCGATGATCAGAACTGAGAACAAATATTTCAGAAACGACACACTAACTTCAAAAGCATACAGAGAACGGAGGTCACCTCTGAATAAACCAAAATCGGTGTCTGTGGAAAGCTAAGACTCAGAGCTTTCCAATGACATCTTGCTTGCCTCCTGGGTCCTTACAGAACGACGGAAATCGTCCAAGGAAGTGGACTGATCGCAGAAGAGATGCTGCAGAAACATCTCTCAGTACAACGACCATAACTCCTAGAATACTCAACCAAAAGACAAGCGGTTTCTTCCTAAATCAAGCTAAGAGAGTGAAGAACTTACCCTCAAAATTAGAGACCGAACCGAGCAGAACTCCCTGGCCGTTCGTCTCTTTTAAAAATCCGGCTGAAACTCTCCTTCCTCCTCTCTTTCTCTTCTCCTCTCTCTTTCTCTTCTCCTCTCTCTTTCCTCTTCTTCCTCTCTTTCTCACTCTCTCTCTCTCTCTCAGCTTTCTAACTCTGCTACTCAATTAATAACTCAACTTTTCCCACAAAACAAGGATCCCTAAAACAAGGGTTCTTGTTTTCTCCTTTTTACTTTAATAAACATTAAAAAAAACAACTCGGGTTTTCAACCAAAACAACTCGGGTTTCCAGTCAAAACCCGTCTAACCGAGCGATTAAAAACTTAATCCGCTAGTTCAAATCGAGCTGGTATCGATCGACACCGGAACCAAAAATACATAATTGGTTCGCGGGCGTTACAATTCTCCCCCACTAACAAGGATTCGTCCTCGAATCACACAACTCTGTCACCCCACAACTCGCCCTCCTGGGCAACATAAAATCCCTTCCCACTGTACTTGCGATCAACCTCAATCCATACACCCCTCCGCCACCCTAGGGTTCACTTCCGAGCCGCAACCTGATCAGATTTACCCGAAAACATATACGATGCAACGTTCTTAATCCGGATTAGGCCTGTCCGTTTGTTTGCGCAACAATCAAACAAGAACATGAACAACCAACCGTAGACCTAAAGTTAAACCAAAGGTGCTACATTTGCTACCAGGGTCATCTGAATCGAAGTTCCGATCATAGGCGAAACCCTAGACTAGACGCCACTCCACAATCTACTCAACAATCCCTGAAACTCCTCCAGTCTCATAATCACGATCACGTTCAGGCACTATTGCTCATAGCTCATACTCATACTCATACTCATATGCATACTCATACTCATACGCATATACAGCCCACCGTATCTACTCGCAGGATCGTCACCCTTTGAGCTACGGTGCGCAGGGGACCCACTATCCCCCGTGTATATGCCGGGACCCACTATCTCTGGGTATATGCCAAGACCCACTATCTCTGAGTATATGCCGAGACCCACTATCTCTGAGTATATGCCGAGACCCACTATCTCCGAGTATATGCCGAGACCCACTATCTCCTGAATAAACATACCGAGACCCACCGTCCCCCTCACCGAGACAATAGCCTGAAACGTGCATAAAAAAATCACTTGTCGACCTACATGACCCCACTAGTCACATGTCGACAAAACTCGCATCATGACACCAAGATTAACAAGAATACACCACCTTATTAAATCATCAACAATGTATAATCGTTAAAACCCAAAACGAAAATACAACTCATAAATCCCTCGCGTACAAGTCTGAAACACAACAAAACTCAAGCCTCCGCTTGCTTCTCGAACCACTTCGCGAACTTTGCCTTCATCTTCGCTTCTGGTTCCCACGTCTCCTCCTCGACACCATCACAATCCCATACAACTCTCACCAACGGTATCCTTTTCTGGCGCAGAACCTTGACTTTCTTCTCGAGAATCCTCACCGGTCGCGCCTCCAACTTCATGTTGGGCTGAAGATCCTCCGGAATCCTAGCCAACACCTCCTCAGACTCATGTAAACACTTCCGCAGCATCGACACATGGAAGACTTTATGAAAAGCCTTCATACTCTGAGGTAACTCCAACCGATAAGCCACTGGTCCTATTCGCTCCAAAACCTTGAACGGACCCATAAACCTCGGACTTAGCTTATTCTCAGAAATGGATCTGTTAGGACCCCTCAACATCGCCGCCTTGAGATACACCAAATCTCCCAACTCGAACTCCAACTCTTTCCTCCTCTTATCGGCGTAACTCTTCTGCCGATCCTGAGCCTCCTTCATGTTCAGCCTCAAGACACGGATCCTCTCCGTCGTCTCCTGAACAAAATCTGCACCAAACAGGCTCCTCTCCCCCACTTGGGTCCAACATAACGGTGTACGACATGGTCGCCCATACAGAGCCGCATACGGAGCCATCTCAATGCTCGCCTGGTAACTATTGTTATATGCAAACTCCACCAGGTTCAGATGATCCGCCCAATGTCCACCGTAATCCAGCACACACATCCTCAGTAGATCCTCCAATGTCTGAATCGTCCTCTCAGACTGCCCGTCCGTCTGTGGATGATATGCTGTACTCATATGCACCTTAGTGCCCATCTCAGCCTGAAATGCCTTCCAGAACTCTGAAGTAAACCTCGGATCCCTGTCTGACACTATACTCGCTGGCACCCCGTGCAACCTCACAATCTCACGCACATACTTCTTAGCCAATACCGCCGCTCCGTCGGTCTTCTTAATGGCAAGAAAATGTGCTGACTTGGTCAGACGATCCACAATCACCCAAATCGCATCATACATCCGAGACACAGGTAAACCAGTCACGAAGTCCATGGTAATCAAGTCCCACTTCCACTCCGGAATAGGTAAACTCTGTAACAACCCGCTCGGAACCTGATGCTCAGCCTTCACCAGCTGACACACGTTGCACGCTGCAACATAACTCGCTACATCCCTCTTCATCCCGACCCAGTGATAATACCGCTTCAGATCCCGGTACATCTTAGTCGCTCCCGGATGAACAGACAACATACTCGCATGTGCCTCACGAAGAATCTCCTGTCTCAGCTCAACAACATTAGGCACACACACACGCCCCTTCACAAGTATCGTCCCATTCGTCGAGACCGAATACTCTGAACCTGCAGCCCTCGACGCCTCAATCAAAACCCGATCCTGCTCCTGCGCTGCTCGAACTCTGCTCAACAAGTCTGCCTGGTTAGCTGCCTCTAACCCCAACGGCTCCTTAGATATCACGCATAACCTCAACGTGCTAAACTCACCCATCAGAACCTCCAAATCATGCTCCCGAGACGAAGCAACTCTCTTCCGACTCAACGCATCTGCAACCAAGTTAGCCTTACCCGGATGGTACTCAATCTCAAGATCGTAATCCGCTACCAACTCCATCCAGCGCCTCTGTCTCAGGTTCAGCTCTGGCTGCGTGAAGAAATACTTCAAGCTCTTGTGATCCGTAAATACCTATACCTTCCCGCCATACAGATAAGATCTCCAAATCTTTAAAGCGAAGATCACCGCTGCCAGCTCTAAATCATGGGTAGGATAATTGCACTCGTGATTCCTCAACTGCCTCGATGCATAAGCAATTACCTTCCCATGCTGCATCAACACACAACCCAGACCAACCCCTGAAGCATCCGTATACACTACGAATGGCTCACCCGGCTCGGGTAACGCCAACACTGGTGTACTCGTCAACATATCCTTCAGCAGCGCAAAACTCTCCTCGCATGCTGAAGTCCAAACAAAAGGGACATCCTTCCCTGTCAGCTTCGTCATCGACTGTGCCATACTCGCGAAACCCTTGACAAACCTCCTGTAATACCCTGCCAACCCAATAAAACTTCGGATCTCGGTTGCATTCCTCGGTCTAGGCCAATCTCGGATAGCCTCAATCTTCGCTGGATCAACAGACACTCCATCTGCAGATATTACGTGACCGAGAAAACCGATCTCTCGCTGCCAGAAACTGCACTTGCTCAACTTAGCATACAATTTCTGCTCCCTCAGCTTCTCCAAAACCACCCGCAGGTGTACCTCGTGCTCCTCAAGACTCCTCGAATACACCAAAATATCATCAATAAAGATGATCACGAACTCATCCAGATACTCCCTAAAAATCCTGTTCATCAACGTCATGAACGCTGCTGGTGCATTCATCAAACCAAAAGGCATCACCACGAACTCATAATGCCCATATCTCGTCCTGAAGGCTGTCTTCCTCACATCTGCCTCATCAATCGGTATCTGATGGTAACCCGAAGCCAAATCAAACTTGGAAAACCAAGTAGCCCCACGCAACTGATCCAACAACTCATCAATCCGCGGTAAGGGATACCTGTTCTTCACAGTGACTCGGTTAAGTCCCCGGTAATCAATACACAACCGGAAACTCCCATCCTTCTTCTTCACAAACAACACCGGCTCTCCCCACGGTGAAGTACTCGGACGAATAAAACCCTTACTCATCAAATCCTCTAGATGTTTCTTCAGCTCTGCCATCTCAGCTGGAGCCAACCTGTAAGGTGTCTTAGATATCGGAGTCGTCTCGGGTTCCAGCTCAATCGTGAAAGGATCAGACCGTGACGGTGGTAACCCCTGCAACGACTGAAAAACATCCTGAAAATCTCGAACAACCCGAATATCCCCAACTGCAATCTCCCCAACAGTTTCAGGCGTCATGATCGTCACTAGATACGCTTCGTACCCCTTCCCGATTAACTGCTCCGCCTGAATCGCCGAAACCACTAGACTCCCTGATGTAGGTCTCACCCCTTGATAAACCAACCTCCCAGCCTCTCGCTCAAACACTACCCGTCCTCGATGACAATCGAGATGCACCCTGTACCGATCCAGCCAATCCATACCCAAAATGACATCGTACAGCTCCACCGGACTGATAATAAGATCTGCTGGCATCAACTCTCCTGCCACCAGAATATCAACTCCACAAGCCCGTCCGAAAGTAGCCAACGTCCTCCCTCCAGCTACCCTCACTACCCCGTGCTGCTCCCCGGAACCACTCCGGATCCCGCTGCTCTCCGCACACTCCGGCGTAATGAAACATTTACTTGCTCCAGAATCGAACAGGACATGAGACTCATGACCCCCTACAACTAAGGTCCCTACACAATTCATGTGTCATAGAACCCTAAAGTTTTATCTCAGATACACAAATTCTAAAGCAGACAATTCACAACAAAATCACCAAGCTAAAACTCAGACATGTACCTGTGATCGGCCTGGCGCTAGAGCCTCCTGCCTCCACCGAAGTGTACACACGTGCCGGCGCTGCAATCTGCTGCAACGGCTGCACTACTGCTGCTCCCTGCTGTGACGGCTGCACCACCGCCACAATCCCCTGCTGTAGCCTAGGGCACTGGGGCTTAATATGCCCCGGCTCCCTGCAATAGAAACACACCTGCGTCACCCGAGACTCTACCCTCTTCGGACAGCTCGCCACCATGTGCTCCATGCTCCCACAACCGTAGCATCCCTGACCACCCTGACTACTCTGCGCCTCACCCTTCTTCGGACAACTCGCAACCTTGTGATCCAGGCTTCCGCACCTGAAGCAGCCCGGACCACCCCGTCCTCTCTGACCCGAACCCGCAGAGTGTTCAAGCTTCCTCTTCTGTCCCTGCATAGGTTTACAGCCTACACTCGAACCTGCCTGCTGCTGAGGCCTCCTCGGCGGCTGCACCGGTGCACTGACCACCACGGATAGCTCCCTCATGTCGTCCTCAACCCCAGCTGCCAACTCAACCAGCTCCACCCTCGTGGCGTACGTACCTGCTCGACACTGGGTCCTCAACTCTGGTCGAAGTCCTCGAAAGAACCTCTTCACCTGGTCTCTCTCGTTCTCCCACTCTCTACCAGCATACACCAGAAGTCTGCTGAACTCCTCATCGAACCCCCTGACAGAACGGCCACCCTGAACCAAAGCCAAGAACCTCTCCTCTAACCGATCCACTGCCTCCGGCGGAAAGAACTTGGCGTTGAATTCCACCACGAAATCCGCCCAAGTAATGCCCGCCCGAGGTCTCCTAGCGATGACTCCTCTCAACCAGAGATGCGCATCACTCACAAGATGATGCACCGCCAAGTCCACTTAGTACTCTTCCGGACACCTCAAGGACTGGAAATTACGCTCCAGTCTACTCATCCACTCACTCGCCTCCTCAGGCTTAGTACCCCCGGAGAAGAATGCGGTAGTAATCCGCCCCATATGCCCCAACATCTCCAGGTAGGAAGGAACCACAACCCCTGCCACTACACCCGGCTGAACCCCCGCAACACCTGGCGCCACCGGAGCCTGACCCTGGGCCAGCGCCACGCCCGGTAGATGCTCCAAGATCTGCTGTAGCAATCGCACCATAAGGACATCCTGCTCCCGGACCCCACCTGCAGCAGCACCTGCCTGTGGGCCCGCTGCACCACCACCTACTGGACCCTCCTGACGCGCCGGTGAATCCGCTGCCTGCTCCTGAGCAGCACCCTGTGTCAAACCCGCGGCAGACTCACACACCGGAACCCGTCCGCGTCCACGTCCTCGTCCACGTCCTCGTCCTCCGGAACCTCTCGCCATCTCTCACTGCACTTCCCACAGAATATGCTAAGAACACTAGAAAAGCGAGAATTAACACGAAATACACATACCGTGGAATCACATCAAAGGCTCGAAGAAGATGATCTAGGACTCCAAACTCACTCAGCAAATAATCAATTAACTCACATAATTAATTAAATGCATCTACCCTAAACACCAGGCTCCTCGCCCTAGAACCGCTAGGGCTCTGATACCAAAATGAAACAACCCAATTTTTTTTTTTTTTTTTTTTTTTTTTTTTTTTTAATACGATAAACGAGAATTAGTATTCCCATAAATACTAATTCTCCAAAACAATTCAGCACAACAATGTAACAGTTAAAAAAAAGGACAGCGGTTTAACACAAATAACAAACAGCGTCAGAACGAAAACAGGAAGTAAATAAACACACAATGACGAGACCCTAGATCATCTCCTCTTCATAGCCGGATTCCACGATCACACTTTGTCTTTACCTGCATCACATGGTTATAAGAGATGCGTGAGTATTATCATAAATACCCAGTGGTACGATCATCCCATCTACTTAGCTAGATGCACGGGTAATGGATACCAAACGGTCAAACAAGCAAAAAGTCAACCTCGAAAAGTCAACCCCAAAAAGTCAACCTTAAAAGTCAACGCAAGTCAACCACAAACCACGATACCTACGTTGATCTCAACACTAAAAACGCCACAAACAAGCATTAATCGATCAACAGTCAACACGAAAAGTCAACCCCGAAAACTCAACAGAAAAAGTCAACCCTAAAAGTCAACGCAAGTCAACCACAAACCACGATACATACGTTGATCACAACACTAAAAACGCCCCAAACAAGCATTAATGGATCAACAATTCAACTCAATTCGCAATCAAACGCACCAATTACCCGTAAAAACCATAGTCACGCACTCACCTGTTTTGCGACTAGAATAACTTCCGACTCACTGGACCAAATCGCAAACGGAAAACGGTTCTGGAAACTAGACACCAACAGCTTTCCAACACCGTATTGCAAGACTCCTAACTCCAAACTGTTCGCCGGGAAATCGTCCCCGAAAACAGCAACTCCGGACGAAACCGCAGGAAATTGCAGAAAAATTGCACGAACTACCCAAGTTCAAAGGACCATAACTCAGCGAATTATTAACCAAATCACGGTATAAAACCTGTTCTAGAAACTAGAAATCTAGAGCTTTACAGAGGTGTATAGAATGTAACATAACTCTAAGCAGTTCGATGGGAAAATTAGCTCGTAAACTCGCTGATCAGAACTGAGAACAAATATTTCAGAAACGACACACTAACTTCAAAAGCACACAGAGAACGGAGGTCACCTCTGAATAAACCGAAATCGGTGTCTGTGGAAAGCTAAGACTCAGAGCTTTCCAATGACATCTTGGTTGCCTCCTGGGTCCTTACAGAACGACGGAAATCGTCCAAGGAAGTGGACTGATCGCAGAAGAGATGCTGCAGAAACATCTCTCAGTACAACGACCATAACTCCTAGAATACTCAACCAAAAGACAAGCGGTTTCTTCCTAAATCAAGCTAAGAGAGTGAAGAACTTACCCTCAAAATTAGAGACCGAACCGAGCAGAACTCCCTGGCCGTTCGTCTCTTTTAAAAATCCGGCTGAAACTCTCCTTCCTCCTCTCTTTCTCTTCTCCTCTCTCTTTCCTCTTCTTCCTCTCTTTCTCACTCTCTCTCTCTCTCAGCTTTCTAACTCTGCTACTCAATTAATAACTCAACTTTTCCCACAAAACAAGGATCCCTAAAACAAGGGTTCTTGTTTTCTCCTTTTTACTTTAATAAACATTAAAAAAAACAATTCGGGTTTTCAACCAAAACAACTCGGGTTTCCAGTCAAAACCCGTCTAACCGAGCGATTAAAAACTTAATCCGCTAGTTCAAATCGAGCTGGTATCGATCGACACCGGAACCAAAAATACATAATTGGTTCGCGGGCGTTACACCTAATCTCGTGGTGTTTAACAAAGCAAGATGTCGTAGCACTTTCTTCTTGTGAGGCTGAGTTTATGGCAGGAACTGAAACAACAAAACAAGCAATTTGGCTTCAAGATTTATCTAGTGAGATCATTGGAACGACAAGTGAGAAAGTTATCATACGGGTTGATAATAAATCTGCAATAGCTTTGACAAAGAATCCAGTGTTTCATGGGAGAAGTAAACACATACAAAAGATATATCACTTCATACGAGAATGCGTTGAAAGTGGAAGGATTTAAGTAGAAGATGTTCCGGGAGTTGAACAAAAAGCAGATATCCTCACTAAAGCTTTGGGAAGAGTCAAGTTTAGAGAAATGAGGGAGCTCATTAGTGTTCAAGACTTGGAGAAGATCGAGTTCAAGTTTAAGGGGGAGAATGTTGGAGTAAGCTTGGAACACAAACAATCCTAAAGAGATTAGGATTAGGAGACATATTTAGGAGTGATCTAAATATGTTAAAGAGCTAAGAAAAAGGAAATTATCCTTTAAGAGAAAAGGAAGTTTGTTTAGATCATTCTCTATATAAGAAGCTATCAATGTGTGATAGAGCTTATGAGTTTAAGAGATAGAGAACTTTAGGTTTTGAGTTATTTTCCTAAAGTAATAAAGAGAGATATTCTTTGTTTGATCTTAAGCTCATCATCATTCAAATTCTAGACCCATGACCGGCATTTCTTCGTCCAAATAGTGCTACAAGATCTTTTAGGTCTCTTAGTTCAGATCCTGCAAGACAGAGATATTACATTGATCTTAACATGAAAGAACCCAAAATTGCAATATTGTAAGTTCCAATTCCAAAAAAAAAAAGTTTAAACATAGAAGAAGCTGATCAAAAGAATATCTATACCAAAATACTATCTTAAACTCAAGAACAATTCTGAAACAGAAAAGAGTTTGCCTTAAACTCTTAAAGCTTTTGCCTTAAGTACATTTTCATCGTTCAAAGATATCCTAATATATTTTCAAGCCACTAAAACAATTTAATCCACAAATCTCACTTCTGATAACAATTTCATATCAATGAAAAAAACAAAAGTGGTGTAAAGAGATATTTTACTAGATGGTGTCCTAAAATTTGATATCCCAACAAAATCCATGACTAAAAACCACTATCTAGTGCAGACCCATTAACTGGGAAACAATCCCTTTGGGCCCTTCGGGGATATTGGAGAATATTTGGAACGATACATAGAAGATTAACATGACCCCTATGCATAGGATGATCTATACGTTTATACACACAAATTGAATTTTTTATATATAAAAAGTACTATAAATCTAAGGAGAAGAGTATCAACCAAGAAAAATCAAAATCAAAATACTCAAATATCCGTTTCCTCTTCTTAAGAACAACAAAATTCTGGTTTCTGCACGATTAAACTAAAATTGAAGAATCTAAATTCAGGTAAGACCAAAATTCCCCATGTAAATTAAGAGAATAAAAACACATTATAAAGAGAACGATATAATATTAACAAAAGAGAAGATGATGCAATGTAAGTTCATGAAGATATACCTCTCTTTACGTAGAGAATTGGACGAACAGCTTTAGATATATCTCTCTCTTTCTTTTGATATATATTTCTGATGCAAGTTATTTACAGAGTAGTGACAATATTGTTTTATAGTGAATCTGTGTGTAAAAAGTGATTCAATCTTTTCTTAATGAAATTAATGCAGAAAATCTAGTTTTACGACAATAACCAATCAAAATGTATGATTTTAGGCGTTGGTGACTAAACTAACTGAAAGTTTTTATTATATTATCAAAAAAGCTTTACTACTATATATTATTTGAAATACCGTTTATTTCGCGCGAACACAGTTGGCTATCATTTATATATATATATATATATATATTTTAAAAAATATAGATATTGTAATTATGTTGATTATATCTTATAGACATTTGCAATAAATATGGTTAACAATTTACTATATATTTTCAATTAAAATAACTGCTCTAACAGATATAATAACGGTATTTTGTAATTTTGAATAGTTGTTTATTTTTCGGGAATACTATTAAAAGTGATTGCTATATCTTTTAATAACATCTTTTCACAATCAACTATATTTTAACTTTTGACTAAATTGATATTTCTGACAATAAAATAAAACTTGTTTAAAATAATAAAACTTTTTTATTAAATGACACAAAAACTATTAGTAATTAAAGATTTAAAAGTTTAATATTTGTAAGACTATCTACAATGCATTTATCTATTTTCTACTCTAAAATAGATAAAAAATAGCAACCTTCTATTTTCTCTCCAATGGATCCTCTATTTTAGAGGAATGCTATTTTTTAATCTATTTAGAGTAAAATATAGATTTTTTTTTCCATGTTATCCTCTATATATAGAGGAAATCTATTTGAGAGATGAAAATATAGGTGAGTTGGAAAGAAAATAGAGGATTGCTATTTATTTCTCTAGTTTTAGAAGAAGAAATAGAGGTGAGTTGGAGATACCGTAAGAACAGTATAATATATATGGTTTGTAAATTTTTAAAGTGATGCTAATTTTATGTTTTATTTGGATGTGTATATCGATAATTTTGTTACCAAACGATGAATTATAAAAGTTGAATATCAACTTTTGTTTAATATATTATTTAACTTTTATACGGTACGTAATTTATTATTTGAATTAGATGATGTGTACATAAAGTGTAATTACCAAAAAAATACAGTCTCTCTAACCGAGATTAAAAAAATTCATCCAGTATTGAAATTTCAAAGAAAATGATTTAATTTGATTTTAAAATCAAATGATTTGATTTTGTCATAAGTATATGTTGCAATTGATTATTCTCTTTGTTAGTTTTCCTTCTTATCTTCTTCATTGCTACATCATCAATTGCAACATTGTTCATTGTTTCCACAACATTATCAAGAAGGCCTCCTACGTGAACACAGTCTCCAGTTTTCTCATCATTCAAAGCTTCTTGTTTCTGCTTCATCATCAATTGCAACATTGTTCATATATAGTTAGCAAAATTTCACCATCACCTTCCTTTCCATTATTCTCCATCAGTCTCCTAAGGCAAAGTTTTGTCTCTGATTGGGACTCTATCATTGCCATTATCTCGGACCCTTGAACATCCCACATCGAAGCTTTCCTTGCGAGGTACGCTTTTCAAGCTTCCATCTCTCTCACATATGGAGAGAAAGGAACGGCCAGACACGGTGAACCACAGTCACCCCCCTCAACGGTTAGTCACGGTCATTGACAAAGTAATAAGGAATAGGATAAACTCTTTTCAAAACACAGATCCAAAGTACGAAGATGCACTTGTGACATGGTTCGTTAGTCGCAACTGAAACTATTCTTCTATTTTCACTCTTTCTCAAACTAGGTTTCTCAACTCTCAGTTTTTCTGATTTTTTTAAAAACAAGAAGCACTTGATGTAACAAACAGTTTTTTTTTGTGTGAATATAATTTAACATTCCTTCAAAAAAAAAAAAAAAAATTAGGTTGTATGATTTTCTTGGCCATCTTCCACCAATCAAATTGGCTTTTGGATGAACTATTTATGTTCTGCTTATAAAATTTTTGAGTAGACTAAAATACAGTCGGTCATTCGGTTTCAAGACTTGAAGCTGACTTTGTTGATGATACTATGGTATTTGAAATCTCATAAAGTAACAAAAATAGATTAAACATAAAAAGATAAAAGTCAAAGTGGAGCTTGAGGTCCAGGAGCTTGGGCCGTGGTGAAGCCAAAGTGGACGAGGTTGATGGGAAGAGAGATATAGTGTTCTTTGAAGCCATGTTTTGAAAATGCTAATTAAGCTTTTTTTTTTTTTTGTGTGTGTGTTTGTTTGGAGAGGAGTTTTCGAGTAATTACGAGCAGTGGCGGAGCCAGCCACAGTTTTCACCGGGGTCAACATTAAAAAAAAATCAATTTTGAGCAAATGTCACCTGGGTCAATGAACTAATTTTATAACATTTCACTAGTTTTCGTAAGAAAAAATACAAGTAAATTTTTTTTTAATAGAAATTCATATGGGTCAAGTGACCTCCCTCCCCAAACGCTACCTCTGATTAGTAGGTGAGGGTTTGTATTTATTGTGTTTTAGAAGCTTTAGCGACGTACTTGCTTAGGATGTTATTAAGAATTCTCTTACGTCTAATTAAAAGTCAACCGAAATAATTGTACATGTAGTTAATGAACAAAGGTAACTTTTGGTCCTAAATGTAGCACGCGAGTGGCAGCTTCACAAAGATATCTAAACCTTATCTAGTCATCTATAGAAGAGGTTTGGCAAGGAGCATTTAGGTCAAGGCTCAAAATTCTACGAAACTCTTAACGAAGTTTATATTTTTGCTAGACATTTTGGTTTACGGTTTACATAGCGGCAACGTATATTGTCGATCAGTCTCACAACTTTGACGTAAGAATTTTCGACTAAAAGAAAGAAGAATTGGTATTCATTATGAAAATTTACCATATGATAAATATGGCTTTTTTACAATATAGCTTTATTTTTGGCAATATACCATATGATAAATATATTGCCAAAAAAAGTCATTTATACATCTTGATCACTCATATCCAAACTTCTCTACTTTTAGGAAGAGAACCGATGTAAGTTGTAACGTCTGTTCAAATGGAACGAGATAAAAACTAGTCGACTATAACCATTTGGTTGTACTTAATTAATTTTGTAGATTTATATAGTATATAAGGATGAACATTTTAGCTTTATTGTGTTCTTTTTTAGTTTAAGAATTGTTACCGCATTGGAATTTGAAGCAATTTATATTCGGTTCGACTAAATTTTAGTTTCGTAATAGATCAACATTATTTTCGTTTTGGATTTGTTCGAGCCGAAATGCCTATAAGTCTATCCCTAACCAAAATATTATTAATATTTTTGTTAAAGAATGTTGTCTTTTAAAAAACTAGCTTGAAAACCAAAATTTTATTTCCAGTTTGGTTCTATTAGGTTTGATTAATTAAATACGTTTTTTTGCTGAGCACAAGAATTATGCGGGTTTGAATCGACTAGTTATAAATCAACCGTACTAATACAAACAACTAGGTCATAAGGCATGGTCAACTAAATTCAGTTTGGTTTGAGTATTTGTGATGCCGACTAAATTGTTGAAAAGTTTGATTTGGGGTTCGTGGGTTACTAGGGTTTGATTTAATCTTGATTCGGTTCAAATGACAATCTCAAGTGTGTTTTTATAAGAAACAAAACAATTTAGAAAGTCCAAAGGTTTATAGACAGTGCAAGACCAATCAATAGAGTGCACTTTTGAAAGACCACATTGTCCTATTTCTCGCATGTGTTTACTTTCGTGCCGAATTAATTTTTGGCACTTTGATGTTAACTTGTATTCTAATAGAACTCGGATTTGAGAACTTACAACGAACGTGTAAACATTATGAAATGTGGAATCATGTAAATGAAATCAAAAGAAGAAGAAGGAACTCAACAGTCCCTTAATCTAAAGACTTGAGGGTCAAAGTAACGTAGAGTGAAGCCCATATCTAAGCTAACATGAAGAGGTTTGGCAATATTGGAACAGGGGGCACATCATAAACCATCGTAGTGAACATCTTAAAGACCTATAAATACCCAACTCCCTTCCTTCAATTCAGATCACCAATATCTATACCAATAGTCCTCTTTTGAGGACCTATCAACTTAATAAAAAATGAATCCAAAATGTTCGAAAACAACCCTAGCTCTTTTCTTTGCAGTCACCATCCTCCTCCTCGACTACACCGAAGCCAATAGACCGCCACGTTTGCGCCCACCTCCACCTTCGACCCCTAGAAATCCACCAACTTCTCTTCCCCGTACACCACCAGCGTCTCCTCCAAGAACCCCACCGACCGCTCCTCCGCGTACACCACCAGCGTCTCCTCCAAGAACCCCACCGACCGCTCCTCCGCGTACACCACCAGCGTCTCCTCCACGAACCCCACCGACCGCTCCTCCGCGTACACCACCAGCGTCTCCTCCACGAACCCCACCGACCGCTCCTCCGCGTACACCACCAGCGTCTCCTCCAAGAACCCCACCGACCGCTCCTCCGCGTACACCACCAGCGTCTCCCCCAAGAACCCCACCGACCGCTCCTCCGCGTACACCACCAGCGTCTCCCCCAAGAACCCCACCGACCGCTCCTCCGCGTACACCACCAGCGTCTCCCCCAAGAACCCCATCGACCGCTCCTCCGCGTACACCACCAGCGTCTCCCCCAAGAACCCCACCGACCGCTCCTCCGCGTACACCACCAGTATCTCTGCCAAGAAATCCACCAACTCCTCCTCCTCGTGCACCACCAGTATCTCCTCCACGAACTCCACCAACCGCTCCTCCGCGTACACCACCAGTATCTCCGCCAAGAAATCCACCAACTACTCCTCCTCGTGCACCACCAGTATCTCCTCCAAGAACCCCACCGACCGCTCCTCCGCGTACACCACCAGCGTCTCCCCCAAGAACCCCACCGACCGCTCCTCCGCGTACACCACCAGCGTCTCCCCCAAGAACCCCACCGACCGCTCCTCCGCGTACACCACCAGCGTCTCCCCCAAGAACCCCACCGACCGCTCCTCCGCGTACACCACCAGCGTCTCCCCCAAGAACCCCACCGACCGCTCCTCCGCGTACACCACCAGTATCTCCGCCAAGAGATCCACCAACTCCTCCTCCTCGTGCACCACCAGTATCTCCTCCACGAACTCCACCAACCGCTCCTCCGCGTACACCACCAGTATCTCCGCCAAGAAATCCACCAACTCCTCCTCCTCGTGCACCACCAGTATCTCCTCCACAAACTCCACCGACCGCTCCTCCGCGTACACCACCAGCGTCTCCCCCAAGAACCCCACCGACCGCACCTCCGCGTACACCACCAGCGTCTCCCCCAAGAACCCCACCGACCGCTCCTCCGCGTACACCACCAGCGTCTCCTCCAAGAACCCCACCGACCGCTCCTCCGCGTACACCACCAGCGTCTCCCCCAAGAACCCCACCGACCGCTCCTCCGCGTACACCACCAGCGTCTCCCCCAAGAACCCCACCGACCGCTCCTCCGCGTACACCACCAGCGTCTCCCCCAAGAACCCCACCGACCGCTCCTCCGCGTACACCACCAGCGTCTCCTCCAAGAACCCCACCGACCGCTCCTCCGCGTACACCACCAGTATCTCCGCCAAGAAATCCACCAACTCCTCCTCGTGCACCACCAGTATCTCCTCCACGAACTCCACCAACCGCTCCTCCGCGTACACCACCAGTATCTCCGCCAAGAAATCCACCAACTCCTCCTCCTCGTGCACCACCAGTATCTCCTCCACAAACTCCACCGACCGCTCCTCCGCGTACACCACCAGCGTCTCCCCCAAGAACCCCACCGACCGCACCTCCGCGTACACCACCAGCGTCTCCCCCAAGAACCCCACCGACCGCTCCTCCACGTACACCACCAGCGTCTCCGCCAAGAACCCCAACGACCGCTCCTCCGCGTACACCACCAGCGTTTCCCCCAAGAACCCCACCCACCGCTCCTCCGCGTACACCACCAGTATCTCCGCCAAGAAATCCACCAACTCCTCCTCCTCGTGCACCACCAGTATCTCCTCCACGAACTCCACCAACCGCTCCTCCGCGTACACCACCAGTATCTCCGCCAAGAAATCCACCAACTCCTCCTCGTGCACCACCAGTATCTCCTCCACAAACTCCACCAACCGCTCCTCCGCGTACACCACCAGTATCTCCGCCAAGAAATCCACCAACTCCTCCTCCTCGTGCACCACCAGTATCTCCTCCACGAACTCCACCAACCGCTCCTCCGCGTACACCACCAGTATCTCCGCCAAGAAATCCACCAACTCCTCCTCGTGCACCACCAGTATCTCCTCCACAAACTCCACCAACCGCTCCTCCGCGTACACCACCAGTATCTCCGCCAAGAAATCCACCAACTCCTCCTCCTCGTGCACCACCAGTATCTCCTCCACGAACTCCACCAACCGCTCCTCCGCGTACACCACCAGTTTCTCCGCCAAGAAATCCACCAGGTCCTCTTCCCCGTACACCACCAATTTCTCCCCCACGAAATCCACCAACCGCTCCTCCACATACACCACCAGTATCTCCTCCCAGAACTCCACCAATTGCTCCTCCGCGTACACCACCACCAGTATCTCCGCCAAGAAATCCACCAACTCCTCCTCGTGCACCTCCAGTATCTCCTCCAAAACCTCCACCAACCGCTCCTCCACGTTCACCACCAGTATCTCCTCCAAAATCTCCACCAACATCTCCTCCTAGGACACCACCATTTTCTCCTCCACAAACACCACGAGAACCTCCACCAAGAACTCCACCACCACCTCCTCTGATTGGCACATGCCCTAGGAATACCCTCCAACTACGAATATGTGGAAACATCATAAGTATTATTGATAGTATCATAGGACTTGGAAGATTGCAACCATGTTGTTCCCTCATCCGTGATCTGTCTGATGCTGATGCACTTGCTTGCTTGTGTGAGTCAGTGAGAGCACCACCTCGCAGTCTCTCTCCTAATATCATCAATGTTAGTAGGACTTGTGGTCGTCGGGTTCCGCCAGGATTTACTTGTCCATGAGCTCATTCCTTTCCCCCACGTTGATATTCACTATACACTAAAACTGTAAACTCCTACTCAAAAATATATACTCAAATTCTACTCAATATACACTAAAACTGTGTCCTCTATATATATATATATATATACATAAATAACTACAGCTTTGTGAGTGTTTTACTTTCTTGCAATAATGCAATAAAACGTCAATAGAGTTTGTATTGGATTTTCAAAGTTGTCTTTGTTTTCAAAATATAAAACAACTTGATACATACGTAACTCATCTCGAACATATAAAATGATTGCATAATCGAGTATTCTTCTCTCTTGATCCTCGCTTCAATAAACCTTCGCAACTCTTATAGAGCATAGGAATCTCTAATTTTTTAGAGAATTAAAAATAACCATCAGTAATATAGAAAGCAAACACAATTTAATGTAGATATTGATTGTTTGATGAGTTGATTAATATAATTTTATAGACTGTAAAAAGTATGAAAAAAATCACCCAACTTACCACGAAAAAACTTCAACTATCTCATTACCATCATTGATCTCTAGAAATAGAAATAAAGTTGAGTTGACTTAGCTTAATTAGATTACCGTTAAGTCAATTTACTGTTAGAAGTCTGTCTAGAAATAGAAAACATGAAATTAAAAGAATTTAGCCTCTAATTTAAATTAGGTTAGAAACTTGCTAACTGGAGTTTATTTTTTACCTTTACTTAATTTTGTAAACTACAAAACTTAATATTTAATCGATTAGATGATGCACACAACAAACATTATATTCGTATAATTCATTAAACAAATATATACATCATGATTTTAGATTTAAAGGTTTATTTCCTAAGTAGAATAATTGGTGAGGAACCAAAATAGAATATGTGACTCGTAGTGCTCTTTCCATCATCTTGATCAATGTTGTGACTACTATCACTAAAACCAATGATTTTCTTTGATCATGCACGACCAAACTTTAGACCAAATGCAACTGTCCCTTTAAGATATCTTAATATTTTGTTTCATTATATCACCATGTGATTTTCGTGGACTTTGTATATACCTGCTAGCAACTCCAACAGAAAATGCTAAAATCTGGTCGCGTGTGCACCTTAAGCAACCAACGTTTCTTCTATAGGCCGTAGGATCAATCTCTTTTTCTTCTAGTGCCTTTGAAACTTTCAAACAAAACTCCATGGGTACTTGAGTCGGATTACAAATTTCTAGACCAGCTTCTATTAAGATCCTTTGAGCATAACTTTCTTGTTTGATCTCGATTCCATCCTCGTCTTGATGTACTTCAATGCCGAGATAATAAGAGGTCAGTCATCTCAAACTTAGATGACATTCCTTCCTTGAATTCACTTATCCTTTTGAGAGTATTCCCGGTTACGAATAAATCATCCACGTAGATGGCAATAATGATCAAGTTTTCTCCTTCTTCCTTGCGATATACCAAAGTCTCCTTTGAACATCTCTTGAACTTCATTCCTTTCAAGATTTGATCAAGCTTTGTGTTCCAAACTCGTGGAGCTTGTCTTAAACCGTATAATGCTTTTGAAAGCTTATATACCTTGTGTTCTTCTCCTTTCACCTCAAAGCCTTCGGGTTGATCAACATACACATCCTCCTTAAACTCTCCATCTAAGAAGGTTGTTTTCACATCGAAATGATGGATTTCCCATCATGTGATGCTACCAAAGCAACCAACAATCGTATAGTTTCAATGCGAGCAATCAGTGCAAAAACCTCATCAAAATATATGTCGGATTCTTGTACATATCCCTTTGCTACAAGCCGCGCCTTGTTCTTCTTGATTGTACCTTCTACATTCTTCTTGATTGAGACCAATCACCTTTGTTTCACTCGGTCTATCAACAAGGAACCATGTCTTGTTTTTGTTGATAGATTTAATCTCTTTTTTGCAAGCTTGTATCCATTGCGACAAACGCTTAGCTTCTTCAAAGCTACTTGGCTGATCGTAAGTAGAAGTCTCTCACATTCTACACAAGCTTGAAGAACATAATCTTTAAGGTAACCTGGGTGAGTCACTTATCGACCTGATCTTCTTGGTGGTGGCTCTACTTGCTGAGGATTTTCAACCACATCGTTATCCTCTTCTTCTTCATGTTCTTGCTGCTCAGAATCACTTGAAGCATTACCTTCAGTCTCGTCTTGGTCTTGATTATCACCAATCACAGCATGTCCTTCTCCTTCGTCTATAGTTTCACCCCATCTCATGTGAAACATACCAGGATTTATGCTTGGAACAGCTGGTGACCTGTTCTAGACCCAACTCATTTTTTTATCAAACACCACATCACGGCTTACCACTATCCTTCGTGTTGATGGATTGTACAATCGATAGGCCTTGGATCCTGGCTCGATTCCAAAATGCACAAGTGATTGTGATCTGTCATCTAGCTTCTTAAGGTTTACGGGTTCAACCTTCGAGTATGCTAGACAACCAAAAACCCTTAGATGATCTAGGTTTAATTTCTTCTTCCGTAAGCATTCATATGGATTCATGTTGTGAAGAGCTCTTGTAGGTACCATGTTGATAACATAAGTAGCATGACATACTGTTTCTCCAGGTCCACTTATGTGAACCTTGGCTCTGATACCAATGTGGGTTTTTCAAGCCTATGTCCAACTCCTTTATTAGTATGATATTGTCCGCTTTGGGCCCAATGGCTAAGTCCACACGGATTTGTCTTTGGGCTCCTTTCCAAAATGTCTCATACTAATTGGAGTTGGACATTACTTATATATTAGAACATTATTGTCTAAACTTCCGATGTGGAATTTGGATTGATATCCCAACATAAACCTTAACGACACATGGACTGCCTCTCCTAGAAGTACTACAATTAGTGCATCTGTTTTTGTTTTATTTTTTTTTAAACAGCTATTTTAATATGATGTAAATGCGCCTTAATTTGTTCGGACAGATACAAATATCTTATGTTCTTTTGATTTAAAAAAGATATCTTAGGTGCTATTCGTTTGTGTTTCTAATTGCAGTATCTAGACGCAACCTCTAGACGCAGTATCTACACGCAACATCCAGATGATGTTCGTTTGTGTGTTTGGTTAATGCGTCGAGTTATAGGTGGGTGCAGTTATGTTCGTTTGATGTTTTTGTCTTTGTATTTAGATGCGTTTGATGTAAAATGACAAAAAACCCCATGTTTGGTGTTAATACTATAATTTATAATTTAAATTAAAACAAATAACGAAAGAACTACCAAATTATTTTTTAAAATACTTATAATAAATGTAATCACACAAAATAATTAAATTTAAGAAATAAAATCATTTTCATAACTTAATAGTCCACTATAAATAATATTTTTGAATTTTAAAATATTCTCTTTAACTAAAACATCTAAACATTTTCATGAAATACTTTTCATTATCTTTAAACAAAACATCTAACACAAACCAACATCGACCAATATAATGGATTAAAATACAATATCAATTCTAATTGTCTATGAAATTATTAGGCTTTTGTTGATCAATTATGAAAATACGAACATAGAATAAAATAACGCAGAGAACAAAAGATTAAACACTATAATATATTTTTGGTGCTAATATGGAAGTTGACGTCCTCTCCCAATTTTTTCAGTGATAACATCACGTAGCATCTGCATTGATCTATCACCCGTTGGTACGTATGGAATATGCTCAATATTAACTTCTTCACCATGTTCTACAACTTGATCACCATGATGTTCATACTCATCTACCGCTTTTCAATGTGCAAAATTACGGTCTTCATAATGTGAATCTCGAATAAAATTATGAAGTGCCATAGTTACTGTTACAATCTTCACCCACTTTTCCAGCTCGTACTTAGGATGTTTCCGATCTAAAATCATCCATTTCGCTTTCCATACACCGAATATTCTCTCGATCACCAAACGCAAACTAGAATGCCTACGGTAAAACAATTCTCTAGTGCTAGTTGGTGGTCCTCCTCTCGCAAACTAATCGAGAAGATACCTCATTCTACAATGAGGACCTAAATAACCGGTTCTAGTTGGGTACCCTGAATCAACTAAATAATACTTACTGTTTCTAGTTTGGTGGATGAGGGAAAAAGGGTTCTTTTGTCGCACAATGTGTTAAGACTTTTGTATCGGAACTCCAACAAACGCGTATATGAATTTCATTCTGAAGTTACATATCGCAAGAACGTTAATTGTTGGTTCATCTTTTCTCCCTCTGAACGGTTCCGCATTCTTAGATGGAGGGCGAACATGTATATGAGTTCCATCCAAAGTGCCAATGCAATCCTCAAAAAAGGCATATACCGACTATCGTCAAATTCGGAGCTTCTTCGTTGAGAAATCGAGCTTCTTCCTCCTGGGAATTGATCGAAGATATCGCGAGACAGAGATTCTAGGTCGAATCCATGGTGATTTGAGAATTTAGGGTTTATGATTTGAAAACTTGGTTTTGTGTCGATATAATTTAGGGGTAGGGTATATTGTAGTTATTGAATTTATATGGGGTTATTTTAGACTTTTACAACTTTGGATGAGTATTGATGCATATCGACTCTAATATTAAACGCATCCGAAATTTCTGGTTTTTTCATATGTGTATTAAATGTGCATCCAGATACAGTAATCAGTTTATGTGATTAATTTTCATTAAACGAACAGTAACTGGAATCTGCATCCAGAAACAGTTGCTGGCACACCAAACGAACAGCACCTTATATTCTTTTCTTGAAAGAAAAAAGATATCTTACTCTTACATTACATTGTGTCAGACAATTGGTTCAAATATTGTAATCGATATTTATATGGATAGCTTGCAAAACATAATAATATTGCATCAGTTATTATTAAAGGATGTCTGTCGAATATTTATATCAGATTTTGTAACTGTAATTTGGATTAGACTCTTGAGTAAAAAAAAAAAAAGAAAAAAAAATCTTTGGACGTCGAACTCAGAGATTTGGCGGCGTAAAGATACATATAGGGAGTCTGAGAGAGGGCCAAATATTTGCCTAACTCTCTAAAGCCTCTTCTAACTATAGAAGATTATACAGTTAGGCAAATTCCAGTTAAATAATAAATACGGAAAGTTTTATATTCAAGGCTTCTCATGGATCTATAAATATCCACACAACCTCACCACAAAAATCCACACTTTAATATCCACAAAAAAAAAAAAAAAATGGCTGCAAAGAGCTCAACAACCACCATTGGCCTCATCATCATCTTCCTCATCGTCTGCTTCGCCGAAGCCGACCTCCTCTCGCCTTCACCAACTACAAGCAACAACTTTGGCACGTGCCCTAGAGACCCAATACAAATAGGTGTATGTGCAAATGTTCTTCGCCTAGCCAATGTTACGGCCGGCGACACAAGGGCGCGAACATGTTGCAGTAACATAAATGGCCTCGCGGATGTTCAAGTAGCCGACTGCCTCTGCTTTGTCTTCCGTCCAATTCCTTTGGTTTTCGCTATCGATGAGGCAGTTAGAAAAATCTTCTTTGCTTGTAACAGGGTTTTTCCTATCGGTTTTCAGTGTCCACCACCACCAACAGTAATTACCCCTTAAAAGTCCCTATTTAATTTAAGAACCCTTTCCAGTGATTGCTTGCACTTTGCAACACAAGTATGCTTGCTTTGCTTTTGCTTATTAATGTTTTTACAGTGTTGATGTGTTATGTTGTTAAAGGACGTAATAAGGACTATTGATGTTGTTATACACATCTACTATGTACGTGTCTATAAGAATAATAATCTATTATCTATAAATATATATAAAAAAATCTTTTATCTCTTCTCTTTGTGCCACTTTATCATCCACATGTATGCTATATTATCTTTTTAATTTTTTTTTTTTATAATTTCCTATTTAATACATTCGATTGTAACATTATAAAAAGAATTTGAAAAGTCATAATTCATATTCTAAGTTAAACGTGAAACCTCAAAACTTATAGGCATATAGTTCACTAAAGTAAACTCAGAATATTTTAACAAGTTTAGTAAATTTAGTTATACTAATATTTTACACTATAAATATTTAATTAGGTAAAGTTGTATCGCAAATATTTGTAAAATATCAAACAAGTCCTAAAACCTAAACAAACAAGTTCATATAGGTTAGCAAGTAGTCTTACATCTAATAAAAAAAAATTCAGCTATACTTAAGACCATTATTTCAATTGTAAGTCTAACATCTAATAAAAATAAATTAAATTAAATTCAACTATACTTAAGATCATTATTGCAATTATACGTAATTAAAATGAAAAAAAAAGAATAAGATAAATTATTTTTGAGAAATTTCAAAAAATACCACTTTTCAAGTGCAACTTTACTAAAATGCCACACTTTTGAAATCTTTACAAAAATGCCACTTTTTCAAAATTATTTTATCTTAATATTATTTATGTTTGGGTTAATTATGTTCTATTAGTGTTTAGTTATGAGGGTTTAGGGGGATTTAGGGGTCAAAACATTTTTAGTGTTTAGAATTTTAAGATATAGGATTCAAAAACCTATAATTAGTAGCATTTTTGCAAATGAATACTCCTAAGTGCCATTTTTTTTCTATTATTGTGTAAAAAGTGGCATTTTTGGAAATTTTCTATTATTTTTTAAGAAAAAAATTATAAAAATTTACAAAAAAAATAATATAAGCTTAAATAAATAAAGATTCTTGTGTTTTATGATTTTATTTTTAACCCGAAAAGAAAATTTAAATGTAAATACAAGAGCAAGAGAAAATAAAAGTTCTAAGAAATTATTTACTTCAGAGGAAAAGAAAATTTAAAGGGGCAATTACAAAAATGCCACTTTTTGAGTGCACATTTGCATGAATGCCCCTTAAGGATGTCTATTTACAAAAATACCACTAATTATAAATTTATAAAGCCTATATCTTAAAATTCTAAACCCTAAAAAATGTTTTGACACCTAAAACCCCTAAACACTCAAAACTAAACCCTAATAGAACATAATTGTGACGACCCAACCCGTCAAATCAAAATTTTTTTTAACCCGGATCACTATTATCATAAATAATGATCCTCAACGGTCCAATAAACAAACAGCGCGGAAACAATGATTCAAACAATCAAATGCAATTATCGTTTAACAAGCCCATACTTATTAATTCTAGTTCAATTCGGTAATACCCTTAGTTCTGCAATTGTTAACACCCTAGCAATTCTAACTTATTACACGAAAACGAGCCACTAGATCATTCCCCTCGTCCCGGCCATGATTCCACGATCACTGACTGTCTTTACCTGCATCACATGGTTATAAGAGATGCGTGAGTATTATCATAAATACTCAGTGAGACGGTCATCCCATCTACAGACTATACACACAGGCATAAGCAAAAGATACAATACCAGGGTGAACAAACAAATAAGCATCACACCACAACCAAACGAGAACAACACGTTCAATATATCAAACTGACGGTAATCAAAACTCCTGTCGATCGACACACCTCCTTGTGTCGATCGACACACATCAAAACCCCTGTCGATCGACACACCTCCTTGTGTCGATCGACACACATCAAAACCCCTGTCGATCGACACACCTCCTTGTGTCGATCGACACTACCAACCCAGAAACTCATCAAACCGATTTTTTTACAAAAAAATCCACCAAAAATCCATACAAGAATCGATCCAACAACACACAATCGCATCCTATCAATTCCTTTACCCAGATAAGCCTATGGTCACGCACTCACCTCGAATTCGGATAGAAAAGGAGAAGAATCCGACGAAGAACACGAAGAACAAATCCGAGATCCTTCACCGAACGGTCCTCCCACGCTTCCACAATCTCACAAACACTCCCACAAGCCTAAAAAGATTGAGAAACACGAAGGAAACAACAACAACAACCTCTCCTCTCAATCCTCTCACTTTCTCTCCCAAAAACCATTTTTCCCCTGCCCAGAAATCTGATTTTCGACTTAATAGACAGACCAGCCGACACTCTGTCGATCGACACACCCACTTGTGTCGATCGACACATGACCGAATAATACGTCATTCTGACGGCAATCGAAATCCCTGTCGATCGACACACCCCAACTGTGTCGATCGACACAACGCTCACTGCTCGACTCATCTTGAGTCCAAAACAACCGTGTCGATCGACACACCAACCTTGTGTCGATCGACAGCCATCCAAAAAAATTACTTTTTGGATCACGGGCGTTACAATTCTCCCCCACTAACACGGATTCGACCTCGAATCACGCAACACCGTCTCACTACGGTCTCCACTACCTGACCCAAACGCGGCCATCAACCTTCGAGATAACACTCGAATCCCCTATCCCGTCCTGCTAAGGCTACACTCTCGCCCAAAAATTCGCCCAGATTCCCCCGGAGCACCCACGATGCACGCCCCATGGTCCGGATTAGAGCTGTCCGATTGACCGTCCAACAATCAAACAAGAACATGTCCGATCAACCGTTGACCCCGTACTGGACCAAATGATCGTACAACAATCAAACAAGAATATGTACGACCATTGGCGTAACATATGCTACCAAGATTGTCCGACCCGAATTCCAGACTCCAATAATAACCTTAGACTCGACGTACACAACACAAAACCCCTGGCCCTCAGCCAGCACTACTCGCGATCACACCTGATCCCCGAGTTATACTAGGCTCACACTAGCCTCCTTGCACCATATCTATGGATACAATCCTGACCAACCCAGTCAGTCCATGATCAGAGATCACCACCCGATCTCCATCACCCAACCCCGTCTCACTAAGGTTGACGCTCTCATCCAAAACCCGCCCAAATTCCCCCAGGAAACATCCACGATGCAGCACTCCTTGATCCGGATCAGGGTTGTCTGATAGATCGCGCAACAATCAAACAAGAACATGCCCGACCCACCGTAGACCCAAACCTTGGATCAATTGGTCGCACAACAATCAAACAAGAACATGTACGACCAAAGAGGCTACATATGTTTACCAGGGTTGTCTGAACTAAGGTTCCAAACTCGAGTAAAAACCCTAGATTAGACATCCACAAACCACCTGAGATCAATCCCGATCCCTGAAGTTCATCCAATCTCATACTTATAATCACACTACAGGTACTATTGCTCAAACTCATATCTCTATACACCACTCCCACTCGCAGGGTCGTCACCCATCGAGCTCTCGATGTATACCATACCGGCTCTCGGTATGCCCCAGCCCCTCCGCTTCAGGACACACAGTCCATCAGCTCTCGGCTGCAGAGAAATCACACATCCTCTGGAGAGATCGCAATCCCTCAAAGTATATGCAGGAGAATATCACCATCCCCTGGAGCAGTAACACTGTAACGTGCATCATAAGCACCTGTCGACCGATTTACTTCCGTGGTTCCCATCCTGATATTCCCTAACCCGGAATATCACTCATGACCAATCCCCAGGTCATTGGAAACAACCCAATCACCAGGGTGTTTCCTACCCCGATATTCCCTAACCCAGAATATCACTCATGACCAGTCCCCAGGTCATCTGAAACAACCCAATCACCAGGGTGTTTCCATCGGAGTCCCTGGAAAAGACAGTCCTAACTCACATAAGACTTCTGTTCCAGACTCCCCCTAGAAAATAGACAGGTTCTAACTCACATAAAACCTCTATTTTCCAGCGCCATCTAGGGATCTACCCGTCCTAACCCCTTAGGATCCCCATCCCTAGATACCTAGCCAAGCCCTAATCCCATAGAGCTTCTATCCTAGCCCCTCAAATGACCTCCCCGTCATCACACACATGACCTAACCCAGTCATCAAACCCATGACCTCCCAGTCAAACCATAAGAACATCCGTCTTATAACCCAAGATAATAAGGAAAACTCCATCTTATTAAATCTCAACAATGTATATCGTTACAAACCAAAACGAAAATACATACAACTCATAGCCACAAGCTAATACAACCACTGAAAACCAGAAGACACTCAAGCCTCCGCTTGCTTCTCGAACCACTTCGAGAACTTCGTCTTCATACTTGCCTCTGGTTCCCAAGTCTCCTCCTCAATACCATCACAGTCCCACACGACTCTCACCAATGGTATCCTCTTCCGGCGCAGAACCTTGACTCTCCTCTCGAGAATCCTCACAGGTCTCGCCGCCAACGTCATGTTGGGCTGAAGATCCTCCGGAATCCTAGCCAACACCTCCTCAGACTCATGTAGACACTTCCACAGCATCGACACATGAAAAACCTTATGAAACGCTCTCATACTCTGAGGTAACTCCAACCGATAAGCCACTGGTCCAACCCGCTCCACCACCCGGAACGGACCCATAAACCTTGGACTTAGCTTATTCTCCGAAATGGATCTGTTAGGACCCCTCAACATCGCTGCCTTGAGATACACCAGATCTCTCAGCTCAAACTCCAGCTCTTTCCGTCTCTTATCAGCATAACTCTTCTGCCGATTCTGAGCCTCTCTCATGTTCAGTCTCAAGACACGGATCTTTTCCGTCGTCTCCTGAACAAAATCCGCACCAAACATGCTCCTCTTCCCCACTTGAGTCCAGCACAATGGTGTCCTACACGGCCTCCCATACAGAGCCTCATATGGAGCCATCCCAATACTCGCCTGGTATGAGTTGTTGTAAGCAAACTCAACCAGGTTCAGATGATCCGCCCAATGACCACCATAATCCAGCACGCACATCCTCAACAGGTCCTCTAAAGTCTGAATAGTCCTCTCCGACTGTCCATCTGTCTGAGGATGATAAGCCGTGCTCATGTGCACCTTAGTGCTCATCTCTGCCTGAAACGCCCTCCAGAACTCAGACGTAAACCTCGGATCCCTGTCTGACACAATACTCGCTGGCACCCCGTGCAGCCTCACTATCTCACGCACATACTTCTTAGCCAACACCACCGTCCCATCGGTCTTCTTGATGGCAAGAAAATGTGCTGACTTGGTCAGACGATCCACAATCACCCATATCGCATCATACGTCCGTGACAACGGTAACCCCGTCACGAAGTCCATGGTAATCATATCCCACTTCCACTCCGGAATGGGCAAACTCTGCAACATACCACTCGGAACCTGATGCTCAGCCTTCACCAGCTGACACACGTTGCACGCTGCAACCCAATTAGCTACATCCCTCTTCATCCCGACCCAGTGATAATACCGTTTCAGATCACGATACATCTTGGTCGCCCCCGGATGAATCGATAACATGCTCGCATGAGCCTCACGCAAGATCTCTTGCCTCAGATCCTCATCCTTGGGTACACAAACCCGTCCGTTCACCAGTATCGTCCCATTTGCCGAGACCATATACTCTGAGCCTGCAACCCTAGCAGCATCAATCAACATCGGATCCAACTCCTGAGCTGCTCGAATACGACTCAGCAAATCTGCCTGGTTAGCTACCTCTAACCCTAACGGCTCCCGTGAGATCACACACAACCTCAACGAACTAATCTCGCTCACCAGAGCTTCCATATCACGCTCCTGAGCCGAAGCAACCCTCATCCGACTCAATGCATCTGCAACCAGATTAGCCTTACCCGGATGGTACCCGATCACCAAATCGTAATCCGCCACCAACTCCATCCAGCGCCTCTGTCTCTGGTTCAACTCCGGCTGAGTGAAGAAATACTTCAAACTCTTATGGTCTGTGAACACCTGAACCTTTCCGCCATAAAGATAAGATCTCCAAATCTTTAGAGCGAAAATTACCGCAGCCAACTCCAAATCATGGGTAGGGTAATTGCACTCATGCTTCCTCAACTGCCTTGAAGCATACGCAATAACCTTTCCCTGCTGCATCAGGACACAACCTAAACCAACACCCGAAGCATCGGTATACACCACGTAAGGCTCACCCGGCTCGGGTAACGCCAACACAGGTGTACATGTCAACATCTCCTTCAGCTTGCTAAAACTCTCCTCGCACGCAGAAGACCACACAAAAGGAACATCCTTCCCTGTCAACTTGGTCATCGACTTAGCCAAACTCGCAAATCCCGCAATGAACCTCCGATAATAACCTGCCAACCCAAGAAAACTCCTAATCTCAGTGGCATTCCTCGGTCTAGGCCACCCTCTGATAGCCTCGATCTTAGCCGGATCCACAGAAACTCCCTCTGCAGACACCACATGGCCAAGGAAACTCATCTCTTGCTGCCAGAAACTGCACTTGCTCAACTTCGCAAACAACTTCTGCTCCCGCAGCTTCCCCAAAACTACTCTCAGATGCAACTCATGCTCCTCAGGACTCTTCGAATACACCAAAATATCATCGATAAAGATGATCACAAACACATCCAGATACTCCTGGAATACCCCGTTCATCAACCGCATGAACGCTGCTGGTGCATTCGTCAAACCAAAAGGCATCACCACGAACTCAAAATGCCCATACCTCGTCCTGAAAGCAGTCTTCCTCACATCTGCCTCCTCAATCGGAATCTGATGGTACCCCGAAGCCAAGTCGATCTTGGAGAACCAAGTAGCCCCTCGCAACTGATCCAACAACTCATCAATGCGCGGCAGAGGGTACCTGTTCTTCACGGTGACTCGGTTAAGTCCCCGATAATCGATGCACAACCGGAAACTACCATCTTTCTTCTTCACAAACAACACCGGCGCTCCCCACGGTGAAACACTAGGCCGAATAAAACCCTTATCCAGCAAATCATCCAGCTGCTTCTTCAGCTCTGCCATCTCTGCTGGAGCCATACGGTAAGGTGCCTTAGATATCGGAGTAGTCCCGGGTTCCAATTCAATAACAAACGGATCCGACCGCGATGGCGGTAATCCCTCCAACGACTGGAACACATCCTGGAAATCCCGAACAACTCGAATATCCTCAACTGCAACCCCTCCAACTGACTCAGGCATCACTATCGTCACCAGATACGCCTCGCAGCCCTTGAGAAGTAACTGCTCGGCCTGTATCGTGGAAATCACGAGACTCCCGGAAGTCGGTCTCACACCCTGATAAACCAACCTCCCCGCCTCTCGCTCAAACACAACTCGCCCTCAGTGGCAATCCAGATGGACCCTGTAACGATCCAACCAATCCATACCCAGGATAACATCGTACAGCTCCACCGGACTGATGATCAGATCTGCTGGCATCAACTCTCCTGCCACCAGAACATCCACACCACGAGCCCGCCCGAAAATAGCCAACGTCCTACCACCAGCAACCTTGACTACTCCCGCCCGTTCCCCGGAATCACTCTGGATTCCGCTGCTCTCCGCACACTCTGGCGTAATAAAGCTATTCGTAGCTCCCGAATCAAACAACACGTGGGACTCATAACCGCCCACAACTAAGGTCCCTGCACAATCCCTTGTGCCTCAGAACTCTACCATTCTATCACAGACTCACAAATTCCCAACAGACAAAAACTCAAACAACCATGAATTTAAAAGTCAAGTTCGGAAATACCTGTGATCGGTCTGGTGCTAGATCCACCCGCCTCCGCAGACGTGAACACACGCGGTGCTGCTGCAATCTGAGACAACGGCTGCACTGCCAATGGCTGCACTGCGGCCACCGCCAACTGCTGCAGCTTCGGACACTTGGGCTTAATATGCCCCGTCTCTCTACAGTGATAACACACCCGCGTATCCTGAACCCCGACCCGCACATCTCGAGTCCCGGTCCCAGTCCTCCTCGGACAGCTCGCCACACGATGGGACATGCTCCCACACCCGAAGCATCCCGATCCGCCCTGACTGGCCCCTGAAGTGCTCTCCCACTTCTTCTTCTGTCCCTGAGCAGGCTTGCCGCCCCTGCCTGAACTCATCTGCTGCTGAGATCACCTCGGCTGCTGCTACTGCACCGGTGGACTAACCACCACAATCTACTCCCCGAGATCCTCCTCGATCGCAGCAGCCATCTCAACCAGCTCCGCCCTCGTGGTGAACCTACTCGCCCTGCAGCGAGTCCTCAAATCTGGACGAAGTCCTCGCAAGAACCTCCTAACCTGGGCATCCTCGCCCTTCATGCCTCTCCCTGCATGTACCAGGAGTCGACTGAACTCAACATCGAACTCCCTCACTGACCGATCTCCCTGAGTTAGGTCCAGAAACCTAGACTCCAAACGGTCCACCGCCTCCTGCGGGAAATACTTGGCGTTGAACTCCGCCAAGAAATCCTCCCAGACCATCTCGGCCTGCACCCTCCTGGTCTCAACACCTCTCCACCAGAGATGCGCATCACCCTCTAGGTAATGTACCGCCAGATCCACTCTGTATCCCTCTGGACACCTGATGGAGCGAAAGTTACGCTCTAACCTCATCCGCCACCCATCAGCCTCCTCAGGCTTAGCACCGCCCGAGAAAAATGCAGTACCAATCCGCTGCATCTGCTCCATCATCCGCAGATAAGATGGAAGCTCCTGAACCCCAGCCATACCCGGCTGTACCCCAGCCAAACCCGGCTGCACCCCAGGAGCATGACCCGGAGCAGGCACCCCTCCCGGTAACCTCTCCAGAATCATCTGTAGTAGACCCGCCAGACGATCATCTCGATCCGGGGCAACGCCTACGGCAGCACCCCCACCAGGGCCCACCGCACCGCCAGCTACATCAGGACCCGCACCAGCCCCTCCAGCCCTCTCACTGGAACCCGTAGCTGTCACACCCACGGACCCCTCCTGAAACCCCTACGAGTCAGCTACCCGCTCCTGTGTAGTCTCCTGGGACACCCACGTGGCAGCAGACTCACTCCCAAGTCCCCGCCCACGCCCACGGCCAGCACGACTACCATGACCTCTACGGCCCCCGCGACCTCTGCCTCTAGTCCCCCTAGTCATCACTCTGCACTCAACCGCAGAATACTAAGTACTAGAAAAACAGAAATCACATAAACACATACCGTGGAATCTCATTGAAGGCTCGGAAGGGATGATCTAGGACTCCGTACCCACACAACAATCAATTGACTAACTCGCATAATCAATTAATTAACTAGCCCTAGAACCGCTAGGGCTCTGATACCAAACTGTGACGACCCAACCCGTCAAATCAAAAAAAATTTTAACCCGGATCACTATTATCATAAATAATGATCCTCAACGGTCCAATAAACAAACAGCGCGGAAACAATGATTCAAACAATCAAATGCAATTATCGTTTAACAAGCCCATACTTATTAATTCTAGTTCAATTCGGTAATACACTTAGTTCTGCAATTGCTAACACCCTAGCAATTCTAACTTATTACACGAAAACGAGCCACTAGATCATTCCCCTCGTCCCGGCCATGATTCCACGATCACTGACTGTCTTTACCTGCATCACATGGTTATAAGAGATGCGTGAGTATTATCATAAATACTCAGTGAGACGGTCATCCCATCTACAGACTATACACACAGGCATAAGCAAAAGATACAATACCAGGGTGAACAAACAAATAAGCATCACACCACAACCAAACGAGAACAACACGTTCAATATATCAAACTAACGGTAATCAAAACTCCTGTCGATCGACACACCTCCTTGTGTCGATCGACACACATCAAAACCCCTGTCGATCGACACACCTCCTTTTGTCGATCGACACACATCAAAACCCCTGTCGATCGACACACCTCCTTGTGTCGATCGACACTACCAACCCAGAAACTCATCAAACCGATTTTTTTACAAAAAAATTCACCAAAAATCCATACAAGAATCGATCCAACAACAACAATCGCATCCTATCAATTCCTTTACCCAGATAAGCCTATGGTCACGCACTCACCTCGAATTCGGATAGAAAAGGAGAAGAATCCGACGAAGAACACGAAGAACAAATCCGAGATCCTTCACCGAACGGTCCTCCCACGCTTCCACAATCTCACAAACACTCCCACAAGCCTAAAAAGATTGAGAAACACGAAGGAAACAACAACAACAACCTCTCCTCTCAATCCTCTCACTTTCTCTCCCAAAAACCATTTTTTCCCTGCCCAGAAATCTGATTTTCGACTTAATAGACAGACCAGCCGACACTCTGTCGATCGACACACCCACTTGTGTCGATCGACACATGACCGAATAATACGTCATTCTGACGGCAATCGAAATCCCTGTCGATCGACACACCCCAACTGTGTCGATCGACACAACGCTCACTGCTCGACTCATCTTGAGTCCAAAACAACCGTGTCGATCGACACACCAACCTTGTGTCGATCGACAGCCATCCAAAAAAATTACTTTTTGGATCACGGGCGTTACAATTCTCCCCCACTAACACGGATTCGACCTCGAATCACGCAACACCGTCTCACTACGGTCTCCACTACCTGACCCAAACGCGGCCATCAACCTTCGAGATAACACTCGAGATAATAGTTCACTATATTATTAATTGAATAGTTAACTAGAATAACCTAAAAAGTAAGAATATATTCAACTATACAAAGTAGGAATTTTAGCTAACTATAACAACATATAAAGTATAAATATAGTCAACTATACAACTGTTAGGGATTCGCTTCTTCAAATAAATATTTTTCAGAAAATTGTTAAAGGTTTTTTAGTGATTTTTACTGTAAATATTTTGACTGATTTTTACATATTTTCTTTCCCAATTTCGTAGGGATATTTTTATCCAATATTTTCTTTTCTCTCCTAGAGACCTAAATCTCATTATGAATAAGTAACCTAAGCCGAAAATCAATATTAAGCTAATTAACCCTTAATTTAATGGGTCTTCAGAATACAAATTCTACTGAATAATAAAGTGATGCTTTTGTCTTTTTGTCTCCCATATCAAATTGTTAAAAATAAAGACAAAGCTAATTGCGAATATGATCACTAATCGTGTATATATATATATATATTGTCCACAACACATTATCTTGTATTAATTTAATGGGTATTCAGAATATTAAGTATATATTCTCATTCAACATGTATATATTTAGTTAATTAATACTAGATAAATTTTAAGAATTGTAAAATATCATTTTCAAAATCGACATTTTTAAAAATCTTTGCAAAATTGTCATTTTCAAAATTATTTACTCAATATATCATGATAAATTTAGAAAAATGCCACTTTTCAATTGCCACTTTTCAAAAATGTCACTTTTTAAAAAACTTTGCAAAAATACCATTTTTTCAAAAAAAAAAATTTTATTATATCATTTATGTTTGGGTTAACTATATTGTATTAGATTTTAGTTTTGAGGGTTTTAGCGGTTTGAGATAATTAGTATGTATAATAAATTTGAGATTTAAAAAAATAATGTATCAATAATAAGAATGTTGAGTGGCACAAAGAGAAGAGAGAAAAACTTACTTTATATATGTGATAATATATATATATATATATATACGTTCGTTTTTTAAAACTCTTCTACGTCCTTAAAAAAGTAATTAGGAAGCTTTTTAAATATAACATCGTTGGTTAAAACTCAGACTATTCAAATCTATTAAAGAACTAATATATATGTTATTACGTACGACGCCCGTCCGAGTTTTAACAAAGAGATGCAACTTTATTCTCCCTCTGTTTTTAAAGATTCATATTAATCATATTCACACAAATTAAAAAATATATTAAAAGTCTACTTACCCTTTAATAATATAATAAATAAATTTATCTCTCTAATTAATAATTAGTAGGGTAAAAACTAAAATTTTATTAAAAATTCTGCACTGAAAATACAAAAAGACACTTTTTATGGAACCAAAATAAAATCGGAGGATGACACTCTTTGTGAAACACATAGACTATGTAGAAAATAGTTATTAATTGAAGATTGCCAAATGAAAAAGTAGTAGTAAAAAATTGTTACAACTCATCTAATCTTTTATTTATTACATCATTCAATTAATTTATCTTTATGAGTTTGTTACTATATATAAATAGTACCCAAGATTACTTGTATTTGCATGTTTTACTATTTCATGAACCAACCTGAGATACGTGCATATAACGTGAGAACATAGTATTGAAACAGCCGAACATGTGAAACAGTACCATCCAAGTTTCATTTTATTTCAAACATAAAATAAATACATATATAGTTACTTAAAAAACATAGTTGCACCATGAACCGATATTACGGAACGTGGTCTGCTTATTTTTATGATCTTAATATATATAGAAGATTCTGCATGCATGTTGTATAGTTATTGGTTGCAGAGGAACCCAATTGGTACACTCAAACCAGGACAGAGACGGAGGACCTGAGTAAGCCCCACTTCGATGACTCCGTTGAGAAGACTGACTCTAACGATATCGCAGGCACATACAGTCCACCTAAGAGATTCCAACATGCTTCCACATTTCCAACCCTGACGGGATTAAGTACGTCGATGCAAACCCCGAGGTCGCGCTGGGCAAGAGGACAGGCCGGAGGTTGGGGCGGAGGTTGGGCCGAGGTGAAGCTCAAGAGGACGAGGTTGAAGGTGAGGTAGAGAGCCATGATTGTCGTCATGTTCTTCGTCATGTTCTTTGAAGCCATATTGTGAAAATGCTAAGTAAGATTTGATGATTTGTAGTTTGAGAGATCAATGCCACAATACTGTACAAACAAAAATATAATATTTCTATATTTACCTTTCTTATATTTGAATGGGATTTTAGGACTTCATATAAACTGTTTTAGGGTACCTTGTATGTACTACTCACACAACTAGTTTGGAAAGTCCTAAAAAGGACGATTTACTTAAAATTTTGTTCTTCTTTTCTTTACATTTTACAAGTTCATCAAAATGATAACAAAATATGATTCAACTAAAAACTGATAAACAAAATAACATGCGAAATCACGAACTCATTGAGAAATTTAGCAAATTTAGCCAGATCCTATATATACATACAATTGATGAAATAAAACTGATGAATTGGATCTCATTTACTTGGTTACAAGCCATATATTGTAATTTGCTCCAAATAGTTCTCCTTTTCTATATGCTTTAGAAGTTCATCAAATTTGCCAAAATTATAATAAAATACGATTCAAGTAATATTACTATTTGAATGTTGTAAAACGTTCAATAATCACAATTAGTTAAGAACGTCGTCTCTTCTCTTGGTTTAGGAATCCGATTCGTTTTTCAATGACAAAATTGAGTGCTAGACAATTAATTAACAAACAACATTGATGAACTTCAGTCTACAGAGTGATACAAAGAGCCGAGAGTCCAAAGAGTTCAATTCAAAGACAAACAACAAGAATTCTGGTGAAATTTTTAAAAATGTCATTTTTAAATGTTATTTTTCAAAAATATCATTTTCTAAAAAAAATTTATTATAACATTTATGTTTGAGTTAACTATGTTGTATTAGGGTTTAGTTTTGATGGTTTAAGGGGTTTTATAGGTCAAAATATTTTTAAGGTTTATAATTTTAAGATTTAAATTTTAAAAATCTATAATTAGTGGTATTTTTGTAAATAAAAACTTCTATATAACATTCTTGCAAATGTAAATATTAAAAATGACATTTTTGCAATTACCGTGCTTTACGAAAGTGTTTGTATGTATACTCTTCTTTGTCTTCGCCCACTTCTCTTTGTACTTCAAATTTCTCATTAACGCGGCAATTTGTGATTAAAAGTGCCATTAATCCTCCTCGAATTTTTATTCTTTTTTTTTGTACGTTTCACCTCGGTCATTCTCTCTCTCATGAATGTCCACGTGGGATCCCTTGTTTGATTCTCTCTCTCTCATGAATGTCCACCTCTAACTTCACATATATTGGACTCTTTTGTTTGATCTCATATTTCATATATATTAGGCCGAGATTTATACATCAACAAAAAAAAGCACATGTTGATCTCATTCACTGAGCAACTAATTCAACAAATTAAATCAGATCTTATACATAAAATTGGAGACATACGCGGCCTCGGTTGTAGGTTTTGGTCCCTCTAAGTTGCAACTTGAGAGTTGTGACGACCCAACCCGTCAAAATAAAAAAGAAATTCAATCCGAATCACTATTACCATAAATAGTGATCCTCAACGGTTCAATATCAAACAATGCGGAAACAGTGACTTAAACAATCAATTACAATTATCATTTAACAAGCCCATACTTATCAATTTACTAAATCAATTCAGTTAAATCCATTCAACAATCAACATAGTTCTGGAATTGCTAACACCCTAGCAATTCTAACTTATTACACAAAACCGAGCCACTAGATCATCCCCTCGTCCCGGCCATGATTCCACGATCACAGACTGTCTTTACCTGCATCACATGGTTATAAGAGATGCGTGAGTATTATCATAAATACCCAGTGAGACGGTCATCCCATCTACTTGGCTATACACACATGCATAAGAAAATGATACAATACCAGGGTGAGCAATCAACAATGAAACACACGAACAATCACACGCGAATCAACACATCTGCTCTTGCGTCGATTGACGCAACCTCCATGCGTCGATCGATGCACTACCTGCGTCGATCGACGCTCAACCCCGGAGTCGATCGATGCTGTGCCCGTGTGTCTATCGACGCAAGGCACCTACGTCGATCGACGCACAAAACGCGAAAACCAGAATTGAGCCTATCCTCCCATGGATCGATTCCGGATCTCGTTTCCATCGATCTCCGGCACAAAACCCACCGGTACAACATGAAATACAACCGCAAACAACACTCAATCGCATAAAACCTACCAATCAACATGAAATCTAACCACAAGCAACAATCAATCGTATCCTATCAAAACCTTTACCCAGATAAGCCATGGTCACGCACTCACCTCGATTTCGGATAGAAAACGCTATGAAATCGACGAAGAACACGGATCCAATTTCCGAAATCCTTCCCCGCACGATCCTTTCTTGGTCTCACAACCTCTCAAACACCAATACAAGCCTATTAGATCAAGAACACGAAGGAAAACAATAACAACAACTTCTCCTCTCGATTCTCACTCTTTCACTCTAATTCTCTGTTTTTCTCCCCAAAAACCCGTTTGTTCGACTTAAATAGCCAGCCTGCCGACACTTGCGTCGATCGACGCAAAGAACCTGCGTCGATCGGCGCAACTCCCGAACCCGACTTCTCACAAGTCCAAACACATGCATCGATCGACGCAACACACCTGCGTCGATCGGCGCAACACCAAAATTCACTTTTTGGTTCACGGGCGTTACAAGAGACATTTCAGTTTATAAAAAAAAGCAAAGGCTTAAGTCAGTTTAGAGGAAAGGATTGGCAAGTAGATTTAACGATATGAACGAATCTTTCGCCAAGTGCCAAAGCTCTATGGTAAAGTTTGACGTCTCCTATTTTCTTTTCCAACATTTGACGTATCTCGTCTCACATTACTGCACAAAACCAAACTTGCTTATTAGAGTTAAAATTATGACATGTCTTAAAAAAAAGATGACATGTCTTTGAAAAAAGATAATATAGTTAAATTAATTAAATAGATAATTTTTTAATTGTATATTCCTATATATTTATAACCTTTTATGCATTAATTATTGTTTCTAAATTTTGATTTCTGTGCTACAATTGTTTGACAAAAAAGTCAAAGTTATTTTCTTATCAAAAAATCAATTAAAAATATTTTCTTATGAAAACGATAATGAAATTCACTATTTATAATTAATTATTTTTGAACAATACTAAGCGAGGTTAATTTAGATCATACAGTGAAACCTCCATAAATTAATACTCTATAAATTAATAATCACCATAAATTAATAAATTTTGTCTGTCCCTAGTCGGACCAATGTAAAAATTAACAAAATTCGATAAGATGATAAGATAATAATTATTTTGAAAATCCTATGTAAAATATAGTCTCAATAATAGTATAAATTAATAATCATGTATAATTATGCATATATAATTATAACTATGATAATATACTAAAATATGACTTTAGTGATTTTTTTTATTCTACTTATTATATAAAAATCCTTTATGATTTTTTTTTTTCGATATCCAAAACTTGTGAAAAATTATAGACATAATAATTGATTCTTTACACACAGGGCTGGCCCTGGGCTAAAGCAGGTGAAGCTTGGGTATCAAATTTATGTAAAAGGTTCCGTAGTGCGCGACAGTTAAGATGAGTTATTGGTCCTCAGTTCGAACTGTAGAGTTGCAATAATCTCGATTTTTTAATAGTTATGTCAATAATTGGGCCAACATTTTTATTACTACTTCAGGTGGCCCATGGGCTAGGGCCGGCCCTGTTTACGCATAACTATTTTCAAATGTATCGTAATATATGTCGTTTCTAATTTTATCATCAACATTAAGAATAATAACCGTGCTTTCTTCTAAATTTTGTACTTAATAACATATATCATTTTTATATGAATAGTATAGTATGATATTAACAATAATTCTATGGTGATAACTAAAAGTATAAATCATAATCTCAAATTAATGCATATTATTATTAAAAATAGATTTAATTAAATTCTTTAATATAAAATCGTTTGATTTTTAAGAGAATTATTGCCTAAAATAGATATCTCTTTATAAATTAATAATTATTAATTTATCAATTGATTAATATCTCTCTAAATTAATAAAATTTTAAAGTTCCAACAATATTAATTTATAGAGGTTTTACTGTATTTGATAAGATGAGGTGGTAAATTTGTAACCTATGATTTGTTATATTGGTCTCATATTAAATTATTCTTAATTATTTTTTTATAATGAACACTATGAGAGAGAGTTAGAAACTATAAAACAAAATTTCACTATCTAACATGAGGCCAATATATCGTTATATTATGGGTTTTTCTGTCTAATGTTTTAATTTTTAAGGAGTGTTTAAACTAAATCAAAAATATTTTTTCCAAAAAAAAATCAAAAAAATCAAAAAATATATTTTAATTAGTTTCAGATAACATTAAATTCTAAATGATTTCTTTAACTAATATTTCATGTACGATATTTTATTAAGATTCATTTGTTACAATATTGTAGAGCAAATTTTTCCTGATTTGAATTTTTTTAGATACATGTAACGATTCTAGAAGAATAAAATTTGGTAGGAAAAGACAAAAGATGAAAATGATTAATGTAAAAACAAATAAAAGTGGAAGAAGAAGAAGAAGGAAAGGAGACGGATGGTAACAAAACGTATATAGTTACCATCGTTAATGGAGTTTACAAATTCTTCATGCTTGCAGTGTCTAAAGTTTTAAATATGTTGAAGCATTTTTTTACTAATTATGAAATTTTACATATTGTTTTTAATATTTGCGTTTTATGTCTACACAAATACAAAAATGTTACCAAATAAAAGTCCATACTTTTCACAACGATACTCAAAATTTTATTTATATGCATATTAATTTTCTACATTTATATTAATTTAAAAACTAACAAAGATGCATATTTAATTTTTATAAATGATATAAGGGAAATTGGCTAAAATAACCTAAAAAAATTATATTTCACTAACTAACTAAATCATCATAATCTAATGGCTCCTATTTTTTCATATCATACTATTTTCATTAGATTGCAAATATATTTTTTTTTGGTTATTGATGCAAATCACCCATGATATAATCGTGTTATTAAATACCAAAAATAACATAATTCGATAAAAAAAAAATATATACCTGCACATGGTGCGGGACGATCACCTAGTTAACAATTATAGCCAAGAAAAAAAAAACATAACCTAATATCTAACCAAAACACCCTTATGTGGTAAAATTATAGCCATTAGATTTAGGTGTTTTGGTTAAATATTATGTTTTATTTTTTTTTGGTTATTTTTGCAAATGACCTTACATAAAATTGGTGACATACGCGGCCTTGATTGTAGGTTTTGGTCCCTCTAAGTTGCAACTTGAGAGTCATTTTAGTTTATAAAATATTTAAATCGATCTTTTTTATTGATACAAAATATTAGAGTCACCATTTTCATAGTTACTCATAAAAATGATGTAATTTTAATTGTATCAATAAAAAATGATGTAAATTAATAAAATAAAAAAAAATTGGCATATATAACCTAAAAAAAAACTATAATATATAATCTAACCAAATTCTCCCTTTTTCTTTTTATAATTCTCCCTATCTCTCTAATGTTTTACTAGATTATGAATTATAGTTTTTTTTTTGTAATTGTTGCAAATGATCCTAAAATAAATGATACAATCCGTCTCTTTTTTTGTCATTGGTTATTGTAAACATACTCACCGAAGATTATATAATTCTTTTGCATGTTTTACCATTTCATCCGAACCAACAGATAATATAACGTGAAGAACGTATCGTAATGGAAGAGCGAAACATGTGAAACACCATCCAAGTTTCATTTTATTTCAAACATAAGATAAATACATAGTTATTAAAAAACATAGTTGCACCATGAACCGATATTACGGAACGTAGTCTGCTTACTTTCATGATCTTAATATATATATTTATAATTCTGCGTGTTGTATAGTTATTGGTTGCAGAGGAACCCAATTGGTACACTCAAACCAGGACAGAGACGGAGGACCTGAGTAAGCGTCACACCGATGACTCCGTTGAGAAGACTGAGTCTAACGATATCGCAGGCACATACAGCCGCATCAGGACCCTCAAGTCCACCTAAGAGATTGCAACATGCTTCCACATTTCCAACCCTGACGGGATTAAGTACGTCGATGCAAACCCCGAGGTCGCGCTGGGCAAGAGGACACACCGGTGTAGGTACCGGAGGTTGGGCAGAGGTGAAGCCCAAGAGGACGAGGTTGAAGGTGAGGTAGAGAGCCATGATTGTCGTCATGTTCTTTGAAGCCATATTGTGAAAATGCTATGTAAGATTTTGATGATTTGTAGTTTGAGAGATAAGTAGTGTGAGTTATTTGTTGGAGGTGAGTGTTTGTATTTATAGCGTTTAGAAGCTTTCATTTAATTATTGGTTACAATGTGACTCGTTGAAGAGTTCTCTAGCGAAAAGTCTATGGAGACAATTATGGTTCTATGGTAGAATAGCGGAATCGTTGAAAATGAAAAAATATAAAAATATAAAACTATGCAGAACGTAATAAGTGAAAAAAAATAAAGAAAAAAAAATTGATTTAACTAAGTTTCTGTGAAATTGTGGTTTCACGGTTATACTTTTTTCACTAGTTTTCAATACTAGTGGAATTAGTGAATAAAAAAATATAGAAAATATTATCCCAATTGTCATTTTTAATTCTTTTAAAATATATCATTTTTTAGATTTCATTTTATCAAATACCATCATTTATCTTTTACTGTATAAGCAAAATACATTTTTACCCTCACATTTCCTCTTCTACACATCATATTTTTCTCTCTTTCTCAAATACCTTTTTCTCTCTCTCACTTTTTCTTTTCCACATAAATTTTTCTTCTTTCTCTTTTTATCTTTTTCTTCTCTCTTTCACGTAAATACCTCTCATAACTCTCATGGTGATAGTTGGTGGTGAACAGAGATTAGTGATAGATGGTGGACAAAGACGGTGGTTGTAGACAAAAACAACAGTGGCTGGTGGTGGACATAAATTCCTCTCCCCTCTCTAATTAAAGTTGTCCACGATAGCATTTTAAATGTTAACACGTAACACTTTTTGTATGTGTATGTACCTATTATTTATCGTCCACATGACTAAAACTAAATAGTCGTTATGTTTTCTCTAGAAATAGAAATAGAAGAAGATCTCCACGTCCAAATGTTTTCGTAGATAGAAGATATGACCGAGTGGACAACTTGGGAATGTATTATTACGTGTGGACAATAAGTTGTCCACTAAAATCGTGGAGTTGTCCACTGTGGAGTTGTCGACTAAAATCGTAGAGTTGTCCACTAAAACTGTGACAAAAAGAGATAGAGAGTTGTCTACTAAAACCGTTAGATAGAGTTGTCCACTAAAATTAGGACAGAAAGAAAAGAGAGAAGAGTTGTCCACTAAAATCGTGGCAGAGAGAAAGTTGCCCACGGAGAGAGAGATTTAAGAGAGAGAGAGAGAGAGAGGTATAGAGAGAGAATTTGTTTGTGGAGGGGTGAAAAATTCTCTCTATTTCTATGGTGAAGATGTTTTTTATTTTATTTTTTTTCAGATTTTGGTTTTGTGAAAAAAAAAAGAGAGAAAGATTTAAGAGAACAAGAGAGAGAGAGGAGGATTTACGAGGGGAAGAGAAAATAAAAATAGAGAAAGAGAGAGATAAAAGGCGGATTGACGAGAGGAAGAGAAAAGAAATAGAGAGAGAGAGAGAGAGAGAGAAATGAGAGATTTATGAGGAAAGAAGAATGAAGAAAAAAAGAGATGTGTGCCTGGGGCAAATCTGATTTTTTACAATTGTCAATTCCTAAATTATGGTAATTTTAGAAACATATCAGAAATGTGACAAATTTCGAAAGTAATTGCAAAAAATGGCATTTCTGATCATTTTCACAAAATATATATGTTCTAGCCGACTTAAAATCAAGATGTAATGTAATTTAGGGGTCTTATTCGAGTGAGAAGATGAATGCCACAATAGTGTACAAACAAAAATATAATATTTCTATATTGGAAAAATTATTCTTAACTACATCAAATATTGGCTAATATGTTGCAAATCATCTCATATAAAAATCTTATTATATAAAGGTTGATGCGTCAAACGTAATAACTAAAAAGATCGTGACACGTGTTAAGTCAGTTGATCAGATTTTGACACATGTATACAAGTGTAAAATAATTGTTTTCAAATAGATTTTACCATCTCTTATTATATAAAGCTTGATTCGTCAAAAATAATAATTAACAAAATCATGACACGCTATGAAGCACGGGTACTTTGTTTGGTGCCGTCTCCCGTAAACGTCTCAGAGACGGGTATGGCTCGGAGACACCACCGAAACGTCCCCGAGATGTCTCTAACATGTTAGGGACATCGACAATTAACGGGAACGAAACCTTTCGAATTTAGAGACGTTTCTCAAACGTATTATGTTAAAAGTTAGTGTTTCCATTGTTTGTTATATATATATTAATTATTCTTTTTCAGAAAAAATGAAAATAAAATGTATAACATAAAAAAAATTATTATGAAATAGGATTTCAAATTTATTATAAACCTCATATATAATCGACATTCGTTTTTTCAAATAGTCTCGATTCTTGACTCTTTACAAGTCAACAAGGTTTACGTTACTCCGATCACCGTATGTTTTTCTATCTCTAATACATCTTTTTCTTGTAATTTAAGCTCTATTGTTAACGTCAAAATAAATCTAATTATGATATTGATTGAGTGTTCTTTTATACTGAGATTTATAATGTAATTTTCTTATATGTATTTACAGGTATTATATATATATATATCTATTGACTTATCTCTATTGTACCCGTATCCATAAATTTTTAGTATTACTGTTTTCCGTCCCGGTGCCCATCCCCGTTTCTTGTCCCCATACCGGTCTCAGTGCAACCTAGGTGACACGTATCAATAGGGGTGGGCATTCGGTATCCGTTCGGGTTCGGATCGGGTATTTCAGATTTTCAGGTTTAGAGATATGATACCCGTTCGGGTATTATAAAACTTCGGTTTGGATTCGGTTAGGGTTTTTTGGGGTTCGGGCCAGGTTCGGATTATTCGAAATACTAAACAATTGTCGAAAATATTCAAACATTACCCAAAAAATGTATTCCTACCTCACTTTTTTTTTCGTTGGTTCAATTTAATTATTTGTTATTCGAATTATCCAAAAATACCCAAAACAAAATAACAAAAAAAATATTGTAATAGTTCAAATAATAACATAAATTGGTTTTTTGTATCGAAATATATCCACAATATCCGAATTGATCAAAAAAGCAAAAAAAAAACTTTAAAAATTACACAAACTCCATGAACATATCCGACTTTAACTCTAAATATATTTAAGTTTGTTTATGTTTCGTATATTTTGGATACCCGTTCGGTTCTCGGTTCGGTTTGGTTCGGTTCGGGTTCGGTTTTAGATTTTCGGATTTAGAGATATAATATCCATTCGGGTATTAGAAAACTTCGGGTTGGGTTCGGTTCGGATAATTAGGATCGGATTCGGTTCGGTTTTTTGGTTTCGAATTTTTTGCCCACTCCTACTAGTATTTGTGAGGATTTGAAGTGATTTGATCTTAAATGAGTTTTTAGATTATTTAAGAGATTTTAGTTAAAATACTCTAGAATCTCATGTAAAACCATGTGATTTGTCTTTCTCTATTTTTAACAAAGAAATCCTACGAAAACACCTTAAAATCACAACAAATCTCCTAAAATCTACTACTTTAAATATTTCCAATAACAGTGGATTTTGAAACCACAAGGTCAATAACACTAGATTTTGAAATTTTTTTTAAAATTCATGTTTCAATAACACATAATTTATAACTTTAAAACAAATCACTTCAAATCCTCACAAATGGAAGATTGAACACCCCCCCTCGTAATGTAATTTAGGGGTCTTAGTCGACTGAGAAGATGAATGCCACAATACTGTACATACAAAAGCATAATATTTCTATTTTGCCTTTTCTTATATTTGAACGGTATTTTAGGACTCACTAAAAACTGTTTTAGGATTGTATATACTAATTCACGCAATTAGTTTTACAAACCCTAAAAAGGATGGTTTACTCGAAATATCATTCTTCTTTTCTTTACATTGTACAAGTTTATCAAAATATGACTCATTTAAAAAAATTGAGATACAAAATATATAACATGCGGAATCACAAATACATTGACCAATTCAGCAAATTCAGCCAAATCCTATACATACAATTGATAAAATATGTAGCCACCGTTGTAGCTTTTTGTTCCCTCTACATTACATGTAGCCCGAGTTGCAACTTCAGTCATTCTAGAGGAGAGGTTTGGCAAGTAAATTTAATTATACGACCCAACCTTTCGTCAAGGGCCAAAACTCTAGAATAAAGTTGACATCTTTCTTTTTTTTTCAACAGTTGACATCTCATATCACATTAATGCACAAAACTTTATACTACATAGGGTTAATTTTGTGATCACAAAAAAAAAAGATAGGGTTAATTTTAAGAAGTTAAAAAAAAAAAAAAACCTGTCGAACGAGAATTTTTTTTGCCTTATTTTACTATTATTTAAAAAAATATGAGAAATTTTGAAAAATGGCATTTTGAAGTGCCATTTTTCAAAATTGCCACTTTTTAAAAATTATTTACTCATTATATCATTTATGTTTGGGTTAACTATATTGTATTAGAACTTAGTTTTGAGGGTTTAGGATCTTGTTAGGAGTCAAAACATTTTTGAAAAATTAGAATTTTAAGATTTATGATTTAAAAATTTATAATTACTGGCATTTTTACAAATAGACAATCTATAATGACATTTTTGAAAATGTACACACCAAAAGTGACATTTTTGCAATTGTTCCAAAAATTATTCTGGTTGAAAATTTTAAATTTGGTTTTAGCCCAGTTTTGGTATAAATTTGAAAGAAAAATTACAGATTTAAACTATTGCAGTTAATACAATATTGATCAAAGAATTTAATTCGTATTGCTTATAAGAATTGAATGAATCAGGGTTTGTGAAGAAGGAAATTAGATATATGAGTTACAAACCTTATGATTCATATATACATATAATAACTCTGAAAATCCCATACAAATAATCATGTAAAATAGGAATATAGTATATATAACTCTAACGTGTACTATACCAAAGACATCTTGAAACACATTTATAGATTTTTTTTTTGCTAAAAAAATGTTTTTTGAAGGTGAAGTAACATTTATAGATTTTAAGTCATCTAAAATAACACATTGTTAACGAAGGAACTGCATTGCTCGAATTTTTGCATGCCTTACGCTTTTATGCAGAAACAAGTTTTAAGAATTTGGTCTCCATTAATTAGATATATATATATATATATATGAATCCTGAAATCGCGTCTAACAAAACGTGTTAATAAGAAGACATCTCCCACAATTTTTTCATCTCCCACAAAAACGTGTTAATAAACAAAACGTATATAGTCATGTAAATGGAACAAAAAAAAGAAGAAGAAATAATGCAAAGGCCTTCTTGATCGTAATCAAAGACATCTCCCAGATGCTCCAATCCAAGCTTGATTCCACCCCTCCATTGTATCAATCTCTCAACGCCGAAACACTTCTTATGACGTGGTTTCGTCTCTTTAAAAATGCAATCGATAGTTTTTTTTTAATAAAGGGTTTTCAATTATTTGCATGATAATAAAATTCTTACAAGCCCAACTTGTGCAGTAGTGTTTTTAGGGAAACCAAAAATACAATATAAACCATACCATCATCTCAAGAACCATATAATTGAAACGATCATTGATGATACTAAATGTCATTATTAGTACATTAAGTTAAACTAAGACTCCTTTATTTGGTTGCCCAATCCGGAAGCACATAGTTTACGTAAGTGTTAACAATAGAACAAGTTTCGAAAGCTCTGGAATAAAATCCCCTTAGTCTTTTTATTTTTATTTTAATTGGGAATCTATCTTGGAGCAAAACAGATTCATCTATAAGATTGGAGAAAGCAAAATATTTTTTAACAGACCGACTTTGTACAGTCCATCTCGAATTCTTGAAAGTCATATATTTTTATCGAAGACATTGCCCAGAACTTTGCCAAACATGTTTTTACAAATCTACTTTTGTTAATAGTACACCAAAGACGTTTCCTAACTGCATGACTCAGTCCAGATTGCAACCAATCTTGTATAAGGGATTTCACATATTAATTGCTAGTCTTTTTCTAATGAGAACACAACAAAAAATATTCCAAGACAAGCTGGTTCTACTCTAAATCATCACCCATATCATTGGGGTGTTCATAACAACTCTAGTTATCGACTGCAAATACGTATGAATATGTACAAGTTCACGAAACATGGGTTGTGTACTTGTGTTGTACTAAAATCGTATAACAATTTTTATATCGACAATATCACTTATAGTATAATATAAATGGAATAAGAAGAAATGCTTCTTCATACAAAATAGTCTTCAACTAAAGACTAAGACCAATACGAGTGCCTGACCGATTATATATATTGAATTTGTAGAAAAAATGAATTTTTGAAAAATGACTTGAAGTAAAGCCACCTATGAGCCTTAACCAGAAGAAGAGGGTTTGGCAATAGAATGAAACCTATTGACTCCAAAAGCTGCTATAAATACTCACGGTCACACTACACTAGAATCCACCAATATCCTTTCAATTTCCCTTTTGTGAGGATAAAGATTACCTAAGAACAAAATGGCTCGACAAGGTTTAGCAAAAACCTTGGCTCTTGTCCTTGCATTGATCAGCATTCTCTTCCTGGGCCAAACAGAAGCTCAGACCCGGCCTAGTCCACGACGGCCTCCACCTCCACCTCCACGCCGACCTCCGCCCCCACCTCCACGCCGACCCCCGCCCCCACCTCCACGCCGACCTCCGCCTCCACCTCCAACGGCATGTCCACCATGTGTTTGTCCACCAATACCACCGCCTCCACAAAACACCCCACCACCAACCCCGCAGATTTCACCAATAACCAGACCGCCAGGCCCCCAAACTCCACCAACAACACCACCCGTGAGTCCTCCAAACAGTCCACCAGAGACTCCACCAACCACACCACCGCAAGTTCCACCAGTGAGTCCTCCAAACAGTCCACCAGAAACTCCACCAATCACACCACCGCAAGCTCCGCCGGTGAATCCTCCAGACAGCCCACCAGAGACTCCACCAACAACACCACCGCAAGCTCCCCCCGTGAGTCCTCCAAACAGTCCACCAGAGACACCACCAACTATACCACCGCAAACACCACCCGTGAGTCCTCCAAATAGTCCGCCAGAGACTCCACCAACCACACCACCGCAAACTCCACCCTTGAGTCCTCCAAATACCCCACCAGAGACTCCACCAACAACACCACCGCAAACTCCTCCAATGAGTCCTCCAGACAGCCCACCAGAGACTCCACCAACAGCACCACCGCAAGCTCCACCCTTGAGTCCTCCTGACAGCCCACCAGAGACTCCACCAACCACACCACCGCAAGCTCCGCCGGTGAGTCCTCCAAACAGCCCACCAGAGACTCCACCAACAACACCACCGCAAGCTCCACCCATGAGTCCTCCAGACAGCCCACCAGAAACTCCGCCGGTGAGTCCTCCAAAAAGCCCACCAGAGACTCCACCAACAACACCACCGCAAGCTCCACCCGTGAGTCCTCCAGATAGCCCACCAGAGACTCCACCAACCACACCACCGCAAGCTCCGCCGGTGAGTCCTCCAAACAGCCCACCATACAGCCCACCAGAGACTCCACCAACAACACCACCACAAGCTCCACCCGTGAGTCCTCCAGACAGTCCACCAGAGAGTCCACCAACCACACCACCGCAAACTCCACCGGTGAGTCCTCCAAACAACCCACCAGAGACTCCACCAACCACACCACCGCAAGCTCCGCCGGTGAGTCCTCCAAACAGCCCACCAGAGACTCCACCAACAACACCACCGCAAGCTCCACCCGTGAGTCCTCCAGACAGCCCACCAGAGACACCACCAACCACACCACCGCAAGCGCCGCCGGTGAGTCCTCCAAACAGCCCACCAGAGACTCCACCAACAACACCACCGCAAGCTCCACCCGTGTATCCTCCAGACAGCCCATCAGAGAGTCCACCAACCACACCACCGCAAGCGCCGCCGGTGAGTCCTCCAAACAGCCCACCAGAGACTCCACCAACAACACCACCGCAAGGGCCGCCGGTGAGTCCTCCAGACAGTCCACCAGAGACTCCACCAACCACACCACCACAAGCTCCACCAGTGAGTCCAAACACTCCACCAACTACACCACCGCAAGCTCCACCGGTAAGTCCTCCAAACACCCCACCAGGGACTTTACCAACCACTCCACCTCAAACTCCTCCAATCACGCCACCACAGTCACCACCCAAAACTCCTCCAACTATACCACCACAAACTCCACCAGTTCGTCCTCCAACTACTCCACCACCACCTCCACCACAAACTCCACCACCACCTCCCCCACGTGGCACATGTCCAAGGAATGCCGCCCAAGTGAGATCATGTTCCAATATCCTAAGATTTTTTGGAAATTTCCTTGACTTTAGATTGGCACAACCATGTTGTTCCCTCATCCGCGATCTATCTGATGCTGAAGCAGCTTCTTGCCTCTGTGATTTGGTGAGAGCCCGACGTTCCACTCTCTCCCCCAATATCATTATCCTTTGTAGGGCCTGTGGCCGCAGGATCCCTAGAGGCTTCACTTGCCCATAACCATTCCTTTTTGCCGGTCCCTTCTAATGACCTAAATGTTCTATAACTTACTACTTAAACCACAACTAAAAGCTTGTGACTTTTTTACTTTCTACTACTTTCTACCAATAATAATGTAAGAAACCATCAATAAAGTTTGTGTTGACTTCCTGCATTGTGTCTTTATTGTTGTGTTTCTAATCACACTGGAATTATAGATTTCCTTACGTAAGAAACTATCCAAGAAATATATGAAGCACAAAATGTTATCACCTTTACAGAGTGAAAATACAGTGCATGTTCACTGTAATCACAAACAAAATGTTATAAATTAAAGATACACAACTGAAACAAAACACCAAATCAAATTTGCTCTCTGAATCATTCTAAGAATGTTGTTAATATTATTTTATATTTTTTTAAGAATATTATAGTATTTTTGATGATTGATGCAATTGTGTTTTTTTAACTAATTATTAAATGATACTTTCTATAGAATAAATAATTTTTTAAAATTTTATCTAAAGCATCTTATATTTTGGAACATAAGAAGTATACTTTGTTTTTTAAAACATTTATCAAGTGTGAGTAAGGGCATCTCCAACTCCACTCCATATCCTACTCCAAATGTTATTTTGGAGTAAAATCATCTCTAACCCCACTTTATTTTCAACTCCAAAATGGAGTAACTCTATTTTTTCCCCCAAATATGGAGTAATCCATTCCATTTTGGAGTTGAACTTTTTTATTTCTAAAATGGTCTTTCAAATTTTAAATAATTTTATTTTAAGAGGTAAATAATTATTTTGGTGCTGATTTTCTATTTTTTGATATTATTTTTAATTAAAGTTTTACGAATTTTTCAAAATCACAAAATTTACAACAAAATAATTATATTATATTATAATGTGTGAAATTGTGATGTATATGTAAGGTTTTTTGTTTAAAATGTGTATGTACGTCCAAATTCATTTATGTTATTACTTATAAATTTAATTTTTTAAAAATACATATTTTAAAGTTATTATGTATGTATGTGTGAATTAATATAATAAAACATAATGTTACTACTTTAATTTATAAAATTAAAAATTATTGGGGTCAGTTCGTAAATTTTATAAATAAAATGTATTATTAGTAATTAATAATAAATAGAAAAAAAAGAAATATATTTAAAATATTATTTTTGGAGTAAAAAATGGAGTAATACATTGGAGTAAAATCCAACTCCATTTTGGAGTGAAAAATAGAGTTATACATTAGAGATGCTCTAAGTAGTCTAATTCGATCTTAGAGAAAATCAAGGGCATGGGCCTATATATTATGTTTAGATGATGAAATATGGTTAATAATTATTGGCTCCTTCCATAGGCGATCGTAATACTAGAATATAACTGATCAATCAGTTCTAGAACATGAGTTTTTAATGCCGAAAGTGTGTGAAAATGGCTCAACTAGCTTTAGATGAACATTTTCAACCTTAGTACCTTACTCAATGAAAGTTAATGTTAACTAGGCTAATGTGTGAGCCAATTAGACTTTTAAATAATGTTAGTTTGTTATTTAATTTGCAAATGAGAGTTTAGGTAGTCATTTTTAGTGATTAGCAAAGATGATTAGTATCTTTACGAAAATTTAGTCTTCGTAATATATCCCTAATGATTGTATTTCCTTCTTGTACTTTAGTAATTTAGTTCCTTAATTCCTCTTTTGTCCAATGTTTATGATGCAAACGAGATATTTAGATAATCTTTAAATATCATTTATTATTCAGTCGAGATAATCATATGCTTTTGTGGTTTTTTTTTTGGGTTTTAGGGGGTTTTGAGCTTTCTTATATTTAATTCTTTTATGGTCAGATTTCTCTCCATAGGATCTCAGTTGTATAAATTTTGGACAAGTGTCCGTTCTGGTACCAATTGTAAGTGCGAGAACTGTTGTAGTAGAGAGTAATATAGGACTGTAATACAGAGCAAGTGCGACAGTTGCTGATACAGGTGCTTGTACAGCCAACAAACACAAAAAACACTGGGTTTTTTTTTTCAATACGCTTTACTAGATCAAATGCTAAGTGCACTTACAAGTTTCACTCACCATCTTCGATCCTAGCCTCACGTGCTCAAGGATCTATACCCAATCCATGAACCTTACAGCTACACCATAGCCTCTTTGTTTTGTGTTCTTACAAGAACTCTCCCCCCCCCCCCCCCCAAACCTTTACTAAGAACTCTCACATCATGGGATTGATCCTTACAAACGACCATGACTCTCTATTAATACACAATAGGACGTCACTATGACAGCAACCCTAGCCTTGGTCTCCAAGTTGAGAAAATACCAAATCTTCAAGAATCTTCAACATTTCCTAATTCTTAGCCACGAGATAAGGAAGGACTTCAATGCTGCTCAATCCTTTCCAATGCACTTCTTCAACTCAACTCCATGTCTAGGCTCGTCCTTGACACTTGAGTAGCTTGGTCCAGCCCATCTGTTGAAGCCCACGTAGTCTTAAACTCAATTCAGTCTATTGTAGTATTTCTTGTAGTAATTCGCAACTGGTACAGAAAACTGCTTCAACAACTACATCTTCATGTTTAAGCTGCTTTACCATCAGCTTCTCAACTCATTTGTATCAGCTCATACTGAATTCTAAAACTCATACATCATGCACTTTCAATCTCCCCCTTGTTGTTTAAGTTTTAGAATTCAAGCACTTCTTTGATGAACTTCAAACTCCCCCTTGATGGTATACCAACATCAAGCTTCGTGTTCATCAATCTTCACCCCCTGCTTGAATGCTAACACTTAGTAACAGATTGTTCTTCACGGGCGTCCACATGACTCATTGATAAATCAGCTGATACAACACATGTTTTCTTGGCTAATCTTTTCTCTACATGTAGCTCCTTATGTAGTACTTCATCTAGTGCTTCAAGTCACTGCTATTCTTTTGCTAGGACCAAGTTTCCTCTTCCAATTTTTACCAACGTCTTGCACCCTGCTTTATAGCTTTCCTTAAGATCATATTCTTCAACAATTCATTGATGCCTTTAGCGCAACAACGTTGCTCAAATCTTCATCTTCTTTACTCTCTTTTTGTCTTCAACATCATCTTAAAACGTGTGATTAGTACCTTCACTACAAGAAATATGCTCACTCTTAGCACACGAAAAATGCTATAATAAAGTTTTTATAGCGGTTTCGTAAACGTTATGTTAGCCGGTGTGATAATAGGGTGTCCAGATACGATAGCACTTTATAGAGGTGTTATTAAATGTTTATTTTTCATAGCGTATATTTTGTGCTTTATTAGTGATGATTATAACACATTTTAATGCTAATTTTATTTCTTCCATAACCTTTAATATGCGCTATACTATATTTTTTAGTAGCTCTATTTTGTAATAATTAGATAGTTTTTTGTAGCTATATGTTTAGGCTATAAATTGTTACCTTAAATAGACTATATACACGTTATCTTAGTTATGGCCATTATGTTAAAAATTAGAAGAAATTGTTTTTTTGCAGAAAATTTAAAGTCATAAAAACTCTCCATACAATTCTGAATCCTTATAATATCCTTACAAGTCTCAAGTCTCAATTCTGAAATAAAGTCTTAACTGAAAGTAGAACAACAAGATCCAAAAATTCAACAAAAGCCACAAGTTTCTTACATTGATCAGTTTAAACCATGACCACTTTGTCCTCTGGCTATGCTACATATGTACCTAATGCATCTTCCATACATGAATAACATAACTAGGCCTCCAAACGGCTGCATCATTTATCGTCACTATGTCTACCCAAACGCGAACCGCATCAGTGCTCAAAGGAACAAAGTGAACTGTCTGCTCTAGACTGTTTGAAGACCAACGACCTTCAGCAACAACTCTCTTATTTCCGCTAATATCCATCAGCATACATTTCCTATTGTATAAATTCTCAGTGACTTTTGGAGTGCTTTGCTGGAATGTTGAAAGTATTGTAATATATAAAGTGAAAAGAATGTAAATCCGTAACAAGCCAAAGCCACATAATAATACAAAATGGCTGAGCAATTAGTGAGAAATTACCTGAGATATCTCAGGAGAAGAATGTGAAGGTGTTTGAGGTTTCTTCATAGGAGCTGGTGGAGTTGCTGCAGATTGATTAAGAGGAGAGGTTGAACCATCTGTTTCTCTGTCTACTCCGCAGATACAACTCTGGTGTGAGGCCATGCTACGAAAGACTTTAAAGAGTCCTCAAGGTTTACAAGTTCTGGTGTGGGTCTCCACAGAAATGTTTCAGGTTCTAATACTTTATCCAAGAAAAATTTAGTTGCATTTCGTCCAATTGGAACTCCATTCACCAATGCTTTGGGGTCTACAGTCTGCAAACGACCTACTGCAACAACTTCTTCGTTATCTGTAGCCCAATCCAGTAGTCTACATGTGTTGATAGAATCTGTGTTTGGGCTCTATGAAACATATGCAAGAAAACAAACAATATTTTGGTTCAGCAAAAAACTTTACACATGCAAAAAACTAAACCTTAAAACAATATATATACAATCAGCAAAGACCAAGTACTATGTAAAATCTACATTTCAAGCAAGTATGCATAATCCATCAACTCAATTCTCATTAAAAACATAAACAAAATATTGTACTAAGTTTTCTACTCATATACATAGCTGAACCAAAAAGAAGAGCAGTTCTTGCATTAATATAACACTCATAGAACTAAACATACTACGAGCTAGGGAACCCAAAGAAACTAGAAGAAGAATCAGAGTAAAATAACAAGCAGAAAAAGAAAGAAACGCTGACCTTAGGCGCAATGTCTTCTAGTTCAACCTGGTCTAATACAAAACATAATTTCTGTTGCCATGCAATAATTTCTCCAACATCTTCCTCAATAGTAAACATGTTAGATGTAGGTCTCCAAAGAAAGGCATAAGGTTTCGTTGCAATTTCAATCAAGACCTTAACATAGTTAGGGCATAAAATAATATTGTTCACGAAATTCGTAGGATCAGAAGACAGAATACGTCCCTACCTTAAAATAATAGTTAGGGCCTCAGCAACTTTATCATCACTACCAGACCAATCAAACAACAAACATTAAGGTTGTGATATTTTGTTCACACTCTACAAAATGTTGATTATAATAGTATTTAGAATTTAGAGTTAACATACAAAAGCAATTTCTTAACTTACATATAAAAGGATTCACTAATCTCAACTTAAATACTTACTCTTGGAGCAGAGTTTTCACCTACTTCGGGTTCCGGTCTCTGTAAAGTATAATGAACTTGTTCATAACTCAGAAATGTTAAGTATAACTTCACAAGTTTTGTAATATGGCTAACCTGTGTCTTCAATTTGGCAAGAGCATTTTTTAACTCCTTCACCTCTTGCTGTAAATGAACTTGTTCATGTTCCATCTCAGCCATATACTTGTTCTTGAGTTGGAAACAAGCTAATTTGCTCATATTCATCACTCTCCCCATTGCCCTTAGTCGACCAGGGTTATCAGGTCCTAAAACCTGTGAAAGGAGATCTTCTTTTGGATTGGATGATGTTGCTGAAGGAGTGTCAGAGTCAACCAGTTCAGTTGTCTTTCTCTTAAAAATTCAAAGATTTATGAAATAAAATGAAACAGATTTCAAAATTCATTAATCACTCATAACTAAATTCAGAACTTACAATCTTCTCAGCAGCATTTCCATTCACTGTTGTACCATCCTTTTTGGTACGTGACTTGATCCAGACTTTTAGTCTTGTCACTTAAGACGGTTTTGAACTCTCTCTTTTCTGTTCAATTAACAAATTCACAATATCACTTAGAAGCTAAGTCAGATGACTCAATTCAGTGTTGCTACGGCTATAAGTGTGAGGAATCTAGTATACATACCATATCTTCTGCCAATCTAACCATTCCTTTACGGCTACAAGTGTGAGGAATCTGATTGCATCTTCTTTCCTTATATTGATCACTCACAGCCTAAAGATGAATGTTAGTAAATTGAAGAATTTACAAAGATCAGTTAAAGTGAATACTTGGAAATCTGGACTGGTTTTCAGTTTGACAAATTTACTCCATTCAGCAATAGGTATAGTCTTTGGTCGTAGTTTCATTCTCTCTGTCATGTTCTTAGCCTTCCTGACCTGTCCAACAAGCCTTGATTTGGAGGCTCTCCACAAACCTCCCATCTGCTTTATAATATATGCCTTTTCATACTCTCCATCAAGTTCAAACCTTGCTTGCATTGAAGTACCAAAAAAAGATAATTAAAAGTAAAGAGAAAAGTTAAATTATATTTAATAGTTGAAAGAGTTGAGAAAAAACTCAATTGAACAGATTTCCAGAGAACTGTAATGCGCTTTTCACCAATGTTTCTCCAATAATCAATCAAGACAGGAACATGTTCCCGTACCAAAGGACCTAAGTATGATGACAATTTAACTGACCCTTTCCCACACGGTTCTCCCAAGGTAGTAAATTCAACTTTTATTCTAGTATTTGGATCCTTGGCTATGTCTTTCATCCTTGTTGGTCCTCGGTGTCTCTTACGCTGTTGTTGAACCGGTTGCTCTTCCTCAGTTTGTTTGTCTCCATTACTTGCAGGCACCTCATGTTCACCTCCAGTATGTTCCTCAGTTGTCAATTGGTCATCTATTTCTTTAATATTCTCTGTTTGCTCCTGGTTACTTCTTTTTTTGGAATTCTTCTTCCCACCCATTTTAGTTCACTGCAAAACTCAGCAACCCATCAACAATGGAGTATCTAGATAAGAAACAAATAATAAGAGAAGAATATCAGGCAAGACACAAACAAGTGACAAGATTAATCATTCCAAGACAGAAACAAGTGACAAGAGTACTTTGTAACATAAAATTTAAATGCATCAGACATATATGCCTTCACAATCAGTTCTGGCATTATGTGCCTCATCATGTAAGTCATCCATATCCATGTCCACAGTTGTTGGAAATGGCCCCACATCTACGTGTTCGTCTTCGACATCTTCCTCATTGTATCTTCTAGAAAGACCTCTCATGACAACATACCAACTCGATGAATCATTTTCCCTTAAATAAAATACTTGCTTGGCTTGAGAAGCTAATATGTATGGATTCTTATAAAAGGTTTGCTGACTGTGATTCAAGTTTACTAGTGTGAATCCATCTTCTACCTTCACGCCATTACCCCTAACTGCCCCATTCGCACCGGAACATAGGAACGTAAAAGACATTGTAATCTAACAAGATAATGTCAATTACTCTACCGTAGTAGGATACCAAATCAACAACTTGGGAAGTGTCCCTTACACTTGCTCTACACATGGCTGTTGCCTCATAAAACACTCCACTATTCTGACTTAGCCTATGAACTGTGTTTGTGTAAACCGCAAGCCATTCACTATATAACTAGTATAAGACCTTGCACTGCTACGTGGACCATATGCCAACCACTTAAGTGTATCATCATGGCTTGTTGAATCAAGAGGTATCTATAAAATACCAAGTGAAAAATTTAATATGCATAACAAGTAACAAAATATAAAAGATAATTGTATAAGAGAACTTGCCTTTTTTTTAACCAACTTGAAAAATTTTATGTATACATATTCCATAACAGACTTGCATCACGTCTACATCTTGCATTCGAGTCTTGAAGGTGTTGAAGGTGCATGCTTGTATTTGAAAAACAAAAAACAAGAATCAGAATGTTATTCTTAAAGAAAATGACAGTTGAATAATGTAATGATAACAACTTACTCTACATAAGGGTCCACCACTACCATATTTTGAATGCCAGAAAGATGAGCTATTTGCTTCTCCATTTCAGTGAAAGTTAATGAAGTCCCTACAGATATTGGACGACCCTCTAGGATAGAGTTGCTCTCATAGTCAGTATTTATATCCTGTTTTTCCTTTACACTTGTTGTCTTTTTCAAAAAAGATGAGCAAAACTGCATGCATTCTTCTGCGAGATACGACTCAGCTATACAACCCTCTAGTCTTGCAAGGTTTCTTACAAAATCTTTAAGAACTTTCATGTACCTGCATAAGGAGTAAAAGAGATATGTAAACGTTAACTCATCAGTTATGTAAAAGAGTAATGTAAACATAAAACAGTGTGCAAAAACCATACCTCTCAAATGGATAGATCCATCGAAAATGGACAGGTCCATCTAATCGGGCTTCTCTTCCTAGATGAATACACAAATGCACCATGATATCGAAGAAGCTAGGAGGAAAAAATCTTTCAAACATGCAAAGAGTTTCCACAATCTCAGTTTCCATTACTGGAATTTGCTCTCTATCGATAACTTGCTAACACAAATGGTTGTAAAACACGCATAAGCGTAATATTGCTAGCCTAGGACCTTTAGGTAGTAAACCTTTAACTGCAACCAGAAGCAGTTGTTGCATCAAGACATGATAATCATGTGATTTGAGGCCAAGTACCTTAGAGTTGTCTAATGATATGCAACTTGATATATTAGAATAGTAGCCATCTGGACCTTTAAGTCAAAAAGTATCTTACATAAGATCTTCTTCTCTGCCTTGGACAAAGACCAAGGTGCTGGAAGCATATATGTTCTTTTTCCTTTCTCTTTAGGGTGCAAATCCTTCCTAATACCTAGAACTTGGAGATCTTTACGAGCTTTTAGTCCATCCTTTGATTTCTCACAATGCAACAATGTGGAGAAAATGCTTGCAGCCACATTTCTTTCCACATGCATCACATCTAAATTGTGTCTTACCGGCAGTTCCTAACCAATACAAATATAGTCAATAAAATGGTAAGTTACACATGCTTAATATATAAAGTAACAAATTCCAAAAAAATTAAATTCGTATTTAGATGTATAGAAATACCTCCCAATAAGGCAGCTTGAAAAAGATTAACCTTTCCTTCTATCTGGATAACTCTTCTCCGTCTCTTTCTACTTCTACCTCTTCATCCGATGCACTGTCTTCATCCTCATTATCAGAACCAAATTCAACACAAGTAGGCCTACCTCTTTTCCTCCAAATTTCTTGTTTATTCCCAAAATCATTTTTTTAATTTTTTGAGGAGTAAGGAAATGTTACGACCTGTTAGTATCCTACCCTTGCTCCCATGTTCTGATTTTTCAGCAAACCAAGTCTTTTTCCCCCGATACTTATGTGTAGGAGACAGGCCCTTTCTATGGCACATATACACATGCTTCCTGCAATAACTCAACCACATACTATCTGTGTTCTTCCCACATATAGGACAACCCATCTTACCCTTTACTTTTCATCCAGCAAGATTTCCATAAGCTGGAAAATCACTGATAGTCTAAACCAACATTGCCTTTCATCATGAAAGTTGTTTTACTGATGGCGTCATAGGTTAACTCTCCATTGGTCCACATATATTGTAGATCCTCTATAAGCGGCTCTAAGTATACATCAATACTATTCCCAGGCTGTTGCGGACCAGGAATCAACAAGGTCAGCATTATGTTTTCCTTCTTCATACAAAGATCAGGAGCCATATTATAATTCACAAGTAACACTGGCCAACATCTATACGTGTTGTTCTTCATGTTGAAAGGATTAAATCAATCAGTTGAAAGTCCTAACTGAATGTTCTTTTGTTCAACAGCAAATGATGGGTAATTCTCATTCATTTGATCCCATGTGACATAATCTACTGGATGCCGCAGTTTTCCATCTCTGCTCTTGTTATGAAAATGCCACCTTACCCCCATGGTTATTTTCTCACACCTATACATTCTCTTCAGACGCGGGATTATCGGAAAGTACCTTAAAATTTTCTGTGGGACACCGTACTTTACTTCACCAGTCTGCATGTTAATCTTCCATCTTAAAGACTTGCATTTTGGACATGTGTCGAGCTTCTTGAACTGCATTCTGAATAGGCAGCAATCATTTATACAAGCATGAATTTTTTGATAACCCATATCAAAATATTTCAGAAATTTCTTCACATCATAGATTGATGTATGAAGCAAATTGTCCTCCGGTAACATCTTCGGCAATGTTTCAAGCAAATCATTGAAGCTCTTGTCGGACCAGCCATTCTGTTTCTTAATTCTAAAATAAGAAACAGTAGCCGAAAGCTTGCTATGGTTTGTACAGCTCGGGTATAATGGCATTTCAGCATCGGCTAGCTTTGCAAGAAACTCATCTTCTTTCTTGTCCTCACCCTCACAACCTCAAGTAAGTCACCATTACTAGCCAAATCTTCATCTAAGTAATCAGCAGCTTTATACAGGCCAACAATCTCATCATTGCACTGACTAACATTGCTTACTCCAGCCTTTGAGTTCACTTCTCCATGGTGATACCAATCTCTCTGAATCTTGTACCCCTCATCCATTCTCTTTGTAACAAGATGGAAAACTACTTCACTGCTTGAATGACCATCTAGATTACGACACTCAGTGCATGGGTATATAACCATATCAGTGTCTCCTAACACAGAACTAACCGCAAGAACAAAATTCCAAACACCAATCTCGTAAGCAGGATCAGTTCTGCAGTACAAGTCAGTGAAAAGAAAATCAAATACTAGCTGTAAAGTATCAAATTCAGCTCTGAAACTAAAAATATATAGTTAAATTAACAACATACCTGCATAGATGCACCCATGTCTTGTTCAGCATTTTATTGGCTACCCTTATTGATAGTCGTTACCACAGAAATTCAAACCAGTGCGTAGAAACGCAAAAAAAAAATCAAACAATCGTATGAATACTCTAATTGTTCAATCGTATAGAACAATTTTAATTCAAACAAGTGTGCACCAACAAAGAACAATTTTAATTCATCCACACAAACATCATGGCCAGATTAAAAGTTGTAGCTATATGAATACCCTAATTTATGCAAATAACCTTTCGAAACTAAGTGTTGGTGATGAACAAAAAATGGTCGATTCCCCAAAAATTGCAATTAGCTAGCTACACCTGCAAAGAAGATCTGAAATTATTGTCGTAATATAACAATTGGATCTGACAAAAACAAAAAACCCCTAATTTAAAGGAACCTTATTGGAAATCGGATGAACCCTAATTTGTAAGAAGAAATCGAGATATACTATACCTCTAACGTAGAACCCTAATTGAAAAGAAGAACGACTGAAGAGATGTCGAAAGAGGTAGAATCTAGACTGCGGCGCCGTCAAATCATCTCGGAGAAGAAGAACTTCCACGCTGAGAGTGAATTAAAGATCTGACCGGCGAAGACGGTTAGAAACGAAGCCGAGGAACGAGATTGAGAAAGTGAACGGTGAAAGACTTCTTTGCGGTGGTCAAAGAGATTTGTGAAAGAGCAAGAGAAAGAGATCTGTGAAAGATCGATAAGCTCGAAGAGGATGTTTTTACGTTTTTCTCTTTTTGTCTTTTTTCTTTCAATTTTGTTTTTTTTTTCTAAGTGTTAGCCTAAAAAATTGACCGCGTAAGTCAATTTGCCTTTGCCGCTTAAGTGATTTTTGTTAAGTGATATGCTCAAATTTAACCCTGAGCTACTCTCTCAAATTAAGAGATCGATGTAGTACTTAGGGATCGAATCCACAGGGAAAAGATTCACACAATCAATTAGTGAATTCAAATTATGCTAAGCAAGGAATATGTAATGAAAAGCGAATAATAAAAACGAGCAAAAGATAGCGATTTTGGTTGTTATGTAATTCAAAAAGACAAAAGCTAGGCGATGGGTAATTCTTCAGGTATGATTCAAAATTGAAGATAAAATTACTGCAAGGTTTAATTAAGTTTCGTTCTAGAACTCAAACACTAAGGTAAAGCCAATCAACTTCCGTTGCAGAGACTATCTATACCTAGATCCCTAAATTCCAAATTCCTTTGCAAATTTATTGAATCTAAACAAGCATTAAGTTCAAGTTCAATTGTTCACAAAATCCCTAAGCCAAATTCCTTTGCGAATGGGTGATTTTGCTCATCTAAGACTATGTCCAGTTGTTAATAACACTTCCGTGTCTATTAAAGCAACCTAAGATCTAGATACTAGGTGATCAAGCTAGATCTAGCATTAGAAACAATCTAGATGAAGAATCCTAAAGATAAACCCTAGCAAAATTACAATCCTATCAATTTCTCATCAAACCCTAGAATTCCCCACAACCTAACAAGCAAACTACTCACTCATGTTGAATAAAGCAAACATCATGAATGAAATTAGATGCATAAAGAGATAAAGTTAGAGATACAAAGGGGTTTGAAGCTTGCAGTATGAAAAACTCTGAAAAACTCTGTAGATCTCTGTCAAAGCTCTCCCTAGCAATATCTCTCAAGTCTTAATGGAAAACAAGATAAAACCTCATGAAAACCTAAGTAAAACTATATATAGGGTATAAAAATCGGATTGGGCTTTAGGGAAAACGTCTGGAAACTTCAGGCCCGCGAAGGATTTTTCTTTATTAATGCTCGTGTCGATCGACAGCATTGAGCACTGTCGATCGACAGTCATACCTCTGGAGAACTTCTTCGATTCGTCAAGTCCCATGTCGATCGACAATGATGTCTTCTGTCGATCGATAGTCAACCTTCTGTTCGCCCTTGACTGGATCTTTTCAGCACTTCCTTCCTCGAAGCTCCAAAATGCTCCAAATGCTTCTCTTAAGCTCCAAACGACCATTTACCTGCAAAAGACTCTAAAAGGCACAAAAACACCAAAAAGACTCTACAAAAACGACTTATATCATGGTTGAAAATGGGTAAAAACCGTGATATATCAACTCTCCCAGACTTAGCCTTTGCTTGCCCTCAAGCAAAACATAAACCAAAACTGTGGAAGAGGTTTGAAAACACAGAACATACCTTCCCTTGATGCAGCGAATTGGCCCTTCCAACTAGTGAACCACATAATCCAGAACCAACCAGAATCAGACCACCATGTACTTCTCTGCAGACTTTCGCAGCCTTCCAAATTCATCCACAACTTCACAGCATAATCCGTTAGTCTTCATAGCTTGGTCTCAATGTTCTCAATGCCAAGAACCTTCTAGACTCATTCCCAGACTATACCATGACAAATCAATCTATACTACACTTGGTATTCCTCCTCTCCCCCAGACTTATTTTGTTCTCTATTCTTATTGTTTCATGATTGCTGAACTCAAAGCAGTGCATATTTCACTAATATTGTTCCTTGTTAGGAGACAGGGTCGTGACTCACTACTATTGTTCCTTGTGAGGAGACAGGCTCGTGAGATTGCTCGTCTTCTTCATCCGTTTTACGGGACTCAGACTGCTGCTTTTGAGCTGGGTGATCACCTCTTGAGTACAGACTCACTGGATTTTATTCCTCATCCTATACTCAAGAGCTATCATCTCACCCCAATCCTAACACAAATTTCACTGGATTTTTCTCTCTTTTTTTTTTTTTTTTTTCATAAGATGAATAGAGGGAGAGGAGTACCATTACTTTCAACAGGAGATTGCACTTGTCAGGTACGAATGAGGAGTCAAGCTCTATGAACATCGATCCCAAAGAGAACCGTGCAGTAGCTCTGACTTGGCGGATTATACTAGAAGTAGCAGACGTCTCCAGTCAACTGGTCAATCCTAGGATTTCCCATTAGTCTAACTTTGAAACTGATTCTGGAAGAATGGTCACACGCTGAAAAGGACACTCCACTAATACCAAAAGAAGGGTTGTTCCTAACTAGTTTTGACTCGATAAAACCAAAATTTTTGACTGACTCTCAAAACAAAAACTAAGTTAGCAACTACCTCCCCCAGACTTAAACAACACTGTTCCCAGTGTTATCAAACCTGAAGTTGGCAAAGGAAATCAAAGGAAAATTAAACGTGATGGAAAAAGATAAAATTTACCCCTGTTCGGATCCCGTCGATCGACAGAAACAAGCCTTGTCGATCGACAGAGATCCTTCTGGTTCAGACCGTTGTGTCGCAAAGAATTTGAATTTTTGGATAGCCTGTCGATCGACAGAGATCCTGTCGATCGACAGAGTCGTCTCGGGCAAATGTCAACTTTGGGACTTTGTTGTTTTTCTCTTGTTGATTCAGGAATTGCACAAGTTCTAAGCCTGCAGTACTTAACAAACGATCAAGAGGAAAACAGTGGTAATCCATATAGTAAATCACGTTCAAGCATTCCTAGGAAATCTAAAACAAACTGACTCAAAGAAAAATAAAAATGACGCAAACAATAAAAAGGATAGAAAAAGGATGAAGTGTGAGGCCTAATCCTCTGCGGACTGGAAATCAGAGGTGCCATGTAGCTAGTGGTGAAGCCGGACGCGGTGGAGATGGAGTGCGCGGACGAACACAGCTGGACTGGCAAGAAAGCGTATCCCACACTGCCTTAAGAGCACGAGCGATCCAGTCCAACTTCTGATCAACACTCGCTGGATCATGAAGAGACGGTGGAAAGACATGCTGGTGTGAAGGAACCGTAGAGTGTGTCTATGGCGGAATCTGAGAAGTGCCAGCTCCCGGAGTACTAACGCCCCGCGTCTTCAGCTTCCTAGTGGTCCCGACTGGCATGAGCAAATCCTCTCGTGGAGTGAAAGGGAGCAAAGAGGCATCCGTAGTTACCGGCATCCAGTCAACTACACTGGGAATCGCAACCATCCTAGATCCTCCCACCGCGAGGGGAAAAATCCAATGAATTGGAGCCTCACCCTTGATCCAGTGTGCGTGCTTCAAGTGATCCAGATCCACAAAGCCATCGCTCTTATCAAAATAATAACTGGGTAAGGGGACCTGACAGTGCTGGAAGATTGGAGTGAGTAGGTTCCCCACGGTGAACACCCTCTTACCAAACTGAGTCGTCGTAAGCGGAATGTGTCTCAGCGAGTGAAGATGCTCCATCAAGACGACTGCCATATTAGGGTGAAACCCAGTGCTCCAAGTCGCATTAGGGAGGATGTCCCTCAAAGCATACGATAGCAAGACTAGCTCGAGCTTCCTCACCTTTCCCGGTTCCATCTTGCACAAGATCGTGGTAGAGAAAAGTCGAACCAGATAACGAAGGACTGGATGGCGGATATCGGTGTGGGATGAGCTCCCCACTTGGAACGAACCCGCTCCAATGTGACACCAAAGCGTATGTACCCCCCCAGCAATGTCATCGGGTAAACTTGCCACCGGAACCTCAGGAAATCCAAATACCCTACAAATATCTCTAGCAGAAATCGTAAGTCGTTTTCCACTAGCCATGAAGCTCAAGATGTAATAGCTCGGATCGAGCTTCTGCTCCTCAGTCTCCGCGGTGATATACAACTTCACCGAGGCAAAGAACTGCCTTACTAGATCGGGGTATAAGCCCTCGTCATAGGTACACAACTTCTCCAACCCAACCTTCTGCAACAATGTCTCCACTTCATCGCGAATGTGCAAACGACCCATCGTTATGCTATCGGCGTATCTAGTGGGCGCCATTGGAACCTTGAGCCACTCATTGTAGAGCAACGAATTGAAGTCGTCCCACTTGTTGCGCATCTCTCGGTTATCCACTAATGGATCCTGCAAAACGTCCCTTAGCGTCCGATCCTCCGACTCAAACTCAATACGGAATGGCGTGTTCTCATCCCGTGGCCACTTGGGATTAGCAAAGCAACGAATGATATAGGTTGGTGCAGGGGGAGAGTGTGAACTCGATCCCGTGTCTTCCCTTGCCCTCTTGCCCTTTTTCAATATTCCTTTAGGAGGCATCTGCGCAACAAAATCAAAAACCAAACACACAGGGACCGAAATTAGCAAAACAGAAAATTCGATCCGAGAGCACCCTGTCGATCAACAGAGACCCTGTCGATCGACAGAGGCGTCTCTGTCACAGTGTTTGGATGTCTCAAATTCGCGAAATGCAACTACAAATCTCAAGGGTAAACGCATTCGTGACCAATCCTAGCAACCTTACGAGCCCAATGTACCACGATAACACCAAAAATTCTACCCAAATCGAACCACATTCAAAAACCCCCAAATTCTCATGTCAAACCCTAACCGACCAAAATCAAACAATGCAACGCACGAAACTAGTCCAAATTCACTCTAGAAGTGTATATGAAGCATGAACAACGCACAAATCGAACCAATTCAACCTCAAAATCACCTTTTTCTTCGAGAAGTCGAAACGAAAAAGAAGAATTAGAGAGCCATACCTTTGGATAATGACGAAAACGATGGTAGAAATGGAAAGAGGGATAAAATCCGAATGAGATAGACTCAAAAATCGTTTGATTTGGTGAAAGATTGAGAAAGTTAGGGTTTGCCAAAATCTCTTCTTTGAAATCGCAAAAGAGGGGAGAAAAAACGGTTTTGATCCTCAAAATCAGATGTAGAAATAAGAAAAACGTTTTTGGGCTTTAAATGGGCTTTTGGGTTTTGGAAATCAGAAGACTTACCTCAGTTTTGGGCCTGTCCGCAGGGGCTGTCGATCGCAGGGACTGAAAACGGTTTTTTTTTTTTTTTTTTTGAAGCTACAAAATTAAAACTAAAACAAAATTAGTAAAAACTAAATCAAAAACTAAGTAGACAAACTTACAAGTGGGTTGCCTCCCACTAAGCGCTTGTTTTCAGTCCTTAGCTTGACTGTGTCGGAGTTCAGGCTTCCGGTGCATCATCCAAGGACACAATGTGTCCCTCTGGAATCTTGGCTTCCGCCCAGTAATGCTTCACCCTTTGGCCATTCACTGTGAATTCCCGCCCGTCTTTGGTAAGCAGGATTACAGCTCCATGGGGTCGAACCTCCTTGATTGTAAAAGGACCTGACCAACGAGAACGCAGTTTACCAGGAAAAAGCTGTAAACGAGAGTTGTAGAGCAATACCTGGTCATTCGGTTCGAAGTTCCTGGAGATGATCTTCTTATCATGATATGCCTTTGTCCTTTCCTTGTACAACTTGGAAATGTCGTAGGCATGAAGTCTAATCTCGTCCAGTTCGTTCAGCTGAATCAGTCTCCTTTCCGCAGCAGGCTTTATGTCAAAGTTGAAGTGCTTCACGGCCCATGCTGCTTTGTGCTCAAGCTCGACTGGAAGATGACATGCTTTTCCATAAAGCAAATGAAAGGGAGTAGTGCCCAGGGGTGTCTTGTAAGCAGTCCTGTAGGCCCAGAGCGCATCATCCAGCTTTGTAGACCAATCCTTCCTTGTGGAATTCACTGTCTTCTCAAGGATCTCCTTGATCTGCCTGTTAGAAACCTCCACTTGCCCACTCGTCTGAGGGTGATAAGGACTAGCGACGCGATGATGAACACCATATGTCTCTAAAAGTTTAGAGAAAACCTTGTTGATGAAGTGCGTTCCACCATCACTGATGACAACTCTGGGGACTCCGAACCTTGGGAAGATGATGGTCTTAAACAGCTTAACGACCACTGCAGCATTGTTCTTTGGACTAGTAATTGCCTCCACCCACTTGGAAACATAGTCCACCGCGACCAGAATGTACTCATTCCCATAAGAAGATGGGAATGGACCCATGAAATCGATGCCCCAGCAATCAAAGACTTCAACCTCAAGGATGAAGTTTTGTGGCATCTCATGTCGCTTGCTAATCTTCCCTCTTCTCTGACAAGCATCACACATCAAAATAAAAGCATTAGCATCTTTAAACATTGAAGGCCACCAGAAACCCGCTTGAAGAACCTTTGACACTGTCTTGAAAGTAGCAAAGTGCCCCGCATATTCAGAACCATGACAGTGATACAGCACATCTCGAACCTCACTTTCTGCAATACACCTCCTGTAGAGGCCGTCTGAGCAATGTCGGTAGAGATAAGGCTCATCCCAATAGTATCTCCGGAGTTTCCGCATGAACTTCTTCTTCTCATACCCCTTGAGTTCGGTAGGAAGGTCCTCTGTAGCTAAGTAATTTGCAATGTCTGCATACCAAGGTCGATCGCCTTCTGAAACTGCATTTAAATCTTGATTCTCCGTCTCTGCACACACTGTCGATCAACAGTGATGTTGACCATCGGATGTCGAGGTTGAGAGGGTGGTAGTATAGTGGTAAGTATTCCCGCCTGTCACGCGGGTGACCCGGGTTCAATCCCCGGCAACGGCGCCAAAATTTGATATGCTCAAATTTAACCCTAAGCTACTCTCTCAAATTAAGAGATCGATGTAGTACTTAGGGATCGAATCCACAGGGAAAAGATTCACACAATCAATTAGTGAATTCAAATTATGTTAAGCAAGGAATATGTAATGAAAAGCGAATAATAAAAACGAGCAAAAGATAGCGATTTTGGTTTTTATGTAATTCAAAAAGACAAAAGCTAGGCGATGGGTAATTCTTCAGGTATGATTCAAAATTGAAGATAAAATTACTGCAAGGTTTAATTAAGTTTCGTTCTAGAACTCAAACACTAAGGTAAAGCCAATCAACTTCCGTTGCAGAGACTATATATACCTAGATCCCTAAATTCCAAATTCCTTTGCAAATTTATTGAATCTAAACAAGCATTAAGTTCAAGTTCAATTGTTCACAAAATCCCTAAGCCAAATTCCTTTGCGAATGGGTGATTTTGCTCATCTAAGACTATGTCCAGTTGTTAATAACACTTCCGTGTCTATTAAAGCAACCTAAGATCTAGATACTAGGTGATCAAGCTAGATCTAGCATTAGAAACAATCTAGATGAAGAATCCTAAAGATAAACCCTAGCAAAATTACAATCCTATCAATTTCTCATCAAACCCTAGAATTCCCCACAACCTAACAAGCAAACTACTCACTCATGTTGAATAAAGCAAACATCATGAATGAAATTAGATGCATAAAGAGATAAAGTTAGAGATACAAAGGGGTTTGAAGCTTGCAGTATGAAAAACTCTGAAAAACTCTGTAGATCTCTGTCAAAGCTCTCCCTAGCAATATCTCTCAAGTCTTAATGGAAAACAAGATAAAACCTCATGAAAACCTAAGTAAAACTATATATAGGGTATAAAAATCGGATTGGGCTTTAGGGAAAACGTCTGGAAACTTCAGGCCCGTGAAGGATTTTTCTTTATTAATGCTCGTGTCGATCGACAGCATTGAGCACTGTCGATCGACAGTCATGCCTCTGGAGAACTTCTTCGATTCGTCAAGTCCCGTGTCGATCGACAATGATGTCTTCTGTCGATCGACAGTCAACCTTCTGTTCGCCCTTGACTGGATCTTTTCAGCACTTCCTTCCTCGAAGCTCCAAAATGCTCCAAATGCTTCTCTTAAGCTCCAAACGACCATTTACCTGCAAAAGACTCTAAAAGGCACAAAAACACCAAAAAGACTCTACAAAAACGACTTATATCATGGTTGAAAATGGGTAAAAACCATGATATATCATTAAGTGTTGGCAAAAATGAGTAATTTTTGGTTCCCGCTTACTTATTCTTTTCCTTAGCGTTAATAAAACGTGTCATATACTACCAAAACCAGAAGACCCTTTTTCATAGTATTTGCGAACTCCGAGCTATGACAATGTGCTATCAGTAAGCATATTTCTTGTAGTGCTTGTAGCTCTCGACTCTCTCCATAGGATCTCACTTGTGTAAATTTCGAACAAGTGCCCACTCTGGTACTAATTGTAAGTGCGAGAACTGCTGTAGTAGAGAGTAATACATGATTGTAATACAGAGCAAGTACGACAGCTGCTGAAACAGGTGCTTGTACAGCCAACGAACACAAAGAATACGGGTTTTTTTTTTGAATACGTTTTACTAGATCAAACGATAAGTGCATTTACAAGTTTCACTCACCAACTTCAATCCTAGCCTCCCGTGCTCAAGGATCTATACCCAATCCATGAACCTTACAAATACATCTTAGCCTATTTGTTTTGTGTTCTTAAAAGAACCCCCAAACCTTTACTAAGAATTCTCTCACATCATGGGGTTGACCCTTACAAACGACCATGTCTCTCTATTTATACACAATTGGACGTCACTATGACAAGAACCCTAGCCTTGGTCTCCAAGTTGAGATAATACCAAATCTTCAAGAATCTTCAACATTTCCTAATTCTTAGCCAAGAGATAAGGAAGGACTTTAATGCTGCTCAATCCTCTCCAAGGCACTTCTGCAGCTCAACTTCATGTCTAGGCTCGTCCTTGACACTTGAATAGCTTGGTCCAGCCCATCTGTTCAAGCCCACGTAGCCTTAAACTCAATTCAGTCCGTTGTAGTACTTCTTGTAGTACTTCGCAACTTGTATAGGGAACTACTTCAACAGCTACATCTTCATGTTTCAGCTGTTTTACCATCAGCTTCTCAACTCATTTGTATCAACTCATACTGAATTCTAAAACTCATCCAAAATGCACTTTCAAAACATGTTTGTTCTCAAATCTTTGTTTCGACAAGTGTGAGTGAATCAACGAAATAAAAACTGAACTAATATATTGAGACTACAGGTTTTCTATGCAATTTTGATAAACTTTTAACCATTTGTATGTAGAGACTAATAATTTTTTTTTTAATTGAATGTAGAATTATATTCAAAACAAAAAAAAACGTTTTTACATCAAGTGTTACATGGTATTGAAGTTTTATTAAAATAGAAATTGAGTACGATTCGTGTTGATCTCTCTATCACGAGTCTCGTGCCTCGAACCAAAGCACTAGGCTTCCATCAAGCTCGGGTGCAAAGCTTCGAATCGAACAGAGCCGGTTCTAAATCTGTTTATCAATGTTTTGGATGAGTCGCTGCGCAGAGGTTGGCTCTCCATGGTTTCGAGCATTTTTTTCTCGCCATATACCGTACACCGCAATTTGAAAAACATATCGAATGAGAAAAACACGAGTCGTTGGTTGGCGTGAATTTGAGATTAACTCAATAACTCTGCTCCACTGAGAAGAATAGTCTAACCGAAGTAAACTTTTTGTGAGGGAGCTCCATATAGTCGATGGTAAGGGCAAGTAAAAAACAAGTGTTCCCGTGATTCCAAGGGGTCATTGCAAAGCCTGCAAGAGGGATTTATTCCAACATTCCATGCCATCATTCGCTCTCCGGTGGAGAGACGGTTATGCATTGCTAACCAAGTACACATAGAGAATTTGCGCTTCGATTGTTTTCGCAATGGCTTGGAACTGATCTTATCGGTGCCTTCGCCGTCTCCGCAACTGCATTGTTGTGGCAACATGGCATGTTCGGTGATGCCCATGTCAATAAAAACCCTAGGACATGTTATCTCAATCAGGCGGCCCATAAGCAACCAATTATCATACCAGAAAAAGGTTGCTTCGCCACTATGAACTGCAACCCTATGAAAATCTTTGGCTTTGCCACGATATTTGAGCAACTTTTTCCACATCCACGACCCTAACATAGTGTTATCTTTCACTGACCAGAATGTGCCTCTTTTAATGAGATTCCCTCGTACCCACTTCGCCCATAATGATGCATCTGAAGACGTTAAGCGCCCAATCAGTTTGTAACAACACACATCATTGACCTCCTTCAGAAAGCGTAATCCCAATCCTCCTTCTTTCAGCAGTCGACATACACATTCCCAAGCGATCTTTACTTTTCTTGGGTTTAGCTCTGGTCCAGACCAGAGGAAAGTCGAAAAAAGTTTTTCAATCTCTTGGATACAAGCATTTGGAAGTCTAAAAGCTGAGAGCCAAAAGTTGGTGAATGATAAGAATCGGGCTGTCCACATTCTGATCTTTGTCGAATCTTTTCCAAGAGAGGAAAATAATCAGCCGCCGTCATCCTCTTTGTTACAAGAGACTAATAATGTTTCGGTGAAGCTTAATCTAGTTACATGTGTAGTTACCATCAAATGTGATTAAAAGTTCTCTAACATCTAACTAAATTTATCTGAAATAATTACATAAATGATCGAATAATTAATAATGAAATCACCTACTGGTACTTGTTAACTTTTTGGTCCATCTACGGGTAGCCCCAAATTGCAGCTTCCAAAATGTAAAACTCTTGACAATATTTAAACCCTTCTAGAGAAAAGAAAAAAAGTTTAGTAAAGACATTAATAATACGTACGAACATTTGGTCAATTAATCCCCAAAACACTATAGTGAAGTTGACATCATATTAATTTGGAAAATTTGCTAAATTGACTCAGTTTGAAATTGGGAATGTCCCAATAACCTTTGCCTTCTTTTACCAAATTTTTCCTATATTATCCTTTGATTAATATTGGAAATATATAGAAAAATAGTTTTTATAATTTTATAAAATCAGGAAAATACAAAAATGTAATGTACAAGGCATATAGATTCATGTTTATATTTTTGTTAAAAAAACTATGACAGAAAATTATGTGTTCTACCATGGTCGAATCTACTAGTAGATTAGGTATTCTGAGAATTTGGATCATTCTACGAGTGGTAGGAGGAAGTATTCTACTAACTGCACAAGTTCTACATATAACAGATTGTACATTCCAACATTTTGCTTCAGTACTACCAGTTGCAGAATGGTATTTCTACCTGCTTCAGTACAACCAGTTGCAGAATGGTATTTCTACCAATGACTCTATCTTCTACGAAGCGCGGAATGCATATTCTACCTTTTCTATCCACCTATTTCTCTATCTTCTACGAAATGGTAGAAAGCCTATTCTACCAAAGATAGTTTAAATCTCCTAAATCTAGGACCATTAGTTATTTACTTTCCAAAAAAATGTTTTATTCGATATTTACTTTCCAAAAATGTTTTTTTTCCAAAAAATATACGAATGCATTTTTGATTTTTTAAGTATTTTTGGAAAAAAACACATTTTCTTTCTTTTGAATATAATAGAAAACCTATATAAATATAATGTTTTCGTTTGCTTCTTTGTTCTATTAAACACTTGAAGCTCACTTGGTAAAAAAACGCATATGCCTAGATTCGAGGTCACGAGTTCGATGTCACATGGTGACACAATTTTGATTTTTTTTAATCGTACAATTTTTTATTAAAAACGAAAAACATATATGAATATATTGCTTTTGTTTGCTTCATTTTTTTATTAAACACCCACAGCTCACTTGGTTTGAAAACGCACATATCTAAAATCAGAGGTCACGAGTTCGATGTCACATGGTGACATATTTTGCATTTTTTTCTTTCGTTTTGAAGTTGGTTTTAATTCCCTAAATCTAGGATCAATAAATCGTGATTAATATTTTGCCAAAAATTATTTATGCTTAACAAATCTTCCTAAATCTACTCTTCTTCTTCCTGATCTTCTCTTCTTCACGTTTTTGAAAAAGATGTTACACGTTTCCTGTCTCTTTTTTGCTTCACGTTTTTGAAAAACAATTCCTAAAATTCTCTTAAATCTTCTTGTGGTTAATATATTACATATCTATGTAACTTGTGGTGAATGGATATCTTCAGCCGAAAATTGATGCAGCTTTGCAGTTGATGAAGAAAAATGAGCTAGGTTACTTGTTTCGGAATCTAAAACTACGCTTGAGGACCTAAAGACTCTAGTTTCAGAGGACTACGGTATTGAGCGACATGATGTTAAGATTGAGTGCAGTTATCTACCGGATAATATGGTCAATAAGTTAGGATCTCCACCAGTATTCATCTCAAATGATCGGCAAGTTAGAAATTTTGTTGGGTACGCGGAGAAGAATTCGTCGATACAATTGTGTGTGACATTTACACCTATTGTTGATACTCAACGGAAGCCTGAGAAAACAGAGAAGATGATCGAAATGTTCATGAGAAAAATGAAGAAATTTGTCTTTCAGATTCTTCTTTGTTTCTCTGAACAACAACAGTTTACTATGATTTCTTTTCAATCAAAACCAGAAGATTTTCGTTAACATTATAAAGCAAATCATGATTCTTTATCATAAAAACCTAAGCGAAGCAAAACTAAGAAAAGAACATAACGCAACATGATTTCCTAGAGGAAACGAAAGTATAGACATACACATCCCACAACCACAACACATATCCCAATTTTCTTCATTGTTGTCTTCGATCTCTTCACTTCACATTCTAGTTGCCTTGTCTTGTCATTGTGTTAAGTAATAGAATCTTAGTTTAGGGTGTAGATATTCTTCAACAAAAAGAGTTTAGTAATTTTTTTTTAAATGTGTCAAGTATTAGAATCTTAGTTTAGGGTATAGATAACAATTTAAAAAAAATATGTGTTAAGTAATAGAATCTTAGTTTAGGGTATAGATATTCTTCAACAAAAAGAGTTTAGTATTTTTTTTTTTTAAACATGTGTCAAGTATTATAATTTTAGTTTAGTGTATAGATATTATATAACAAATTTTTTTAAATGTGTTAAGTAATAGAATCTTAGTTTAGGGTTTAGATATTCTTCAACAAAAAGAGTTTAGTATTTTTTTTTTTTTAAAATGTGTCAAGTTTTTGAATCTTAGTTTAGGGTATAGATATTATATAACAAAAAAAAAGATTTTAGTATTTTTTTAAAAAAGAGCTTAAATAAAAAAAATTGCCAAGTATTAGAAACAAAAAGAGTTTAGTTTTAAAAATAAAAAATTGCAACAAACGTTAGAAAACACGACTGCTCATGGATTGCCAAAATATGCGCAAACACCGGATCTTGCTTCACTTCCTCATACTCATTAGGCAGCCGATCTTTCAATTTCTTCATAAGAGACGTTTTGCACCTGTTGTTGATCTTCACAACTTCAGGTTCTTCATTTTCCCTAAAAAATCTCTTTGGCAAATCCAAAGCCATACCTACAAAGTATCAAGAGCAATTTCATGAAAAGAGAATTATAGTTATTACATCACATAACCAAGTAATATCAACCGTAACAGGATAAGAGAATTATGGTTATTACATCACATGACCAAGTAATATCAACCGTAACAGGTTCCATTAGAAGATGAATCGTATAGAGACGAGAGAATTTCATGAAAACAGTAAATCCCTACAATGCTCTACTCCGTTTCTCCAAAATTTCTCAACTCTTCGGTCAACAAATTCCCTTCTTAACTATGCTACGCAAACTAAATGTATCAATTCAGGCTATTCGAAAATAAGATTCATGAGCAAATAACTATGTCCTAAGAGACAATCGAAATGAATGGATTGCAAACCTGATGAGAAATCGATTCGTGAGCGACCTTGTAGAGAACAGAGAGGCAGCTCTGGCCACTCCGGCTAGTCTTCTTCGCCGGAAAAGTATCAACACATCGTCGACCGAGAGAGGAGAGATAGGCGGAGATCGACGATGGCATGAGAGAGATCGTCGATGTCGTGAGACAGAGAGAGAGAGAGAGAGAGATCGTCGATGTCATGAGAGAGAGAGAGAGATCGTCGATGTCGTTAGAGAGAGAGAGGCGGAGATCGTCCTGAGAGAGAGAGAGAGAGAGAGAGAGAGAGAGAGAGAGAGGCGGAGAAGACAAAATTTTCCTTATTTCGTTTGATTTTTTTTTTTGATATTTAGTTTAATTTTTTTTTTCTTTTTATGTTAAAACAAAGAAACAAATAAAACTGTATATTCAGTTTTTTTAAACAATTACGAAAATATTTTACAAATTTCATTTTTATTAAGATTGGAGGTTAAAATATATTCAGTTTTTTTAAACAATTACGAAAATATTTTACAAATTTCATTTTTATTAAGATTAGAGGTTAAAATTGGGTTATGAAAATATCAAAGGTTATTGGAACAAAATGATATGTGTATAAAGGTTATTGGGACATTCTCAATTTCAAACTTAGTCAATTTAGCAAATTTTCCTATTAATTAACCACACTTCACTATTTAATCGAAGACCTTTTTTAATTGCACTTATCCACAATGTATCTCTAGATTCTTAAGTCGATCGTATAGAGTTTTAGAAAATAAGAAGAGTGGAAGATGTGTAATTAACAAGTGAAATCAATATATTGTAAATAAAAATGTGTTCAAAGCTAACTACAGAGACTTGGCAGTCAAGGTAATTTAGAGTCTGTGATTAAAATAGAAAGAGTTTGGAAATATTCCAAGTGCAGCTTGAAGCTTCTAAACCATCGATGATTTGATTGGGATGCATGTTGTATTTGGGTGAGTTCCAGTTGGTGATCTAGAGTTATAAAACTCGGTGAAAGTAGGGAGACTGAAAGTAAACCATGAAACTAAACTCGGTGATAGTTGGAGCCGTGCCGTGATTGGTGAATGTAAATTAGGTTTAAATAAATTTTACATTTAATTAAAAAAAAAATGATGCTAGAACGAGAAAATAAATTGTTATAGAAGCAAGCGATCAGTGAAAATGAGGAGATTGAAAGCAATCGATCACATTAATAATTCCAAAATAAATTGTTAGTATAAAAGCTGAAATCGAATTTTTGCTACGAATCTTATTCCAAGATTTTTGATCTTGTCAAGTTATTTAATAAAAAAAAAAAAAAATCAAAACAAAAATGTTCAGAGATTTTGAATAGTATCACAGCAGAATGAATATAGCAACTCTAATCATCAATTGCAAATACATAAGAAATTACAAACCTAGGATGTGTTCTACTTGACCTCGAATATGAATTCGTCTAACAACATATCAATAATATCAGAAGGACATATAGTCATGTTACTCATGTAAATGATGTAAGAAGAACTTATTAAGATAGCTCGAGTGCCTAACCAAACGATTATACTGCATGACTTCGAAAATCTTATTAAGACCGCTGGGAAATCCAGACGCGGTGTTGAATAGATTATCGACAGGAGATCGAACAAAATTGTGGGCTGGTCATACCAAATGTGTATTATGCAACAATGCGGAGGAAACTCGCACCCATCTGTTTTTCACATGTAGGTATTCTTCGAGAGTGTGGAGGAGTTTAACTGGGCATATGCTAGGGGATCGGTACACAACAAGATGGAACGAGTTGCTTGATCTTCTTCAGGATAGAGAAGGCGACCGTCTTCAACAATACATCATCCGATACACTTTTCAGACAACGGTTTACCACTTGTGGCGACAAAGGAATGGAAGAAGACATGGCGATCAAATGCTAAATGTGGAGCAATTGGCGAAAATGATTGACAAACAAATTCGAAATCAGCTCAGCATCTTTAGAAGAACGGAAAGGCATCCATTCAATGATGGCCTAACCAAATGGTTCGAGACAAGAAACTCAACGTTTTAAAATTTCAGATAATGTAATATTATGAAAAAGATTTGAAACGTTTTAGATTTCATTGTAAAAACGCGGTTTTGGTTTGAATAAATTTAACATTCATCCAAAAAAAAAAAAAAAAAAATCCAGACGCCAGCGTAGTAGGCCTTTGAACAATGACTTGAACTAAAGTCACCTCTGAGCAAGAAATAGGTTTGGCAATAGAACAAGTTGCAGAATGACAATTTAATGAAGCTCCAAAGGACCAAAGAGCTACTATAAATACACATAGCCTCACTATACTTAAATTCATCAATTTCCGTAGAGTTTCCCTTTTGTTTTCCTAAAAACAAAATGGCCACGCAGGGTTCAATAAAAACCCTAGCTTGTGTCCTTGCACTGATCAGCATACTCTTCCTCAGCCAAACCGAAGCCACTAGTTGGTCCCGTCACTGCCCGCCTCCACCCCGACCGGTGTGTCCACGGTGTCCACCACCACCTCCACCTCCAGTGTGTCCACCACCACCGCCGCCTCCAACGTGTCCACGACCACCACCGCCATCACCGTGTCCACGACCACTGCCACCTCCACCGTGTCCACCACCAACAATACTACCGCCTCCACCTTGTCCAGTACCATCAATAGCACCGTGTCCACCACCAACAATACTACCGCCTCCACCTTGTCCAGTACCATCAATACCACCGTGTCCACCACCAACAACACTACCACCGCCTCCACCAACTTCTCCACCAAACAACCCACCACCGCCCCCACCGCCACCTCCTCCTCCAACCACACCACCGTCCCCTCCACCAAAGACTCCACCACCTCCTCCAATCACACCACCGTTCCCTCCACCACAGAGTCCACCTCTTCCTCCTCCAAGCACACCACCGTCCCCTCCGCCAAAGATTCCACCACCGTATACACCACCACAGAGTCCACCTCCTCCTCCAACCACACCACCGTCCCCTCCACCAAAGAGTCCACCACCTCCTCCAACAACACCACCGTCCCCTCCACCAAAGAGTCCACCACCTCCTCCAATCACACCACCGTCCCCTCCACCAAAGAGTCCACCACCTCCTCCTCCGACCACCCCACCACCTCCTCCTCCGACCACCCCACCACCTCCTCCCCCGCGTGGCACATGTCCCAGGAATGCCGGCCAACTAAATGCATGTTCCAATGTCATTAGACGTTTTGGAAATTTCCTAGACTTTGAAATGGCGCAGCCATGTTGCTCCCTCATCCGTGATCTATCTGATGCTGAAGCAGCTGCTTGCCTATGTGAGTTGGTGAGAGCACAACGTTCCACTCGTTCTCCTGATATCATTATCCTCTGTAAGGCTTGTGGTCGCAACATCCCCCGAGGCTTCACCTGCCCATGATCACTTCCGTGTCTCCTTCTAATTACCTAAATATACTAAAACTTACTCACTACTTAAACCACAACTAAAGCATTGTGGCTTTTTACTTTCTACAAATAATATGTAATATGACATCAATAAAGTTTATCTAATGCTAAAACATTGAGTTTATAGATATCTCTACGTCATAAATTTTCCCGTACAATGAATCTTTTGATAGGTTAAATTAAATCTCAAAGAAAATGGTTACACACTTTTCTGTTGTTCTCTATGTTATTGCTTCAATATTTTTAATATATGAAATTTTCTGAACCGATGTTAGATTCACTCTAAAACATTGATATACTCATTAACTAGTAAGAAAAAAAAATATGGAGTGGAGAATCAAAAGTTCTCACTCATAATACACTTTCACGGCTTCAAAAACGTTATAACATTGATGAGACCTCTTAAATTTATATATTTAAAAAAAGTATCGGAAGCCTAAGTTTCATACGTCTAACTACACAAATCTTTTTTCTTACAATTTTTCGATTTTCCCATTCATTCCCCGTGGAGCCTTCTTCTCCTCATTCTTTCCGTTGACGAATTTTCTAGAATAGTTCACAAATCTAAATCGGTTATTAATCATTCAAGATTATACATGTCATTTTTTACAAATAAATTCAGTTAAATTCACTAATATAATATTGACAAGGCTTGAGTACCATCACTATGGCGATTCAGCAAGGGACATAAACTTGAGATTGTACAGTCATTCTCCTCGATCTATGTGTACCTAGTATCATATCCGATCCGCCTCTGATTTTGACGTGTGGAGTGGAGTTATGTGGTATGGTTTTGAGACGCAACCCTGAAATATGTCTTCTTGACCAAGCTCGCTATACAAAAAAAAAAAAGGTTTGATACCGGAAGATACGGGAAAATGGGGAAATTATTTGTTTACATATCATATATCCTTATAGACAAATGCAATCATAATTCATGAAAGGAAAAATTGTTTAGTACTCGCACTATTTTTTTTTTTTCTTTTTTCTAGCACTGCATGCTTTTTATAGTACTAAAATAAAACTAACTATTTTTAAAACCAATCAAAAGAAGTGAAAACGTATGTATATAAGATATCATTCACGGAGTAGGATTAAGATTTGATGGTGGAGGAAGCTTCGTCACGGCGACTTCCGGCGGTTTTTCGACGACGGAGGAGATGACGCCGTCTCTTTCTTTGCGTTTATCTGGCGTTAAAAAGCGACGTGGTGGAAGACGCATCGTTTTGGTGTTCATGGTGATTCTCTATTGGGTGCATACCACGTCAGCACCCAATAAAAATAGATTATAACTGTCGTAAAACAGTAAAATCAAAACAATCGGTGAAAAAAAGAAAATGAAAAATTTAGAGATTTTTTTTTTTTTTTTTGATCGAAAGAAAAATTTAGAGATTCGCTTATTTTTATTACGAGAGAATAAAATCGGAGCGTGAAGAGAGAGATTTTGCTACTTCCTGAATCCACTCTTCTTCATTCAAGCAAGCCAATGACGTTATGTTCTATACTAAAATTTTTATTAAAAAAAAAAAACTCAAAACATTAGTTTTTTGTTGCATATACATTGACGTTTTTGAAAACATGTAAAGTCAAAAACAAAGTACAGAGCTATTTTACTAAATCTTATGACGATCAAAGTCAAAGGGTCAAAAAGGAAGAAGGCGAAAATGATGATGTTGAATAGTCTAACTAGGGCTGGGCTCCCCGGTACCTGTTATCCATCATTTACCCGTTATCTGACTCGTCTCGAAAAACAGGATATCCATAATTCTCGAGTCAGATAACGGGTACTATAATTTTGATATCCACGGGTAAGACTCGGGTAAAAGGTATCATTTTTTTTACTACCCATCTCGTTACCCGTTCTCATATTCGATTTGCTATTCGACCCGTAAATATCTGCATTCTATATTACTAATCGTTGATAAACTTAGTTATAAAATAAATTGTATAATATATAGTATAATATAAATACTCGCAACGTTAATATTTTATGTTTTTAAATTGTCATTAATAATTTTGGAGATGATCGATTACAAATTTTAAGTATCGAAGTTTGTAATATTATATTTTATGAACTATGTATGTTGTCTATTAAGAGATTTTTTTTTTTTTCGTAATAACACTTCTATTGTTTTGTATACAAGTTGCTTAAATTTAATTATAGATTAATTATATTACAATTGGACGAATAAGGATAAAAAATTGGATATCCGACGGGTCAACGAATTTTTGCCGGGCATTCGTTTTATAGGGTACCCGATTTTTGTGGATCGGATAAGAATATTATTTTTCAAATACCCGTTAAGATTAGGTCGGGTAACGAGTACTCCAAATTTTTAGGATACCCGTCTCGTGCCCAGCCGTAGAATGTGTCAACTCTCAATCCAATAGAAGACTTCACGGGCCTAAAACTGATGAAATGCACATGAAACAAGAAGCCAAGACGTTTGAGTTGGAAAAATAAATAAGGCTCTTTTGTTATTGGTGGAAATAACGGATCTTGACCACATATTGGATACAAACGAAAATTTGTCATTTCAATTGCTTTGGTTACACTGTAAAAAACTCGAACAAATGAGTTCAAAATATACGAAGTTTTAAGTGATCTACAGATTTTTAATTTACTATTGTAATCACAAAATGTAAAAATCTTCGAATCCTGTAAAACCACGTGAAAGCCACAAATGATTAATTTAGAGAAAATTAAAAAAATGTCACTTTCCAAATACCATTTTACAAAAATGCCACATTTTTAAAATTTTTACAAAAATGCCACTTTTTCAAAATTATTTTTTCATTATATAATTTATGTTTGGGTTAACTATGTTATATTATGGTTTAGTTTTGAGTGTTTTAAGGGGTTTTAGGTGTCAAAACATTTTTTAGAGTTTAGAATTTTAAGATATAGGCTTTATAAATTTATAATTAGTGACATTTTTGTAAATGTACGCTTCTAAATAGCATTTAAAAAGTGAAATTTTTGTATTTAATGATTTCTTTTACGCGTGGACTTTCAAGTTGCAGTCTAAACACAAGGTTAGGCAAACACAATTTAGTCAACACGTTCTCATAGACTCATATACCATATAACTCCGACTTCATCCCCAAACCCAAGCTCATAAATAGTCCAAATTTCACTACTAGAAAACCGAATAAAAAAAATGAAACCAAGAGTGGCCTCAACCATCATAAGTGTTTTCCTCACATTCAGCATCCTTCCATTCCTTAACTTCGTTGAAGCCAGTAACGGTTATAACCCTGAACCATCTTTTGTCCAATGCCCTCCACCACCACCTTGTATTTGTAATCCCATGTCACCACCACTGGTGCCGCCACCAAACGCGCAACCACCAACAACCGAACCGCCCTTGTCACCGAATGCCCAACCGTTGTCTTCACCACCGCCTCCATCAACAACCCAACCGCCTCTGTCACCAAATTCCCAACCGCTGTTTCCACCAATGACCACACCACCACCTCCACTAGCAAGCACACCACCACCACATCCTCCAACAATCCCACCACCTCCACCATCAAACAGAATCCCACCACCACCACTTCCTCCGACAATCTCACTACCACCTCCACCAGCAAACACACCACCGCCACCTCCTCCAACAATCCCATCACCGCCGCCACTTCCTCCGACAATCTTACCACCACCTCCACCAGCAAACACACTATCGCCACCTCCAGCAAACACACCACCACCACCTCCACCTCCTTCGAGTGGTATATGCACTAGGAATGATACAGAACTCATGATCTGTAACAGGATCCTAGTAATTTCTCAGAATATCATACGCGATGGAAGGCAAGAGCCATGTTGTTCCATCATCCGTAATCTCTCTGATGTTGACGCACTTACATGTTTATGTAAGTCGGTCGGAGCACCGCGCTTCTCTTTTTCCCCCAATATTAACAACTTCTTTAGAGCTTGCGAACGCAGAGTTCCACAAAGCTTCAGTTGCCCAGGACCATCACCAATAGTCCCACCACCGCCACTACCTCCGACAATATCACCACCACCTCCACCAGCAAACACACCACCGCCACCTCCTCCAACAATCCCATCACCGCCGCCACTTCCTCCGACGATCTTACCACCACCTCCACCAGCAAACACACTATCGCCACCTCCAGCAAACACACCACCACCACCTCCACCTCCTTCGAGTGGTATATGCACTAGGAATGATACAGAACTCATGATCTGTAACAGGATCCTAGTAATTTCTCAGAATATCATACGCGATGGAAGGCAAGAGCCATGTTGTTCCATCATCCGTAATCTCTCTGATGTTGACGCACTTACATGTTTATGTAAGTCGGTTGGAGCACCGCGTTTCTCTTTTTCTCCCAATATTAACAACTTCTTTAGAGCTTGCGAACGCAGAGTTCCACAAGGCTTCAGTTGCCCAGGACCATCACCAACAGTCCCACCACCGCCACCTCCTCCGACAATATCACCACCACCTCCACCAGCAAACACACCACCGCCACCTCCTCCAACAATCCCACCACCACCGCCACCTCCAGCTCTTCTAAGTGGTATATGCAGTAGGAATGATACAGAACTTATGATATGTAACAGGATCCTAGTAATTTCTCAGAATATCCTACGCGATGGAAGGGCAGAGCCATGTTGTTCCATCATCCGTAATCTCTCTGATGTAGACGCACTGACATGTTTGTGTAAATCGGTCGGAGCACAACGTTTCTCTCTTTCTCCCAATATTAACAATTTGTTTAGAGCTTGCGAACGCAGAGTTCCACAAGGATTCAGCTGCCCATGATGACTACTTTCTTGCGCCACAAAATAATCTCATCAGTTCTTTTAAAGTCTTTGTATACAAACTACAGGCTTGTTACTTATTTTCTCAATAATGCAATAATACACAAATGAAATATATATTGTACCTTTATAATATTTTATATTCCTTATCACGCGAACGCCTGACTAAGACCATATATACTAGATCCTAACCTAACATTAAGAGCTGCCTTAAAATCACAAATCTCATAGGACCAAGATTAACGCACAACAAAATCAGATAAACTACAAGAGAAAACTTATATTTAGCCTAAAGAAAGAAAGCACCTGGAGAAGCACAAAGAGAACGTAGGCCTAGAACAATATCATCCTAAGTTTTCAAGTACGTCCATGCTTCCCATGATCCCTAGCTAATTACATCGAATCAACAAATTATAAAGTGTTAAAATGCCCACAAAATTTGTAGCCATCCGGAAAATAAACAAACAAAAATTTCACAAGTTCTTAATTGTCTTTGTTAATTAACAGCTTGTCCAAAAATTCATAAATCAAAACACGTGTTAATCGGGATAACATCTAAACAAAGATTGTGATTTGAAACATATTACACACATTCCTTCCATGACGAACATTTAACCATATTAACTTAATTTGTTTGATTGGTTTCGCACTAGCTCTTTCTTTTTTTTTTACATCCGTTTGTATTAGCTCTTAGATTCAGAATTTTGGAGAATTTGTAAGCAAATAACTCAGTATTTAGAGACGCTTCTTTGGTAATGTGAACCATGACTTCTTTCAAATTTGGGTAAACGAAAGTCGTATTTGGCAACAAGAAAGAAGAAAAAGATCAACAGTAACCGGTCTGACTAGCTGTACATGCAACTTTCCAATTTGATCATACGTACTAAACAAAATCATCATAATTCTGAATCATCTACCTATCCAGAGCAAAAATCTCTAAGCCACATTGACCCATGAGTTACTATAGCTTTCCATATCACAAGTAGAGAGCGGGAATTAATAATGCTCAGATAATTTTGAATTTTTAAAATACTTATTAGCTAGTCTTCACAAAACTGTTGAATTCTCAAAAAATACCAAGAGTTATGGAAACAAATAATTTTATTTTGTAAAAATTTGTATTCAGAACCAAAAGTGTCGATTACAACACATGAAGATCTCTTTTATAGAGCCTTGAGATCCAACTTCCTAAAAGCCAAAGCAATCCTAAGTCGATGAGCAAAAGCTCATGATTATCGACTGAAATCTAAAAGAATAAGGAAAAGAATATAAATTTAAACAAAAATACCAACACCTAAGCGCTGCAGCAACAAGTCTACGCATAATTGATTTTGATGTAGTATAGGTTTCCAAAAAATTGATCGAAAGAGAGAAGAAAAGTACGATATGTGAAGAGGAGAAAAAAAGCTAGAACAGTGATTTATTCTCAGAAAAATGTGTTACTTGTAAAATGTGTGTCAAAAGGATATAATTTTAAAAAAACTGTCTTTTGTAAACCGATATGGCGATATATATTTATTTAAAAGAAATGAGTAGATAATTTGTAAATCGATATATATATAATTTCATATGAAAGAATGTATGTACACACAGAACAAGATATATAGTAAAACCACTTGACATAACAACTTTATACTTGGTTCCAAAACTCTTATGCATATCGCCAGCTAAATACCCTAGGGCAAGAACATGGTCGGTCCAAATAAGTATTATAATAATTAACCACTATTATTAATCAAATCATTTAGCTTATAATATATGCCATTTAGTTCTCATCTTAAAGTCACAACCCATCCACTTCCCCTATAAATACACGCTTAACACTCTTCAGTTTCTCCACCACTACTACTCTCTCTACATACCTCTCAACAATTAAAAGAGTTTCCTATAAAGAACCCATGGCTCTTAGAAACTCTCTTGCTCTCTTCCTTCTCTTCAACATCCTTTTCTTCACCCTCACTTCAGCCACCCGCAGTACTAATTGTCCTCCGCCACCGCGCAAACACAACAAACACAAGCCTAGCCCACCAACTACCACCGGGACTTGCCCTTTAGATACCATTAAACTTGGTGTTTGTGTTAACGTGCTCAACTTGTTGAACGGTGTGACTCTAGGAACTCCTCCCGTGACTCCATGTTGCAGCCTCATCAAGGGTTTGGTTGATCTTGAAGCTGCGCTTTGTCTTTGCACTGCCCTTAAGGCTAGTGTTCTTGGCATCAACCTTAACCTTCCCATCAACCTTAGCTTGCTTCTCAATGTTTGCAGCAGAAAGGCACCTCGTGGCTTCCAATGTCCTTAAGAAAATCAACACGTTGATATATAATAAGTTGCCAACTATGAAAAATCTTGAATCTTTTATCTTTGTGATTTCGTTTGTGCTCATTTATTTCAATTATTTGTGAAGTTCCTCATGAGGAACATCAATGTGTTTGTGTTGTTTACCTTTTATTGTATCGCGAGAGCTCCTTGCTTGAGTCTCTATTGTAATTTGTTTATTTGTCCTATTGAATAAAATATCAATGATTTGCACTTTTTTTATGTCAACATGGATTTTTCAGTCTCTATAGTAAACTTATAATTTTCCTCGGTTTAGTAAATTAGAATATGATCCGCGCATTCACGCGAGATTTTGTTATACTTTTATTCAGTTTAATAATTATTTATTTATGGATTTAGTATTTATGTTATGATAAAAACAATTAAATATTTGATATAGAAAATAATATTTGATTTGAAATCAAATAAATCAATGTTTTTTATTAATTTTAAAGATACATGAAAATATCAAAGTTATCATTCAAAATTTATTTGTTTTAAACTTTGTTATGTACATATATTAGGCCATAGATAAATCAGGTTATCTAAATAATCGATAACGAATTTGCAGATAAAATTATCAATCATTTTCTAATTTAAATTTATAGTAATATGAATTATTAATCATAGTTAGTTTGCATATATCTTCACAATGTCTTTTTGTTATTATATTATACTTAGCACTTCACAATTTCTTTAGTAATGTGACATGGAATATACTGAACAATATCTTGTTTGCTTGTTGTTTATATTCTTTTCAATCAATGAATGAGAAAACTTATCTCTTCATCAGTAAGGTGTAGGTTTTCTTCTTCAACTTTGATTTAAGATTTTGCTAGTCAGAGTTGAAGATACACGTAGTTTCTTTTAAAATAGTTTTATGTTTGTTTTGTCATTTATCTTTTTCTATTAAGCTTATATATATTTGTGCTTTTTGTTCATTGTAGAAAAATAGTTGAGATTTTAAGATATGATTTCTTAAACGTTTGTCTTCCTAATGTGTGGTTGAATATAAGATTTTGGTTTTTTTTTAACTACAAACTTTTTAGTAAGAAAAAACTTTTCATATTTCATGGAACATATAACTTTTAAAAATAATCTAAAGATTTTTTTCCTTAACATTTTATTACGTCAGTTGATTTTTAATAATTTTTTTAATTATAAAATCCATACACACATTTTAAGGGTTTTATATGTGTAATATATAATTTTGGTAAAACAAAATTCATATATAAAATCCATACACACATTTTTTTAGGTTTTTTTTATATGTGTAATATATAACTTTGGAAAACAAAATTCATATTATCATTACTACTAAAATCATGTATAGTCTTGTATTTATTCATTTTCATTTTCATTCATTTTATTCAGTCTTAACGTTTTTAAATCTAATTTAATTTTCTATTGGTTATAAAAAACAATAAATATAATTTAGTGTAGTAAATGACTATTTTAAAACTTAAATATTTTATCATTTATTTTATTTAGTCTTAACGTTTTTTAATCTAATTTAATTTTTTATTAGTTATAAAAACAATAAATATAATTTAGTGTGTAGTAAATGACTATTTTAAAACTTAAATATTTTAAAAAACATTTTTGCCTATGTAGACACTCTAAATGGAGAGAAAAGTATCTAATTATATAATAGATTACAAGATAAGATAATTAATTCACTCAATGTTTAGCCCGTGAGTATGGTATATAATCGCTGCACACTTGTATATGATCGGGATTTAATTGAGATGTCAGAAGAATTAAAGAACAATCAATATATTAGTAGAAAGAACCTTTTGTACGACCTTTAATTAGTAGCATACGTAAGTGGGAAATTTTGGAAACTTGAATCTGGGCAAATGAGATCGCAGTACAAGATCAATTTTATCATTAACGACTAGAATGATATAATAAATGTTTGCCTTTACAAGTTTGGGTTTGTGTTGAATTGCGAAATATGGAATTTTTAGAAATGTTTTAAATTTGACATCTTAAATATACCTACAACTTTTTAACGAAAAAAAATATACCTAAAATTCTCAGATTTATATATGTATTACATTTGTATATATTCTGATTAATAGCTTACATGTTTTGTATATATCGTCAATGTGACTTAAACCACAAATGTTTTCGTTAGGAATACGCAGGTCCGTGCCTCAGCCCCCCCCCCCAATGCCCCAATAATATATAGATTTTGGGACCCTAAATCTCAAATGCTAATCATAGTGTAGTGGTAAATAAATCTAGCGATAACTCCTTCACGCTTGATCTAACCCGAATTAGAACGTTAATGTCACCTTTTTTAGGGGAGTTCCTTCCAATTTTATTATTTGTTTTCTTTAGTTAGTTTTATTGTTTGTTTGTTTATTAACCAAACCCTATGATTCTTTCTTTTTTTTCACAACCATCAACATTGACTTTGGACGATAAATTAAAATAGAATTTGTTTTTTCTTCTGTAACTTCTCCTTCCGCCGCGGCCCACCGATAAACTCTTCCGCTCCCACTTTTCTGTTATGTTATGTAATTTGTGATTGATTATTTTTGTTAACGTTAAAACCTTTTTGTTTTTAGTAATTTCTATTGTTTAAAATTAGGACTCGAACCCCCGCGAAAATCGCGGGAGTAAAGAACATCTAATTACACTTAAAAAAAAAAGAGCAATTGCAAAAATACCACTTTTGGTGTATACATTTGCAAGAATGTCACTTAGGGGTGTCTATTTGCAAAAATAACACTAATTATGAATTTTTAAAACATAAATCTTAAAATTATAAATCCTAAAAAATGTTTTGACCCCTAAAACCCTCTTAAACCCTCGAAACTAAACCCTAAAACAGCATAATTAATCCAAACATTAATGATATAATATAAAAAAAAAATTTAAGTGGTATTTTTGCAAAGATTTTGAAAATGTGGCATTTTTGAAAATTGGCATTTCTTAAAATTTCTCAAAATATCAATACATTCGAATAATTTTAAAATAATAGAATGTCATTTTTATCATTCTTATGCTTTAAATGAATTTTAAAATTAGTAATCATATAAAAATACACAAAATGTTCAACAACGAAAATGTAGAGTTAAAAACACAAATATATAGAACAAACGATTTTTTTTCGAAAAGACATAATAATAACTGCATTGTCTAAAGAAATCCAAAATTCTTTACACAAATCAAGAATTTTAGGAACTTCATCAATAGTAAAAAGTTCAATATTTTAAAATAATTTGAAAATAATAGATTGAAGTTTTAATCTATATCTTATGCTTTAAGTGAATTATAGAATCAATAGCTATAATTAACAAAATGATCACCGGCAGAAAAAAACTAAAACATATATATATATATATATATATATATATATATATCTATAGGCTAAAAGATTTTTCCGAAAAGACGCAACTCTTAATGATAACTATAAAGCGGTTACTTCGAAAAATAACTACGTAACGATTTTTTTACGAAAAATCACAACCCAAAATTTTTTCATTTTTGAAAAGACGCAACTCTTAAAGAAAACTAAAAAGTGATTATTTTCGAAAACATGCAACTTTTGTCGAAATTGTGATAATAAAAAGACACAACTCTTGACAAAACAGTTGCAACGAAAAAAAACAACTCTAGACAAAACGGTTTTAACGAAAAGATGCAACTCTTGCAAATAACCATAAAACGAGTTTTCCGAGAAGATGCAACCCTTCAAATTTGCCATAATGTAATTTTTTGAAAAAAAACAGAAAAACGAAAACATATATATATATATATATATATATATATAGGTTAAACGATTTTTCTAAATAGACGTAACTTTTAGCAATAACAGTTATTTTCAAAAAGACGCAATTTTTGACAAAATAGTTATAATAAAAAGACACAACTCTTGACAAAACGGTACAACGAAACAACACAACTCTTGACAAAGCAATTTTAACGAAAAAAATAAGCATAAAACGGTTTTTTCGAAAAGATGCAACCCTTCAAAATAACCATAATGCGATTTTTTGAATAAAACATAAAAACTAAAACATATATATATATATAGGCTAAACGATTTTAATAGACGCAACTTTTAGCGATAAACATAAAGCGGTTAATTCAAAAATAACTACTTCACGGTTATTATAGAAAAGACGCAACTTTCAACAAAATTGTTATAATGAAAAGACACAACTCTTGACAAAACAGTTACAATGAAAAAACGCAACTCTTGACAAAACGGTTTTAACGAAAAGATGCAACAATTGCAAATAACCATAAAGCGGTTTTTTCGGGAAGATGCAACCCTTCAAAATAACCATATAATGCATTTTTTAAAAAACAAAAAGACTTTATATATATATATATATATGCTAAATGATTTTTCTGAATAGACGCAATTTTTAGTTATAACCATAAAGCAGTTACATCGAAAAATAACTATTTAACGGTTATTTTCAAAAAGACATAATTTTTGACAAAATAGTTATAATGAAAAGACTCAAATCTTGACAAAACGGTTATAACGAAAAGAAGCAACTCTTGACAAAAGTGGTTTTAAATAAGAAAATCAACTCTTGCAAATAACCATGAAGCAGTTTTTTCGAGAAGATGCAACCTTTCAAAAAAAAACAGAACAACTAAAACATATATATATAGATAGGCTAAACGATTTTTCTAAAAAGACGTAACTTTTAGTAATAACCATAAAGCGGTTAATTCGAAAAATAACTACTTAACGGTTATTGTCGAAAAGAGGCAACTATTGACAAAATAGTTATAATGAAAAGACATAACTCTTGACAAAACGGTTACAATGAAAAGATGCAATTTTTAACAAAAGTGGTTTTAACGAAAAGATATAACTCTTGCAACTAACCATAAAACGGTTTTTTTCGAGAAGATGCAACCCTTCAAAATAACCATAATGCGATTTTTTGAAAAAAAACTAAACCATATATATATAGGCTAAACGATTTTTTTGAAAAGACGCAACTTTTAGCGATAATCATAAAATGGTTACTTCGAAAAATAACTACTTAACTGTTATTTTTGAAAAGACGCAACTTTTGACAATGTAATTATAATGAAAAGACATAACTCTTGACAAAACGGTTAAAATGAAAAGACGCAACTATTGACAAATCGGTTTTAACAAAAAGATGCAACTTTTGTAAATAACCATAAAGCGGTTTTTTCGAGAATCAACCCTTCAAAATAACCATAATGCGGTTTTTTGAAAAAAACTTGAATCTAGCATAAGCCTATAAATACATGACGGTTTTTCGAGAAGACACAAAAAGGGTAATATTTTTTCGGTTTGTTATTATATATAGATTACCATTTTAGTAAATTCCATTGTCTAAACTACTCTTAACAATATATATTGAAAAGAGCCCCTTTTTTTAGTTCACCTTAGACCTCTAAAAGTCTGAACATGGCACTGGGTATACGTTTGTGTTTCGATGTTAAAAATATTGGCTCTAATCGGTGACATGAAAAAATAATAGTTGGTAAAGAGTTTGAAATAGTGACACCATTAAAGCAGCTCCTCACTGATATTTTGTCTCAATTCTATCTCTGAATGCAAGTTGCTATAAAATTGTTGGTTTTTTTGTACCCTGGGTTAAAAAAAAATGTGGGACGGAGGATTACTCTTTAAATCAAAATATCTAAAGGTTAATTTCTGATACCACATAGATTATGAGCCAAATGTTCATAATTCTCACGATTTAGCAGAAAAAAGTTTGAAATAAATGCTAGTGTTAGAAAACATATAGTACGAAAAAAAAAAAATTTGAAAAATGTTTTCTTTTTCACCCACTAATATATAAATTAATAATGTCATTATGATCATGTGGTTGTGAAAGAAATAATTTGATTTCAGATCTCTCCCGTAGCCACTAGACGCTACCCGTGAACCATCTTTGGCATGTTCAACCTTCTTTTATAGCCCAAATTAGTATAATTCCAATTACAAAAACCAGTAAGATTTTCAGAGATTTAGGATTTTAATAATATATATCACATCAATTGTATAGATTTGACTTGTTCCTTTCATCATGTTAATTATATACAAATGCATGGTCTTTCCCGTGAACTCATTTTGGCATCAAGTTTTGTTATTGTATTTGTATGTACTAAATAATATTTTAGATTTGAATGTCAAATTTAGTGACACAAAAAAAAATGTTTACAAGAAGTCCATCATTAATCTAAAATAAGATAAAATGTAACATTTTGAATAATACACATTTACTGTATGGTTAGATATGCATAACCGCTATCGACGGAAGATAGGATGTTTTATTGGAATTCGGGGATGAGAACGGATTGTGCTCTTTGTGGACACCAAGTGAAAACGATAAATCATATCTTCTTCTCACGTCAGATATCCACTACTGAAGTCTGGAGTTCTTTAATGGCTAAGTTGCTATTGGGTAAGTTTTCAGTAGATTAAGAGAAGATTGTGGGGCTGCTTCACGACACACATCTGAAGAGGAGGTGGTTGAGTTTTTCCTGTACCAGTCGATTGTACTACAAGGAAGTGATACAGAAGTGGAGCTGTGTGATTTGTGAAGAGGAGTTCGAATTTGGAGATGCACAAGCGTGGATTGGGCTAGAAAAAGGAAAGAGATATTTACTTGGAGGAAAGGAGAAATATATTTAGAGAATATATTTGAAGAGAAAAATAAAGAAAGGATAACTATAAAGAAGGAAAGTTTCTTTAGGGTTTTGAGATGTGCTCTATAGGTATATATAGAGAGAGGCTCGTGCCTGGAGTTCTTTGACGCTCTTAGAAGAAAAATTACAGAGAGATTGATTGAGAGAAGACGTCCTCTTTGTTGTGTGTGGTTGCTGCTGCTGTAGCAGTTGGTGCTGCTGGTGCTGTACCAGTTCGTGCTGCTTGAGCTGATCAAGTGAGTTTGGGAGAAGGTTTCTCGTGGCTGTGTGCCGTTGGCTGTGTGCCGTTGCCAACCGTGCGTGTTGGTGTGTGGAGGTTCCACAAAACTCAAGTCTAGGCTCAGGGGGAGTTTAGCTCAGGATTAGGTTATCCTGAAGAATCCATGTTATTGAACAGAGCGGTGAATTAAGAAGTTGTACTTGATTTACGCGTTTGCGAATAAGTTATATTTGCTTTCTGGTTCTAGTGGATTTGATTTCTGGACGTGGTCCCGAGGAGTAGGAAACGAACCTCGTAAAAATTCTCTTGTGTCGTTTATTTTCTGCACTAGTTTTTACCTCACTTGCGTTTACATCTAGGGAAACTTAAGCTATTTCTTCTTTGCTATGCGTTTCAAACAGTAATATATCTATTATGGGTCGAGAGAAATAAAAGACGGCATGGGGAAATCCCTCTATTGGTTACTAAACTCGTTAAAATTGGTGACAAAATGGTTCGAAACTGACTCAGCTCCATTCGAATATCCGGAAACAATTCCTACAACGACCGATTAATGGAGTGGTTTACCTCTCAAGCTCCCTAAGGGTTTTTTCTACATTTTCTTCTCCCACGTTTGAGCTTCAAAACTTTTTTTCCAATCAGTCAAATCTATGTCTAACATAGTACGACATCTATTGTAAAAAAGTTTTTGATTGAATAAAAATTTTACATTTATTAAAAAAAAAAATTACTTGTTCCCTATCCGTTTTCGCTATGTCTCGTTACGCAACACCCAATGTAAATGGTCAGACTGGTCAAAAAATTGATTGTATAAGCTTTACATAATCTATATTATATTATTATATATACATGAAGGAAGTTTTCTTAGGTGGCGATTTTGAGCTTGGAAATTATCTTGCTATCTTTAATAAAATCATCGTAATTACATTTTGCCATCTGGACTAAAATATCCTTATGTCGAACGTACATATTGCTATAGGTTTGGGTCTGATTTATTGTGGCCCATCAATTTTACAAGTTTTTGTTTTTAGTTTTTTGTTTTATTAGCCCATTTGTTTATGTCCTAATTTTGTTTATTCAAATTTTTTTTCTTTTGCCGTCAAGTTTCATTTCATTAAAGCCCAAATGGGCTGAGAGTGATTACAATGATAGGGCCCATTAAGTAATACAAACACAAATTACATCAAATCTATATAATTATATATGAAGTGTGAAATCCTACGTGACATCCTCAGAATAAATTTGAGAGTGGTTGATTACAAAGATACCCTTAATAAAATTAAAGTAATTACACCTCATACCATCGAAATTTCGTGAGCCTCATATCCTTCATAAACAATAATTGGGTTTGGACCAAAATATTTTTGTAACCCATGTTCATTAGTCGGTTTTGATAAACCCTAATTACCACATCCATAATTTTTTTATTTTTCTTTTATACTGTATAACTAAGTCTAGGGTTTAGACATTGTATTTTTATCCGTTAAAGATGGATAGTCTTTGATGCAGACAACACCGAAGTTAATTGAGGTGATTCGAAGAGATTTTTTTTTTTTTTTAGGATTGTGGTTTAATGATAGGTTTGTAATATTGCCGTCGAAGCTGAAGAAAAAGATAAATTTATTCATGCACGCTTCCATTTTTTTTTTTTAAGTTGCAAGTTCATAGATTTGTCTCATTGAGATCATGGTTTTCGATCGTCATTATTAAACTGTGTGTGCAGATCAAAACATTACTGGTTGGAGTTGCTTGGATTGACAGAGATAGGAAACAAAAAGGTTTGTGGGTTATCTCTCGCTTTAAAACTTTGGTTGGTCGTTTAGTTGTTTTTTAAAAAGTTCTACTCTTTTTGTTGCTTTCGTTATGATTCTTTTTTCGTTTTTGATTGGGGAAAAAAATGCAGCCATCAATTTAAGCGTCATTCTTTGTGGTTTTGTGTTTTCTTTCAGATGCTATGGATATAAACGGAAGAATCTTCATTTAAGGTAGTCTCTATCCTATATTTGCAAAGTAAGTTTTTGGTTCTGTGCCCTTAAGTTGGGAGTTAGAATGGTTAAAGTCTATGATGTCTTTAATAAAAAATTAGTTTTGAATATACTTTTGTTATTAAAAATATGTAACAAAACGCGATTTTCTTGACGTCAAAATAATAAAACGATTTACTTAGGGTTTATTAGATTTATAAATCTAAGCAAAATATTCTGATTTCCAAATCTAATAATAAGTATGTACAAATCCGAGGGTTTTCCTTCGGATTTTAGTCTTTGTATTTTTAACAAACAAATCCACTCAAATCCACCCAAATTCATTATAAAATCAATCCATTAATAAATCCGTTTGATTGAATAACACATAATTTTAATTAGGATTTATAAATCATAAAACCAATAACACATGATTTTAACATGGATTATAGAATCATGAAACCAATAACACTGGATTTCATTCAGATTTTCAAATCCATTAAAATACATAATCTATAAGTTAATTAGTTATTGAAAAGAAAATAAATTATTCTAATTCTTAGGTGATGTATGTATATCACTTAATCCAGTTTAGGTTTCAGCTTAGCTATATATATTGCTCTCTCTTGAGGTTTTCAGCGTTATTGTTTCAGGTTGTTTATCTTGGTTATTGTTGCAGAAAAAGTGCTCCCTTGTGTATTTAAATTCATGTTCCTTTTCCTTTTAGTTGCATTATGAGATTCGTTCATATTACTAATATCCGTTTTTTGTTTTTATGGTGGTTTTTTTTTCAGGTTGCACTTGTGTTCGTTTCATCTAAAGTTTTAGGTTTTGTTGTATCTGTTATTCTTTTCGGGTTTTGGGTTATTAAGATCCTTTTGTTGTTTTTATGGTGGTTGTTTTCTGATGATAAAATTCAAGGATGGAGCGGCGATTCCTATGATCACTACAAAGAGTATCTCTTTCTCTTCTCCATCTTTACACACCTTTTTAGGGTTTATAGTTTATAATTCCTTAATCAGAACAATTTTTTTTTGCAGGTATTGCTTGGCTGTAAACGTTATAGCATTCGTATACTCTGCATTCGACGCTGCTTCCTTTAAACGTTTTATATGTTATAAAATTGTGAAAGAGACTTATAGTGGTCTTCACGACATTCGTCTCCTCCATGGATCAAGTGGGTGCTTTTCACTTTTTTTGTTTTTTGCATTTGTAATCAAATCATATTCATCCTGATGAGATTTTTTTCTTTTCTTTTTCTGCTCCTTTTTAGCGTCTTGCATATCTTTTGATATCGGCTTCTTCATGCGCTGCTACTCAAGTTGATGATTGGGTATCTAATTGGGGAAAAGATGACTTTACTCAGATGGAAACCGCCTCCATCGCTGTTTCTTTTGTAGTGTTTGGGGCTTTCGCGGTCAGCGCTTTAATTTCTTCTTACAGGCTCTTCAGTAATGCTTCCTCTTAAAATTATATCCTCCCTTTTTTGTGTTCTCAGAGACCAAATATGCCTCTTTGTTTATGTACAGTCTCTCTTTCTCATATAGCTTAGAAACCAACATGGTAACGATTCTTTCTACTCTTTGTGTGATAAAAATTTCAATATATTTTAAAGTAAGGCAAGCAATCAAATGACCCTTCTTACTTTTGTATCAAGGCTTGACTCAGCTTACTTGTGTATCAAGGACATTTTAGTTTCAAATTGTTTCAGATGGTTGATAGATTGGATGACGAATCTATTTTGGCAGATCTTGGTGCTCTTGATTACAAAGGTTTGTACAAGGTTATGTTTCACAGCACATAAATTTCATTGAATTGAAAGCTTTGCATATTATTTATCTATAATCAATGTTTTCAGGCTGTTGCAAAAACCCACTTCAGAGCATATGTTGAAGGACGACTGAAGGTTGATAGTTAGTCCATTCCGTAATCGTTTTCCTTTTTAAAAATATCGGGGTTTTCCAGGTCCCTAAATGATGACAATTACTTTGCAGATTAAGATAATGTCCAAACTGGAAATATTTTTTGAGCCAGTCCTAGAATTTTACCTTTAGCTCTTTTGGATCAAAAATAGGTAATGTTTATTTATGATGGTTTCAGTTGTTTATATCGTATTGTTCAGTCAACGGCTGGTAAAAAGCTATTGCTTATCACAAATTCCGATCATCACTGCACAGACGAAATGGTGAAGCATTCATTTAATAAATTCCTTCCCAATGGCATGTGACGAGGTATCTTTGACATGGTGAGCAAACGTAAATTTGTCACTTTATTTAAATTATAAAGCAATCGTTTTAACAGAGAGTAGTGTGCATAAGAATTTTCAGCTTTTAAATTTATGTTTCCACATCTGACTGTAAGAAAATCGTGTTACCACATACGTGAACAGGAGCAATAACACAAGCTTAAGCTCATCCGCAGCAGGCCCTGAATGTATCTTATTTTCTTAAAGGTAATGTATAACAATATCATGAACCGTAAGAAAGTGAGGTGTCATTAGGAAACAAGCATATTCATAAGGGTGCTTCGTAAAGGTATGACATATCTTCCTATTAATGATTTGGTTAGTTTTGATATCTTATTTTATTGATTCTTTTGTTCGAAAATAAATTTCATAACCAGACCGGGAGGTGCTGAATACAGAATCAAGTAATATGACTTTAAAAAGGTATTCAGGTGGCAATGATCTTTTATATGGGTGATTCTCAAAATAATTGATCTTATTGTCTAGCATATATCTCTTTTGTATTTATGACAGTAAGCGTGTAGGAAAAGTTGTGGTTTCCATTCAGAATGAGGCGTATACAATTTTCTGTTGCTCTTGCTTCCGAAATGGCTATTAATAAAAGTCAAGGTCAAACATTACAAAAGGTTGGGTTGTTTTTGCCAAGACTTGTATTTTCATATGGTCAATTATATGTTGTTGTGTCCAGAGTTACTACGAGAGAAGGACTAAAGATCTTGATAACTGATAAGAAGGAGAAGCAAAAGAAGACCACAATAAATGGAGTATATAAAGAGGTTTTCCAGAATATATTTTCTACATTAGTTTGGACTTTTATTTTGTTGATTTTTCGTGTGTACACTTTTATTTGGCTTGCTTACGTTTGCGATATATATATGAATATGTGACGGTTTTGTATTCTATAATTTACGTCCAAGTATAATGAGAAGTAAACTAATCTCGAAGCAATGCTTGAATGGTCGGAGAGGAATGTTTATCGTAAGTAAAACAAACTTAATCATACCTCCAATAGTTTTGGTATGTCTTTTTTTCGTTAAATGGTAAACTAAGTTATTCTGCCCGCGCAAAGAGGACAAATAAGAACAAAGAGAAATCAGATTTCATAAACAAAGGAAACCCAAAATAATAACAATTAAATTTTTCATAAACAGGAAATTATCAGAGTTAGTGGTAGCAAAAAAAAGAGTTCTAGGTATTTCAAAAAAGATAGATACTTTCTTATGTGTTTTAAAGAAATGACACGCAAGTGCATTTTTCACCAAGAGTTTGAGACCAACATATGGATTTTCTATGAAATATTCTAAATAAGTTATAGATTTTTGTTTTTCATGGTTAAGAACATGAATAAAAATAAAAATAAATAGACAATAAGCATTCGGAGAAGACAAAAACAATGAAGAAAAAAAGCTAAAGACAATGAAGATGAAAAGAAGGAGAAGATAGTCAAACATAAAGACCAAAATATATATAAAGAAGAGAAAGAAGAAGAAGACAAAGCCGATTAAGAAGAAGGAGAGAAAGATGAGGAGACCAAAAAATATTAAAATAAAGAATAGAAAGAAAAAGAAAGATGAAATAAAAGACAGAAAAAGACGAAGATGTGCCAAAAAAAAGAAATTGGAGAAAAAAATTAGAGAAGACAAGATGATCATGATAGAGAATGGAGAAGAAAAAGATGACGAAAAACCTGAAAAAGAAGAAGAAGACTAAGAAAGAAAAAAGGTCAAAAAGTGAAAGACGATGAAGATATAACATGAAGAAATGCTAAGGTTTTATAAAAAACAGAAGGAAAAGAAGACAAAATTGATGAAAAATATATTATAGTAGAAAGTTGATGATATATATAAACAAGTAATTAAGTCCGACAGAGAAAGATTGACATTAATTATGAGTGGATATAACAAATGAACTAAGTCATATAAACTACGATTTTCTGAAAAATATAAATTATTAGCTCATCTTAACAATGTAAAAATTGTTATCCGCTAAGTCAAATGAGATTGTGAATAAGGTAACATGATGATTGCACATGTAATTTGACATTTACTTGTGTTAAAATAATTGCAATTTTGGAAATATATATATATATATATTCTTTAATTTAATAATATGTGCTAATTTAAAATTTATTATGAAACTATTATAATTAATACAAAATAACAAAATATTAAGCTTTACTTATTATTTAACATATGTGTTTGATTGTGTATATAGTTAATAAAATTTAAAACTAATAACTAATTATATATTTATGCATGCACAAGATGTGAAACGAAAGAAGAAGACCAAAAAACATAAGAAGGAGACAAAAATGAAGAAGACAAAGACAAAGGAGATACAAAAGGTTAAGACAAAGAAAAACACAAAGAACAAGAGGTTGGAGAAGACAAAGATAAAAAAAAATTGTTTTGGAAGAAGGAGAACGAGAAGAAGATAAGATGATGATCACATAAAAGAAAGAAAAACAAAACCTGAGAGAAGATGAAGAAAAACCAAAATATAAAGAAGATGGAGAATAAGAAGACAAGGAAAACAAAATGAGACGAAATAAACTTGGAAAAAGGCTGGAAAATACAAAGACTACCAATATAGAAATGGAAGAAAAAGATGAGGAGGAGAAACCATAAAAAAAATTGTACTAACAAAATAGAAGATGTTGAAGGAGTACAAAGAAAAAAATTAGGATGAAAACCAAACTATAGAAAAGAGGATGAAGAGGGAGAAGAAGAAGAGAGTCCAAAATGAAAGAAAGAAAAGATGAGGAAGAAGACAAAAAAGAACTAGAAAAAAATAATATTGGAAAAGACGAAGACGATCAAAATGGAGAAAGAAGAAAAAGAGAAGAAATAAAAAAAAAGTCGAAAACGATGGAGAGGCCAAAATAAAAAATGAGGACGAAGAAAAACCAAAACATATAAGAAGGGGGAAAAGAATAAGGATAGAAGAAGAGGGAGAAGAATAACACCAAAAATAAGATGAAAAAGGTCACAAATTAGATTTATAACCTCTTAGATTTTGAAATCTACTGTGAAATTAATTTAAATAATACAATATAATAAATTTTGGGAAAACGGTCATTTAAATGCCCAACTATCCGATTGCGCTATAAAAGGTACGAGGAGAAGGAGACGTAAAATCATTATTTGATACTCTTGAAGAAGGAGTCGCAAAAACAATATTTGACACTCTTGAAGAAGGAGGCGCGAAAACTATATTTGTAAACAAGAGTGTCATTATAATTGATCCATCATACGTAATAAAAAAATGTAAAACAATGGCTTAAAATTCTCAAGGCGATTGAGAAATACAAGAGGTTATGGTTATCGTCTACTTCAGGGCAGAGAAGGAAGAAAAATGCAATTAACACAAGAATAAAAAGGAAACATTTCATAGAAGAAGACAACAATGAGATACTCCCTCAAAAGTATCTTCTGTTAATCTACTAACTAAGAAAAGAGTTCCAACCCTACTATTTTTTCTAGGGACTCTACCCCTCTTCGCTTCTCATCTATTTTATAAATATCAAACAAACCATGATCTTCAAACATGGGATCAAGAAAAGGTTTAAAGATTCTTATCACCGACAAAGACGGAAAGACGATTACACATACAACAAATGTTGTTTTCAAAGAAATCTTTCAGAATCTTTAGCTTTATGGTGTCTTACCTCTGGTTTCTATGAAAACATAATAGACTTATTTTTTTTTTTCGATGGAGTTCTGAAATTATTCTATTATCCAATGGATCATCCTCTAAAATATGAAGACTCACAGTCTTCTCTCATGTTAATTATAGCAATATACTTTCTCTTCACTCCCGCGCAGGGCGCGGGTCTTGCCTAGTATATCTTTAAGTGATACGTGTTTGTTAACCTAAAAAGAGACCCACGTGGCATCTTCTTGGAGACTTCAACCATGCACTGCCAAAAGCACCGCCGCATCACCAGAATCCAGCCACCGTTAACGGAAAACAAATAAAGAATGGTTTCAGCGTTACTATAAATATAACAACCGACGACCTGGAGACTAAGTCAAATGTCATTATTTATAAATGTTTAACAAAAGATGGAAAAATTTGGAAGAGGATTTCTGAGAAAGATATATGGAAACAGAGAGGTAAACAAGAATCAAAAGCAATACTAAGAAGACAACAATAGGATACTCTTTTAAAAATATCTTTAGATAATTCAATACTCGAAATGAGAATTCCGACCCCAATCTCCCTAGGAATTCTTCTTTTCTCATCCATTCCAAAAAAATTTGTCAGAGACCATGGTCTTCAGACGTTAGTCTCTAACACAACCCACACTAAAGAGTCTTTAGAAAGAAAACCAGTTATCATCCTTCCGAAAACTTTTATGGCGATATTACTTATGTAGGATCCAACACCTTTCGTCTCTCATCCTCTAAGAGGACGAAACTCTACAACTATTCTCAAATGACACTCTAAAATTTTATGCAAGACATCTACAATTTTGTACAGAATATCAAAAATCAAATCCGAAATATTAGTGCTACGGAGGGAAAAGACCAGGCGCTCCACCTAAAAAAAGTACAACAATTTACTTTTTTAATACTTTTTTATAATATGTGAGTTTTGGTTGGTTTAAATATAACATCAATCAATGATATTATTATAATTTTTTTTGTTATTCAATGCATAGAGTCTATTGTTAATATATTAATTTTCGTGCAAGACGCGGATACGTATCTAGAAGGGTAATATATAGTCTATAGACCAAAAAGTTTCTGAACCATAATAAACATGTCTATAGACTATATAGGCCCGGCCCAATATTATCGTATTGGAAAAACTATAAGTGAAATATTTTATTGATACATCTAAAATTCTTAAATTATATAATTGGTTAATTTTTATTTTATAAAGTTCCGAACCTTTGGCTTATAATCTTTTCGGTATCCGGAGCCACTCTTTAGATATTCCGATTTAAAGAATAACCATCTGTACTAAAAAGGTTTGAATCCGGAGTATAGGGAACCAACCCCTTTGTGTTACCACTAAACTACCACATCTTTGGTAATATAATTGGTTATTAGAATCTCTTTGTCCATAAAATTTTTAATATGTAAATTTTGATTTTCATAATATTTAAATTATAAAAATCTTAAATATAGAAATTATTCATCGTAATCTGATATATAAAAATAAAAATTCTTAATACAGATAGAGTATTATTTGATGGAGAATCGTATATAGAGAATTGTTTACTGTCATAAACGACTGTGATAGAAAATTCTATTGTTGCAAAAATACCAACAAAAAAAAATACAGTGAAAATCAAACTAATAAAACAGTTATGTACAAGTATTTATTTTTATCGCATTATCCTGAAAAATATCATCTACTACGATTGCTCCACATAGCGTCTCTTATCAGTCACTATAAATCACTCTTTTTTTTCTTTCCCATCACTTTTCTCGAGAAAAACAACTGCACAAAGAAAAATCTCCCCAGATTTCGAAACCCTAGCTCTACTCAATCTCTGAAAAAATGGCGAATATTCCGATGGATATCATCACCGATTTATTCCTCCGTCTACCAGCAACAACTCTCGTTCGATTTCGCGTACTCTCAAAACCTTACTTCTCTTTAATCGACAGTCCCGATTTCATCGCATCTCATCTCAATCACACACTCCAAACCGGAGATCACATCAGGATCTTACTCCGAGGTCCTCGTCTTCTCTGTACAGTAGATCTCGATTCACCGGATAAAGTCTCCGACGTCGAGCATCCACTAAAAGCCGGTGGTCTAACCGAAGTTTTCGGCTCTTGCAACGGTTTAATCGGATTATCGAATTCTCCGACCGATATAGCGATATTCAATCCGTCCACACGGCAAATCCATCGCTTACCGGTGGAGATTGTTGATTTTCCTGAAGGCTCGACGACTCGTGGTTATGTGTTTTATGGATTAGGATATGATTCTGTGAACAAAGATTACAAAGTTGTGAGAATGGTTCAGTGTAAAGGAGGTAAAGCTGATGAATTGCTTTTTGGTTTCCCTTATGAGATCAAAGTTTTCAGCTTGAAGAAGAATTCATGGAAGAGAATCAAACGTGTTATTCCCGCGATTCAATTACTGTTCTACTTCTATTACCATTTGTTGTATCGTCGTGGATACGGTGTTTTAGCTTGCAATAGTCTTCATTGGGTTTTACCTCGAAGGCCTGGACTTATCGCCTTTAACACGATAATAAGATTTGATCTTGCGACTGAAGAGTTTGGAATCATCGATTTCCCGGATAATCTTGCTCATGAGAATATCGATATAGGTGTGTTAGATGGTTGCCTTTGTTTGATGTGTAACCATGAGTTTAGCTATGTTGATGTTTGGATTATGAGGGCATATAACGTTGAAGATTCTTGGAGTAAGTTGTATAGGATACCGAAACCAAAGAGCGTAGAATCGTTTGATTTTATGAGGCCTTTGCTTTATTCCAAGGAGAGGGACAAGATTTTGCTGGAGATAAACAATGCGAAGCTCGTGTGGTTTGATTTGGAGAGTAAGAGGTTTAGAAAGATTAGGATAAAGGACTGTGATAGCTCGTATAGTGCAGAACTCCTTGTGAGTAGCCTTGTTTTGGGATGTAAAGGAGATCCTACCGAAGCAGAGCGCCGAAAAGAACGCAGAGCTCGAGAAGATAAAATGTTGGAACAGAGTAGTAAGAGGTGGTTAATGTTAATCTTTACTCTTTCGATTTCCTGATAAAATTTAGTTATGGATACGATAAGCAAATCTGAGTTATAGGTGTATCGTCGTTCTTTGTTACGTTAAGGTTTTGCAAGTGGTAAATGTATGAATATGCTCAAACATGTTATTGTTACATCTCAGGGATGATTTTCTATCCAAGGGATTCAAGCTGGTGTTATGAGCAAAACAGAGGAATTTAGAGCCCAATCCCATTTCAAGGTAAGTGTAATGATTAGAGTCTTATCTTCTTTCGTTTTCGATTATGTGAGATTTCTAATCTTCACAGAGATGCATTATTGGAAGTCTTTAGCAGGTAAAAGTTGAGTCACCAACATACTGTATGTTGACTTTTCACAATTTAGGAGCTTATCTAAAGTCTGAATATTTCAAGTGTTTTGACGTTTGAAATTTTCTCAGGGAAATTAGTAGATGCAAATCTTGATTTGGGTTTGATTTTCGCGTGCAGGCGAAGGCGGAAAGGAAAGCAAACATCATCAAATTTTCACTCGACGTCTTGGTATTAACTGGCTTAAGCTTGTACATATATGTTCTAAGATAAGATATGTATATGTTCTTCTATATCTAATTTGAGTGAATATAACCTACATGTGTAAACTCTTTCGAGTCTTGTATGTTGCAATATGCGATGTTGTAATCTGATATCGACTTAATAAAATCGCAATACGATCCAAATTCCAAATAGCCAAACGGTGAAGTTTATGAAGAGTAAGTCACAGTTAGTGTGATTCAGATAAGTAAATGAATCATTGGGTATTCGTAATACTACAGATTAAACCAAATCATACAGAATTTAAATCTTCTAGAGATGTTATGACAACAATGGAGGATAATGAAACACATAAGAATCTAGCTGGAGATGAGAAGCAATATCTTGATGCCATTTTAGTATCCGACTGGAGAAAAATCATGTCCTCTAGTCTCTACTGGACGAGTTTTCTCAAAACGGATTCTGCGCGGTGCTCGAATCCAGGTAAAACCCATTCATGTTGAAGAATGTCGAGACCATCCTTCTCAGCACTCAAGCTCTGTGGCCAATTTGCAAATGCGGAGATAGAAAATCAGGTTTGGACCAAGATCAGAATGAAAAATGTTAGGATGATGATTCAAGAAAGTCTAAAAATATATAGAAGCCAAAAAAAGCTATGAATCGATGCGAGAAAAAAAAAAGATTACCTTTGATGCATCAAAACCAAATCCACCCATTTGCATCATGCGTTGTGTATCATCAATTGCTGTATAAGAAACAGAACACTTTCAGAGGATTCACCGAGAAAATGAAAAAGCTCAAAGTCTGAGCTTTTGAGGAAAATGGTGTGATTGTATGTGAAAACTAACCATTTTCATCTCCAAGAATAAGACTGAATAAGCCTCTTAATCCAAACAAGTTTAAGAAGTACCTGAGACATGGAAGAACAGCTCATGAAACAAGAGATGTAAATAAAACCCGCACAAAACTGACATGTGTTATTCTCTAGGTAACTAGGTATATACCATGAACGGCTGCTCACATAGCTAACATCGACAGTGCTCAAGTCGATCCCGTTCTGTAACATTGACCTGAACCTCTGAGTCAGCGGAAATGGTATTTTTGCTGTAAGATAAAATTACGAAGTTTCAGATGCAACAGAACTGTAGAGACTTTAGAGTACAGGAGTTGACAAACACAAACACAAGATAATAGTATTTTAAAAGGAACCAGAAAGGCAAACAACGTGATCCGTTATAAATGCGTCAATGAAGCTAGAAAGAGGATAATTTGGGAAATGTTATTTGAAGGGAAACAAACCTGCAACAAACCCAGAGAAGAAGAAGTTGACCCATGCAAAAGTGAGCGTCTGCGAGAAGGTAGAATCCATCAGCTTCCTAAATTTACCAATAACATGAAGAGAGATAAGTTCAAATACTTTACCTGAGGTATAATCATTGACAGATTTTTCTTCATCATATCCATGGCCATGTTAGGATCAGAAAACATCTGGGCCTGTGGGTTTTGAGCTGCTTGGTCTTTGGGAACATGTAACAGTCCATTTTCCTGCAACAAGCAACACTTACAATGAGACATAAACTGTATACTACATAGAAACCGTAGAGCCGGTAACCATTCTAGTATACTGCAATCTTGCTCTAAGCAAAACAAGGAGACAATATACAGACAATATACGAATGAAACATTAAGCTTAAAGTTTTTAACTTGCCAATCTGCAAATCAACTCTTGGTAACTAGTAAAGAACAACAATTTCTAGATATGAGAACACACAAGACAACTTAATCTACACAATCATTCACATGATTGACCAATTTCAGAAGCAAAAAAAAAACCTTTTGTCCATTTGCATGTCATCAAATCGTCATAACTAGCAAAAACCTCAACTGTTATTGAAGAACTAAACTAGATTTGACAAACACAAGTTTTCAGATAGTACCAAAGAACAAATAAGATTAGCTCTTAGCTCATGAAGTTACAAACTTTCCAAATAAGAAACTTAAAGAGGGCAAATCACATAAAAGCATCATACCTCGTTGCTGAAGTAGAATCTCCGAGATCGGAAAGATTTAGGCGGGATAAAATTGGCTCCGGCCTTCAGATTCCGAGCCCTAACAACAATTTGTCTGGAATATACCGAACACATCAGATCCAATCGGTTAATTCTGAAAAATATAATCTAGAGGTAAGATGAGAATCGGGAGAAACATAAGCAGACTCACCCTTCTTTGACCATCTTCGCATCGGGAGTTGGAGATGATCGCATGAGCTTAGAGACGAAGTAGCGAAGAACACCAATGAGAACCATCACGACGGAGAGAGGGATCAAAACCCAATCTCTAATCGCCGTATCGAGAACCAAATCTTCCGCCATTGATCTGCTTCCTTTTTTCTCACTTCTGAGATTCTTCTTCTTCAAATTTTATCTATCTTCTTCTCTTTCTCTGAGCTCCGATCCAAAGAAGAAAACACGATCGGAAAAAAAATTTTAACTACGGTTATTCGGTTTGGTTCGGTTCTGTTCAGTTTTTAGATTTTTCGATTTTTATAAAATTGATCTATTTGATTTAAAATTTTAATTCGGTTTGTTTTGGTTTGAGATTTTTGGTTTTTTCGATTTCTAAAAAATCGATCCCAATTTAACTAATTTTGAATTAATATTGTAAATGTTTAATGTATTTTAATACATTTAATTTAAAATATTAGTTCTACATATAAATTTTGATTAATTAGATTAATTTGGTTTGGTTCGGTTTGATATCGGATAATTCGGTTTGAAATTTCTATTCTATTTAGATTATTTTATAACTATGTTTGGTTTTTTTTTTTAAAACCAAACTATATATTAATCAACCAAACTATATATTAATAAAAAACTATTAGAATTCGTAATCCAATATTTGGCGACAAATGGCTTACATATAAAAAATCAAAAACTCGAATACGTGCAGAACATATTAAACAATCCGCCTTTAGTTATGCTTGGTTTTAGGTTCGTAAATTTCGATTTTTTCCATTTGGTGTTGGATAATTAGGTTTTGAAATTTCTCTTCCATTTGGGTTGCTGTATAGTTCGGTTAGAGTTCAGATTCAGGTTCTGGTTCATGAATTTCAGTGGTTCGGTAATTTTGTCCATCCCTTTCAATGATAAACCGGTTGAACCAAACTGGCCCGAAATAAACTGAACGAATCTGAAATAACCAGAAATAACTGAATTTTCATAAGACTGGGTCGGTTATAAATTTCTAAACCTAAAGGATTCGCAACTATAAATAAAGCCGTCCTTAAATCTTTAAAACCCTAAATTCTTTCTCTTTTGAAAGAGACGAAGAAGATGACGGGAGAAGCAGAAGTAAACCCTAAGGCGTATCCTTTAGCAGATGCACAATTGGCGATAACGATACTGGACATTGTTCAAGAAGCTGCTAACTACAAGCAGCTTAAGAAGGGAGCTAATGAAGCTACCAAAACATTGAACCGTGGAGTCTCTGAGTTCGTGGTTATGGCTGCTGATGCAGAGCCTCTCGAGATTATTCTTCATCTTCCTTTGCTTGCCGAAGATAAGGTTTTGTATATTTCTTCTCTCTCTCTCTCTCTCTCTCTTAGTACTCTGTTTTCTAGGGTTTTCTACTTTGTGTTGAACATACTTTTATTAATTGTGGTCTTTCATGAATTAATCTGTTTAATACATTTTGGTCCTTAAAATCATCGTATCTTCTTGCTTTCTGCAGTTTTGCAATTTGTGTTGAAACATTCTTTCTTATCTTGATTGAGTTATTACAGAAACATTCTCTATTAAATAAAGTTTAGGTTTCAAAATCATTGAGCTCTTACGATATACAATGTTAAGAATGTAGCTTCACATTCACTCTTGAGGAAGACAAGAATTCATTATAGTTGTATCATCACTTATATGTGATCTGATTTTGGACTAACCACTTTTTCTTTCTTTTCTTTTTTTTTATCTCCAGAATGTGCCGTATGTGTTTGTACCTTCGCAACAAGCGTGGGAAGAGCTTGCGGTGTAACAAGGCCTGTGATCGCTTGTTCAGTTTTATCGAACGATGGAAGCCGGTTGAAGTCACAGATTGAGCAGCTCAAGGATGCTATAGAGAAGCTCTTGATCTAAGGATTTTTGTGGATTTTTACTCGGGATGACGTGATGAAGAGCCTCTTCAAAGGCTCTGACTGAAGTTAGTTGGTTAATGTGGGAATATATTCATTTATGCAATTGAGTTTGATTTTGTTGCTTGGTTTGTGGTAGAACCAATTTATGACTCTAATGACCAATCTATGGCCGTATTAACTTGTGGATTTAAAATATTCTTATCTTCTCACATTTGTTGCACTTTGCTTTGTCCAACAAACTAAAGCATGCATTGATTCGTTTCTTCCTCACTTTACTTATTTTATAATAACTAAAAAGGAATACTTTCTTCGCAAAACTTTTATAAAGTATTGTAATTTTATGCAATCAGCAAAACCAATCCAATTTATAAGCAATGACATCCCAATGTATGTCTATTGCACGAACGGTCTCGTCTAAACTATGTGCAGGAAGACAAAGATTTAGCTCATGCACCAAACCCGCAAAGAATTTTCTCTCATTCCCAACCATAACCAAGAGTTATGTCAATCCAAGTTTTCGAGGGGACCTCCCAAACTCACGAAATCAAAAGACTTTTAAGCATCATCCAAGGGCAAGAAAATTAGGATCGGAAAGGCAGGAGAAAGAGGATGACTTTCTGGATAAACTCGAAGAGGATGACGACGAAGAAGACTTTCTAGAGGAAAAGGAGGACTTCCGGGCGGAGGAGACGGTTCTAAAACTGTACAACGATATCAAGAACCAAAATATTGATGGAATTTCAGAAGTTATTGGGGATGAATGCCAATGCTTTTGCAATTTCTTATCCACTTGCCGACTCTTACAAGGCAAGAAGGTAAGCATAAGAACTTTTCTCATGTTTTTTATAGTCGTCGAAATCGAAAGAAATAAATCAAGGGTATGGTCTTTTAATGACAGCAAGTGATGGCTTTCTTCTACTGGTTGATGATGAAACTGGGGAAAGATATCAAGATTATTGTGAAACCAACGTCCAAAGATGGCATGACCATTGGTGTTCAATGGCAACTCGGTTAGTCTCCTTGTCCCAAAACCTTAATCCTTGCTAACTGACAACCTTAAATCCAAACCGATCATCTTCAACAAATCTCCAGAACAACCGAAAGCCCTTCAGACGCTCTCCACCAAACCAAACTGGAGCATGTCTTCCATGTCACCAGACCAAACCGAACTGACCAGTCTGATTGAAATGATTTTTCTCACTAACTGTTTTACCTGTAATGTGCAGAATGGGAGAAGCCACACATCCAATTAGGGAAGGGGTTCAGTTTCCACATTTGCCATGTCTACCAGGGAAAGCTGTTGATAAAGTTAGTAACAATTCTGGTCTAAACTCAGTTTTTATCCCGATTATAACCCATGATCATGATCATGACCATCTTTTAACCAAAACAATGTAGGAATGTAGAGATGTTCATGGAGCCAATCTTTCACATAGAGCCTTTAAGACTAGTGAGCCTCATCAATTCAATATTAATCTCTCAAATCATGTCAAGTTCATCATATTTATGTGAGACACTTACCTATTGTTGTTTATCATTTTTCTTCTTCTGTTGCAGAGAACTATAGCGTTTGCAGTGAGATTAGCTGAGAAGATAGTCACTTACATCAAACCAGCAGAAAACACAAGGAGACAAGCAATCACTCTTCTGCTACTTGCTCTTCTGCTGCTTGGTGCAGCCGCTTTCTACTTCACCAGACCGAGGTTCTGATACAGACAAATCAAATAACATGGAAGATAGCAGCAAAAAAAAAACCCATAGAAGATAAGATTCTTTTATCAGTAGGATGCAAATATTTCCAAACGGGACAGCATAGTCAAACACATGGTCTTTTTTCCTAAAACATACAGGGGTGAATGGCGATAAATACAAAACATCTTCGCCATTGACCCGTACACTAGAGTTTTCAGTACTAGAAAATCACAGATTTCCTGAATACTGTAAAATACTAAATACGATATCAACCTAACCATGTCGATACATAACCAGCTAAACCATGAACATAAAGGAAGATGGAATTGGAAAAGCATTAAACGAAATTAAACTGAAATGGTTATTTTCTTCCCTATCAGAGTTCTACACCCATGAGTCACAAGTAGGTTCCCTAGATACACCTGCAAGAGAATTGAGATAGAGAAATCAAATTGCCGTTTCAGGACAATGATGATAAAAAATCATAACCTGTGAAATTTTAAATTTACTTACACTAGTAGTTCCTAGTTAATTAAGTCAGACCAGAAGATATCACGACCGCTTGTACATATGGCGCCTTAGCATCTCATTTATCCCCACAGCTGATATGCTTTCACATCCAAGAAGATCGCGGAGCTTTTCATCACACTGAATAGCCATTGGATTTTCCGGGACCTGAAAACACATTGATAAGCAGATAAACAGTGCTTAGTTACCAATTGCCTTTTCATGTTAATACCCGTTCACAAATCTTGCTAAAGCATGCGGAAATGAAATGCAATTCTAGATATTATCTTATAGAGAAATTCCAAACAATAAGCTTGTAGTAGCACCAAACAGAAAACTTTTGGGAGGCAATAAAGAAGCAGCTAGGGTGTTTAAGACCCACAATAATTTTTAGATAAAAGCCCCACCTCTAAATTGTTGAGTTTTATGTATTCCCAAACACGGCAAATAATCTCTTTGTCTGTCATCTCCGTCTCACCAGTGCCAAAGAACTTAACAAGTGGCTCAGATAATGCAACAGCTGAATTGACAGGCTCTGTGGTCTCAGTCTCAGTCTCAGTCTCAGTCTTAGTCTCCACCTCAGCTTTTGCCCGTTTCGCTTGACCAGAGTCCTCTGCAAAAAAAAGATTTTACACAGTCAGTAACATTGAACATGCCAAAGAACATATGGAGTTGAGCAAAAACGATTTACATGAACCATTACTTGATGGATCAAGCGGGAGAATATGCTTAGCAAGCAACTTATTCATTTTGAACATATCAGTACAATCTGTCTCAAAGACCACACGTAACGCATCATCGCATATGATCTTCCGCTTGTTACTCGGGTCTTGGAGGTTGTTCTTCCTTATGTAAGCCCACAATTGCTTCACAATCTAAGACCAAAAGTAAAATACAGCAACACTTTTACAACAACCCCATTGCTTCTACACATCTGAAAAAAACATTGTGTGAATGGAAGAAAGTGATAACCTCAGTTCTTGGAAGGGCAGGTTCACCAACAACGACTTGAAGCTCAGGAGAAACCCTACAGACTTTGTTTAATCCTCCAGGCCCACCCTTCCTTTTAGCTGGAGCACTGCATTGGAGAACATTGGGAAAAGTTGACAAACACAAGTCATAAGATTTACACTGTTTGGATAAAACTGCTCAAAAATGACAGAATTTTGTAAGAAGATTCCAAATTTTGATACAGTTGAAAGAAATAACCACAATTATAGAACAGAGTGTGTATCAATGTGCTAAAAATACTACTGGATAAACTTGGGCATCATCTAGACCTAAAACCCAGATTTAGACATTCCTAAAATGGAAAAACATGTTCGCCATGAAAGTAGCAAAACCCCTAATTACTGCAATCGGAGACTTCAATTTACCGAAATCGACCCTGGAAACCCTAAAAACCCAATAACGAACCTTTCTTTGGGGGATTGATTAACAGAGAGAGCAGCATTAGGGCCATGTGGAAGCAGCACAGAAGATCCTCGCGGAGACTGAAGCTGATGTTGCGGCATGTACGGTGGTGGATATGGCTGCCGGAAATTGAGGTCATAAGAGTGGTAAGGAGGCTGGAGAGTGAAATGTGGAGGAAATTGTTGCTGGGAATGCGAAGGAGAGAATTGCGACGAAGGATGGTGAAGTGTGAAATGCCCTTTCGCCGGAACATTGACGCCGGAATGCAATTGCTGCTGGTGCTGATGCTGCGTAGGAGGAGGTAGAGGTTGTACGGTTGATGCGGAGGCGGAAGCGGAAGCTGGTTGGTGAGTACGGAGGAGGAGATTGATCTGATCTCTGATGAAAGTCGTCTTCTCCGAAAGGTCTAACCCTAATTTAGCCTCGAGTTGCTGAACAACACTGTTTAGAGATGTGAGAGAGCTAGGATCAGATTGCCGAAGCAAAGTCTCGACTCCTTTAGCTAGATCCTGGTCCGACACCATTGATAGACACAGAATTTCAAAGCTTTTTCATATACCAGAAATTTAAAAAAAAAAAAAATTAAAAAAAACAAATACCCCACCAAGAAAAAAAAAAAACTCTATCCTTTCTCTCTCTTATCTTCTTTCCTCTGCTTTCTCTCTCTCTCTACCCTCTTTGTCTCTTTCTCTCTCTACTTCTCCTTCGTCCTCTGTCTTTTCTCTCTATCTCTCTCTCTTTATAAACCTAGGAATGACGAATATACCCTTCACGGTTGGTTTGAGACTTAGAATGTCGATATTACCCCTGGGAGTCATTCGTCTAAGAGATATAAGTAAAGGGTATTATCGTCGTTTTGCTAATCTTGTTGCTTTTACTCTTGGCCAGCTGGCTTTAACTTAACCCATCTCTTTACTCGTTTGTAAATGTCGAATATGCCCCCGTTAGATTACGACGCTTTTACAACAGTTGGTTTCGAGACTCTTGAGGGTATAGATGGAAATCCCATCAGCATCGGATCGTGAATATCTATAGTACAGAATTTGCTCTATTGGGCTAGCACAAGAAGGCCCAGTAAGATATCTAAAAGCCTTTGTAGAGGGTATAATTGGAATTTCGATCAGTATCGGATCGTGAATCCTTAACACAGAGTCGGTCTTGGAAGGTTTTTAGGTTGTTTAACGTCTGCGTTGGGGAGAAAGAAAATTTTCGAATTTTCTCGAGAAAATCGGAAACGAGGGAAGTGTTCTTGTAAGTTCACGAGCATCGATTCTTCTGATTTCGAAGTTTAAGGCGTTTCTTTTGAAGAATCGTTTGCTTTTGTTTGGTTGAGGAGGATCTTCGTGTATCGCTGGTCTTTTGTGTTCTAGGGTTTCGAAGCAAGAAGTTTTCTGAGGATGAGGAGTGAGAGAGAAGTTAAGAATGGTGTTTCTGAGGAAGAGAGAGAGGTGAAACGGAAGAGAGTGATAGAACGATCTGATTCGCCACCTCCACCACTGGGTTTCAATAACCCCCTTTTGCCGTTGGCTAATGCTTACGATGATGAGGAAGAGGACGAAGAAGACGAACGAAGCAAATCGCAAGCTCGTGGGGGTAATGGAGTTGCGAAATCTAGAGAAGTTGAAGATGAGGTCGATGAAGACGAAGATGATTATGATACCTCTAAGAATCGGGGAAAGCATTCACGCCATGTTGAAGTTCGTCGTGATTGTCCTTATCTTGATACTGTTAATCGTCAGGTAATCAATCAATCATCCTAGTTAAAAAAAAAAAAAGAATGTGCTTACTCAATTTCTTGTGTTTGGTACTGGTCGATTGGTAATGGAACTATCCTTATGTTGAATTTCAGGTCTTGGATTTTGATTTTGAGAGGTTTTGCTCTGTCTCGTTATCAAACTTGAACGTGTATGCGTGTCTTGTCTGCGGGAAGTACTTCCAAGGAAGAAGCCAGAAGTCTCATGCTTATACACATAGCTTGGAAGCAGGACACCACGTTTATATCAATCTTCTGACTGAGAAGGTGTATTGTCTTCCTGATGGTTATGAGATCAATGACCCTTCTTTGGATGACATTCGACATGTTTTAAACCCGAGGTATGTTATGTTGGATCTTGTGACTACTACTGCTTATTACCTGTGTTGTGTGCAATGTCCTTCTCCATGTTCAAACTATCTCCACTTGCATTGATTTGTGACTTGTGAGTGTGTGGGACTTTGCACATAGTTAAAAACTATTCTCTTAGTCTCTTATCTGAAATCGTTTTCGTTTTGCTAGCTATCGGTGTCATTACTCACTCAAGTTGATATTTCTTTTATGATTGCTTGAATATGTCATTCTTCTTTCATGCTTTTTAGAATTTTCTTTCTTTTAACAATTGTATTTTCAGTTCCTTCTTATGAAGGCTTCGGTGCTATCCATTTACAGGTTTAGTCAGGCGCAAGTAGAAGAGCTTGACAGGAATAGGCAGTGGTCTAGGGCTCTTGATGGTTCTGACTATCTTCCGGGAATGGTAATCCCTTCTCCTTGAACACAGTTGATGGGTACAGCTATGAGTAAATTTTTCTTCTAAATGTACTTTTACTTTGTATATATGTAGGTGGGGCTGAACAACATACAAAAGACAGAGTTTGTGAATGTTACAATCCAGTCGTTGATGAGAGTTACTCCATTAAGGAACTTTTTCCTCATTCCTGAGAACTATCAGCATTGCAAGTCTCCCCTTGTTCACCGTTTTGGGGAACTAACTCGGAAGATTTGGCATGCTCGGAACTTTAAAGGACAGGTCAACCTCAATTCATGCCTCTCACTTTTTTAGTTTTTTTTCATGCCCTCACCTATTGACAACCTTTGCTAATATAAGTTACCCTGCGTCAACAGGTGAGTCCACATGAATTTTTGCAAGCTGTCATGAAAGCCAGCAAGAAACGATTTAGGATAGGCCAACAGTCCGATCCAGTGGAGTTTATGTCGTGGCTCCTTAACACTTTGCACATGGATCTTAGACCTACAAAGGAAGCCAGCAGTATCATCCACGAGTGCTTCCAGGTAAGTGTCCATCCTTTTACACATTAACATAATGTAGTTTGATATAATTGCTGCATGTTCATGTAACATACTAAACATTACAGGGTGAGTTGGAGGTTGTGAAAGAGTATCAAAACAGTGAAAACAAAGAAACCTCCAGGATGCCTTTTCTGATGCTTGGGCTAGATTTGCCTCCGCCTCCTCTTTTCAAAGATGTCATGGAGAAAAATATAATTCCTCAGGTATGCACCTCTTGCTTTAGATTCCTTAGCTATGGCTATTGCAAACCTTGCAAATCATCCTACTCTGTCCTCTTACAAAATGTATTCAAGAAAGGGGAACATTATTATGAATAAGATCTGGGCGTTGCTATGCTAGAAAACTTCCAATTTCAGAACTGTATAATAATGTCGAATTTGGTGGAGAGACAAAATATTGAGTCCTATTTAGTGGCCTTGTGATTTTTCACTGTCATAGAGTAGACTGTCTTTTTGGAATCTACTGTATGAGTTAGGAAGAGAAAAATTCTCTGACTCCTTAGTTGGTTTAGACCTCGAGTAGCCTTGACGGATTGCTACCTCGTATATGCGTCTTTGAGTTTTTAGTTTGCAAAGTGAGGTAAGCAGAAGCTAATTTCTTTGATGTATTGGTCAGGTTGCTCTATTTGATTTATTGAAGAAGTTTGATGGAGAGACTGTGACAGAGGTGGTTCGCCCTAAGCTAGCCAGAATGAGATACCGTGTGATCAGATCTCCTCCTTACCTGATATTCCATATGGTTCGGTTCAAGAAGAATAACTTCTTCAAGGAGAAGAACCCTACCTTGGGTGAGTCTATTTGGATTTTACGTAACATTATTGTCTAACAAAGAATCCCTAATGCCTAGTTAATTTGACCCAGTTTTTTGTCGATGCTGCAGTGAACTTCCCGGTGAAGGACATGGAGCTGAGAGATTACATACCATCATTACCTGTAGCCCCAGAAGGCGAGAATGCTTCTACTAGGTATAATCTAATAGCCAACATTGTACATGATGGTAAGCCTGAGGACGGATACTTCAGAGTCTTTGTGCAGCGGAAGTCACAAGAACTATGGTAAGCTGTTCTCATTCACAAACTTCTATAGAACTTTGGTATTTTAACGACTTCCATGAAATAAGGACGGCAAAAGTTTAAATATTTTGGTATTTGGCGTTCTTTTAAAACCGCCAGAAATTCATATTTGGAATAATGTTCAATTTCAGGTACGAGATGCAGGATCTTCATGTTGTGGAGACGCTTTCCCAAATGGTAGAACTATCGGAAGCATACATGCAGATATATGAGCAGCAGCAAGAGGAGTAGATATATCGGAAGCATAATGGTTTTGGTCTGATTAGAGTTAAGTTCAAAGTTGTTTTGTTTTAAAACGAAAAATCCAACGCTGAGAAAACGATTATGACCAAGGAAATGTGTAAAACCTGTCGCTACTATTTTTATCTTGGGGAAATTGAAATACAAATTTTTTTTTTTTTTGTTAAGAAAAACGAAATGATCGCGTTGTCTTTTTCTTGTTTCATATGATATGATGATTGCTTTGTTACGAAAGTTTTCTTCCAGTAATAATGGTAAGTTGAGTATTTTTAATAATTTAGAAATTTAATTAAATTTTGTCAAAATGTGGTGTTTCAATTTATGCTTGTATGTACATACTAGCTAAGGTACAAAATTGTTAGCTAAAAATTACAAAAAGACAAATTTCCCATGTTTAGTCAGGCAAACAAAGTATAATAAGGAAATAAAAATAGTTGGGAAAAATAAAGAGGGAGAAATAATTCTGGCATAGACCCTCCAGATGAAGAAGCGGGTTTAATACCACCATATACTAGTTATCTTATAAAAACCTCATGCTTTGATCATGAGACTGAAACAAAATGAAGAAACCATCTTTACATTATTTGGTAGTCATATCGATGCTCGTAACAGCGACTTGTCACCCTCTGATACTGGTTCCAGGAAGCGGTGGTAACCAGCTTGAGGCAAGACTGGACAAAGACTACAAACCGAGCAGTTTCTGGTGTAAGAGGAGTGGTGGATGGTTCAGGCTCTGGTTTGATCCAACTGTGTTATTGTCTCCCTTCACCAAGTGCTTCAATGAGAGAATGATGTTGTACTACGATGCTGATTTGGATGATTACCAAAATGCCCCTGGTGTCCATACCCGGGTTCCCCATTTCGGTTCTACCAAATCCCTTCTCTACCTCGACCCTCTTCTCCGGTTAGTACCTCCCAATATTTTTTGGTTCAAGTTTCTAGTAAACCGAACAAAATGTAAACCGGATTGTCCATTCTTTAGTGAAACTAGAAAGTTGTAGTTGCTAGGAGGTGAGGTGAATACAATTTTTGGGGGCAATAGTATAATCTTATATGCATCAAATACTTAATAAGAGTAAAGATGAAACTTAAAAGTTCAATATGTAAAATGTAGCTTGATGATGAAGTATTCATTTGCAGAGGGGTCACATCTTACATGGCACCATTGGTGAAAGCTCTGGAGAAAGATTGTGGTTATGTAAACGACCAAACTCTCCTTGGAGCTCCATATGATTTCAGGTACGGCCTAGCTGGGCCGGGTCATCCGTCTCGTGTAGCCTCACAATTCTTACAAGACCTAAAACATTTGGTGGAGAAAACGAGCCGCGAGAACAAAGGAAAGCCAGTGATACTCATCTCACATAGCCTAGGAGGCCTTTTCGTCCTCCATTTCCTCAACCGTAACTCCCCTTCGTGGCGTAGCAAGTACATCAAACACTTTGTTTCACTCGCTACGCCATGGGGTGGGACCGTTGAGCAAATGAAGACATTTGCTTCTGGAAACACGCTCGGTGTACCTTTTGTTAACCCTTTGTTGGTCAGACCGCAACAAAGAAGCTCAGAGAGTAACCAATGGCTACTTCCATCTCCTAATGTGTTTCGCGACAAAGCTAAACCCCTTGTTGTCACTCCTCGGGTTAACTACACAGCTTACGAAATGGATCGGTTTCTTCAAGACATTGGATTCTCACAAGGTGTTGTTCCTTACAATACAAGAGTGTTGCCTTTAACAGAGGAATTGGTGGATCCTGGAGTGCCAATCACTTGCATATACGGGAAAGGCGTCGATACGCCTGAGGTTTTGATGTACGGAGAAGGAGGGTTCGATGAGCAACCAAAGATTAAGTATGGTGATGGAGACGGGACGGTTAATTTGGCAAGCTTAGCAGCTTTGAATCACAAAGTTGAGAGCTTGAAAACTATAGAGATTGATGGAGTTTCGCATACTTCTATACTTAAAGATGAGATTGCACTTAAAGAGATTGTGAAACAGATTTCGTTTATTAATTCTGGATTAGCCAAATGAGAGCACTCGATTTAGTCATGTTGGAGTAAAATTACTTTGGTGATCAAAATTGTATTGTAAATTTTGTTATGAGATCTTTACAAGCAAGAAGTACTTGCAAACTTTGATTCTTGACCTCAACAAACTGCACAAGAGTTTTTTTCTTTTTCTTCAACATGTATTTTATTAAGATTAAAAATGTTTGGTTAATCAAATCAAAGTACAAAAATTTACAAACGTTAACAACGTGAGAAAATAACTTTATTTATTTATAACATTAGAAAAAAAAAGGAGAATCTAATTCGTTATTTCTACTTTTGGCCGTTATATTCCATCATTGCAAAGAAAAAGAAAAAAAAACTCTGTTTTCGTTTCTAAAAACCAATTCAAACAAATAAAAACCATTTCTAGAGAACTCTGGGAAAAAAAGAAAAAAAACCTTTTTCACTGGTTCTGATAATTCAAAATATTTAAATTGCTTGAATAAAAAAGCTACATAATATAATTTATTTATTTTGCAAAATATTACAACACATGTATTCTATATATAAACATCATCACAAGTTCTTTTCAAAAAAAAAAAAAACACAATTTATAATTTTCTATACAAGAGTTCGTAATATTCTTCTTTTTAACCCTTTTTCGGATCCTCAATTTTAATCTTTTTTAATTTAATAACTTTTTTTCATTTCACGTTTTGGAGAACATTTACCTTTAATTAACATATTTATTTTTTGTTGCTTCAATAATCAAACGAAATTTAGATTCGAGAACCCATTCGTCTTCTACTTGTTTCTTTAAAAACTCGATTCTCCTCCTTCTTCGTCTTTCTCATTTTCTCTGTCTCTCGCACTGTAACTGAGCTCGCGAACAGGTTTCATATCTCTTGTATTCGATTCCCGATTGAGCTCATATATGTAGAGAATTTCTCGAGTTTAAGCTTGAAATTATTGAGTTTGCGTTACTTGGAAGTTGGATTTATAGAGTTTCAATGAATCAATTTGTATGCTTTTTTGCTCCATTCATGATTGTTTAGTGCCTAGAAATGGTTTGTCATTGATTAATTCAGTTTGAGTTATATATGTGAATTGACTCTTAGAATTGTATGTTTGCATGTTAGTACTTGAGTCTTTCTCAGTTATTTTACCCTCAATTTGTATTTTATGGTAAAGTACAACTTAATTTTGACAGGTAGTTCTTGGACTGGTAAACCGAGAACCCGAGCAACATGCAAGGGGATGACGCTGGGGAAGTTCCATCGGCACCTACCACTCGTGTTCGGCATCGGAAGAGAAATAGTGATGTATGTTTGCTACTTTGCTCTTATTCAGATTTCCATATAGACTGTCTATAGAGTTAACGAGACACAGCTCAAGGCAAAACGCTATATCACTTTGTTCTTGTATTATTGAATTAGGATGGATTTGTGTGTTCCTTTTTATTTATGTGATGTTGAAGCTATTCAAAATGTAAATAGCTTTTTTTTTTTGGTTTTTAGGTAGTTGCAGGGGCAGGCAAAGCAAATGGAAGCAGTTTACTTGTCAATGACAGTAACAAATACAAATCGTTTCTCATTCGAGCATACTCCACTTTCTGGATGATAGGTGGTTTTGCTCTGATAGTTTACATGGGTCATCTCTACATTACAGCCATGGTGGTTGTTATCCAGATATTCATGGCACGAGAGCTTTTCAATCTGCTTAGAAAAACTCATGAAGATAAACAGCTCCCTGGGTTTAGGCTACTGAATTGGTAAATCACATTTTGCTCACTTCTTCTCAACCTTTCGATTTTCGATATTGATACGTAAGGATATCGTCTTATTCGCTGTTTTGTGCAGGCACTTCTTTTTCACAGCAATGCTTTTTGTATATGGCCGAATACTTAGTCAACGGTTAGTCAATACTGTGACTCCAGACAAAGTCCTATATAGACTGGTCACCAACCTCATCAAATACCACATGGCAATCTGTTACTCCTTGTATATATCCGGTTAGTTGATTTATGATCTTTTGGGTTTACTCAGTACTGTGAGAAGGAATGATTTTTGTCCACTGCTTTTGCTTACAGTCTATTTTATTTGCTGTGGAAATTGTAGGCTTTGTGTGGTTTATTTTGACGTTGAAAAAGAAGATGTACAAATATCAGTTTAGCCAATACGCATGGACGCATATGATCTTAATTGTGGTGTTTACTCAGTCCTCATTCACCGTGGCCAACATCTTTGAAGGAATCTTCTGGTAATCACATAGCGACATATGTCACTTGTTCCTTTAAAGCTTCTTCCTTTTTTCGTTACGTTTGGCTGCGGGGAACATATTGTCTTTTATATTCTCAAGTCTGTTTTGTTAAAATGCTCAGGTTTCTTCTTCCTGCATCACTTATCGTCATCAATGACATCTTTGCATATATCTGTGGTTTCTTCTTTGGAAAAACACCCTTGATCAAGTTATCACCAAAGAAAACTTGGGAAGGTTTCATTGGCGCTTCTATTACCACGATGATTTCTGCATTCCTGGTAAGCTTGTTTTATTGGCTAATAAGTAATATGTTTTATATGAGTTTTTTGTTTAATTAATCTTACTCTCTTTTTGCAGCTTGCGAATATAATGGGTCGTTTCCTATGGCTAACATGTCCTAGAGAGGTACTTGGTAGTTTAGTCATGTCGTTCCTGTCTTCTTTTCATACAAGAACAGTAGTTAAAATTAGTGACCATATATGTTATTTGTGCTGCAATACATACAGGATTTATCGACGGGCTGGCTCCACTGTGATCCCGGTCCATTGTTCAAGCAAGAGACACATGCTTTACCAGGATGGATTTCTGATTGGGTAAAGGCTAGAAGAATTGTACAATACAAAAACAATTTACCTGAGCAACTTTAATTGCTTCTAAAACGAAAAAAAAAGCATTTACTTTGCAGTTCCCTTGGAAAGAAATTTCGATTCTACCAGTTCAGTGGCATGCTCTGTGTCTTGGATTGTTCGCCTCTATAATAGCGCCTTTTGGTGGCTTCTTCGCCAGTGGTTTCAAAAGAGCTTTCAAAGTCAAGGTGGGTTTCGGATGATATTTACTCTAAAACCTTAATATATATGCAACATTAGTTCACTGTTACATATCTTTGACATTCAGGACTTTGGCGATAGTATTCCCGGGCACGGAGGAATCACAGATAGAATGGATTGTCAGGTATATGTACTGGTAGTGACTTCAATACATTTATCCAACTAATCGATTTAGTATTGTATATTTATTGTTTTGTTTCTGGTTTTTAGATGGTGATGGCTGTTTTTGCATACATATATCATCAATCGTTTGTTGTACCACAAAGCCTCTCTGTGGACAAGCTCTTGGACCAGGTAAAAGAACCAGAAGAAAAACCTTGTAATAATTCTGATTTGGAATAAAAATCTCTTACTTATTTGGCTTTTGATGCTTTTTTACTCATTTACAGATAATCACAAACCTGACATTTGAGGAACAACAAGCTCTATTCATGAAGCTTGGCCAAATGTTGCAGGGAAAAGTTATTGGATCTTAGATCATCACAACCCTCTTTGATTATACCATATTACGAAAAATGTCACTAGATACAAAAAAGTTACAGAAGGATCCATAAGTTTGTTGTGTTTTCCACCTTTGTTTTACCTCTGTATAGTAAAAAGAGCTCACTGTAATTGAATCTGACTGTTTTGTTTTGAAAAATACCCAAAAAGAAATAACAAGGTTAGAGAGCTAATACAAAGTTAGTGTACCACACACAAAGCAAGCAAGTTGCACACCAAGCTGAATTGCTAAAGGAAAAAAAGTAGAAACAAGAGCTTTTTCAGCAAGTTAATAATCAATTCTTCTTCAGATCACCACCAGTAACTAATACAAGAAAGAAAGAAAAAAAATCTAGACTCTGTATCTAGAGAGTTTCACTTCCAAAAATAAAATAGAAAAACCACGTCGAAATTGAAATTCAGACAAAACGATGAACAAAAAAAGACTATATTTATGATCTTCTTCTGGGCTTTTTGTTTTTCCCCCAATTTATCTTCTCATTGGGTTTTTGGCTTCTCGATCTTGACATAAGGAAGAACTCCAAGAAAGTATTTTACCTTTGGATTCCAACCACGTTGCTGAGCTCGACAGAACATCAAGAATGTGTTTGCACAGTACGAGTTGAAACTCATAAAGACATGCCACAGAGCATGCCCCTGAGGATTCACTGGCCACTGAGATATCGTCTTGCAGAAAACACGGTCACAGAACCAGCAAATGGTTCCCACTAGGATCGTAGCAACGTACCATTTCGCAATCCTTTTGGCTGCGGTGTCTTCTGTGTGAATGTAGTACTTGTACATCCGAGGAATGCATAGAAGACAAAGGACCACGTAGTGAATCTTGAAACCGATGCCAAACCTGAGGTAAGCATGGACTGCGGCAAAGGCAGCACCGTAGAGGAAGAGAAAAGTGGGCATTGTACTTCGGTAATGCCAATCTGGTGAGTAAAGGATGTACATGTAAAGAAGTATCTCCCACACCATTGGGGTCTCATCACTCTGTTGTTGCCTAATAGAATCAAGAAACCGAAATTAATGCAGATTTTGGATCAGGATGCTGATAACTATCTGGAAACTTTAATTCGTAAAACAAACAACTACATACAATTCATTATCAACTTAACATGCCCATGAAAGTCAAGAGACCGAGAATGGAAGTAGAACTGAGGGGTACTTACACGTGTTGCAAAGTGGCATGGTAGAGCATGCTCCCGATAGCGAGTATCATATTCGATATGTGAAGAATGCTAAACCTCTTCTCAAACCGTTGCCTTAACGCATTGACAAGACCAATGAGAGCCAATAGGATTCCAGGGACATTGGATATGGTGTTGTAGAACTCTGCAATGTAAGATGAGTACGCATAGTTGATCTCACAACACTCTATAGTAGAAGTCACGGGACCCCAAAAGCTCGATATCCCATCTGCCATTCTCTACTCTCAGTATGAACTTACTCCTCAGTGAAAGCCTTTAGACACTAAAGAACCAACAACAAAAAAAAGCCATAAAGGCAAAACAATCAAAAACTCATCTTAAATAGAGTCAATAGACCATATAGAAAGATTAAAAAAAAAAAAAGCTAACATGAATCATCACGACACGAAAAGCTTCTGGTTCATTTCATGAAATGAAATATGCAAAAAAGAAACAACAAGAATATGACTTTATTAGCCATTAACCTCTCCAAAAAGTCTCTCAAGGCTCCAACAAAGCTGAAAATGACAGCCTCCTAACCAAGGAATAGATTCAAGATAAGCCTTTACTTGCAGGAAAAATGCAACATACCATAAAAAGTATAATAAACTAATGATTTAACAAAACCAACCCGCTAATGGTGACAGTTTAAGATTCCAAACTATTCCCATGAGAAAACAGTATCAAAAACACACAAAGAGTGAATGAATAATAATCAAAACATTGAAATTTTTGAAAACCCAGCTCAAAACATCTTACAAACAATGTACAGGAATGAATGAATAACCTTCAAAATCATCACAAACAAAACCCAGAAACATTCCTCCAAGAATTCGAATCAATCAATTACCGAAACACTAAATTCCAAATCTAAAACGAAGAATCTAGGTCACACAATAACCAACAACAGGTCAAAACTAGTGGGATCCAGAAGAAAATCCAGATCCATAACATCAGAGATACGAAACTCATTGATCTCGAACCCAGAAATTCAAGAGAATCTACAACAGAAAGAAGAAAAAAACGATCCATATGAACAGAGAACAAACCGTTTTTTTTTCTTTCTCGCGACGCAAAAGAGATCTATCTCCCTCCTTCACCGCGTGACTAAACCCAGATCAGAATCTCTTAAGGCTCCTTAGCAAAACCTAGCCATGGCAGATCGGAGGAATCAGATGAGAACAAATCTTCGGATGAATTTTTTTTTTCTCTCTATCTCTTTCTCTCTCTGCCGATCGTTTCTTCTTCTCCTCCTCTCTCTTTCCTTTTTCCGGGTTTCGGCAATTGAAGGGTATTATCGTCTTTTTAGCAGCCGTGATTTTGGATTAAGTAAAATAAAATAAAACCTAAGAGCGGCGCACACTGGCTTATACACCGTCGACATGGAATGGTAAACTATTTGTGTTTTGGGTCCTTCTAATTATTCTTTTTTTTTTTCTTGTTATAAGAATGATTAGAACATCCATTCATATAAAATCCCTTTATTTCTACCATTTAGAGAACATGAATTAAAGTTCTCACAGATTTTGGCATCAAACTTTAATAACCAATCATGAGAAATGATTTTTATGTTATTTATAAAAAATTTTGTTGTCTTTCACATTGGAAAGATTCATTATTTGTAGAACTTTAATCATCCGCACCATCCCGTCCCGCACTAAACAGTAACAAAAATATATACCTACATACATGTATCTAATAAAAATCTATATTTATACATATGTACATATCTATTTTTGTTACTATTTGTCCTGCATTGCACCTATACCGTTCCGCACCGCAATATTATTATTCGGAGCCATGTAGTTGTTTCTGATTTTGGTCCAAACCTGATTTAAGGAAACAGGCAAACAGGTGTTACTTCAAAATTTGCTCCTTTTTTTTTTCTTGGAGTTGTATGTTTATTGATAGAACGAATGTAAAGTTATCATACAAAGCATACCTTTTTTAATCTCTTATCAAGTATTTTTGTCCTCTAACATACTGATACTGCAATTGTATGTTAATATTAATTTCGAAGCAGAAAAAAATGTTTATATTAGTTAACTGTTACAATTTTTTTCATTCTCCAACACATGACTAAAATCTATTAAGACATCGTAACTGGGTAAAGAAGTGATTGTTTTAGCAAATACTATCGTCAAATTTATTAGCATGTCAAAACCAAAATTTGAAATTTTCCTTTTTTATCCATCAAGAATGTAGTGGACTAATGTTTAGCACAATAGAACTAATTTTATTGTGCCTCTAGTTCAATCGTTCCTAAGAATAGAAGTATTCTCAATTAAAACAAACTAAAGATTTACTCCGAACCTACATGAACTAAAGTTTAGATCCAAATTTCGAAGTTATAAAAAAAAATCTCAAAAGTCTACTTGTACATCCTTAAGTGGTGGCTATTTTTTAGGATTATGTATAGCTTAAAATGACTCTCGAATACTGTCTTTGAAAATCCAAGTTGATCAACACATGATATAGCCTAAAGAAAAACTATTGCTTCAAGCCTTCAAGATCTAAACAGGTTTAGAGAAGGGGAGAGCCTTCGTTCTTTTCATCTCTTAAGATCCATCTTACAACACATTCAGCTAAGTTCTCATTCCAAAATGCATCTATGTTGCATTTAAAGCAAAATCTAGAAATTGCTGGTTGAGTGGCTTTTGGGACCAAACCCGGTCCTATAGGGTTGCATGGAGTGCTTATGCACATGGCCCATTATGGGTCTCACAATTTTAGGTAAATTTTTTTTACAAAAAGGCCCTCAATTTCTATAAATTTGGTTAAAAAACCCTAAATATTTATAAACCTTACAAAAGGCCCTGATTTTTGTTATTGAGCACAAGGCCACTTAAACATTGGATCGGGTCTGCTTGGGTCGAAACTAATATTATATATTGTGGTTTCACGTCTGAAAAAAATTCTATTTATTTAAAATTCATTTTACTTCTTACTCCACATTATGTTAATAATCTTGGAAAAATTGCAAAAATGCCACTTAAGGGTGTTCATTTGCAAAAATGCCACTAATTATAGATTTTAAACCTTATATCTCAAAATTCTAAATATTAAAAAATGATTTGACCCCTAAACCCCCTTAAACCCTCATAACTAAACCCTAATAGAATATAGTTAACACAAACATAAATATAAAGAAAAACTATTTTTGAAAAAGTGGCATTTTGTAAAGATTTTAAAAATGTGGCATTTTTGTAAAGTGGCACTTGAAAAGTGGTATTTTTTGAAATTTCTCAATAATCTTGGTTATCATATTTGAATAGATTTCAACAACCTATATGACTATCTGGATGAAAACAATACATACTCAAAAGTTTAGAGTTGATAAGAAATTACGTTTACAATTCTAAATATTGATGATAAAGTTGACGACGAAATAAAAAATATCCAAAATAGCTACGCATACAGAAACATTTATTGCATTTAAAACTTACAATTTTTAGATGCAAATTGAGATGACAGCACCATGAATTTTTGATGCAATAAAAAAAATTAGAGATTAGTTCCAGCGAGATTCCAAATTAAAAAGAAATAAACAACATGAGAGTCATATGTTACTATTTTTTCATTGATTATATGCATAAAATTTAAATTTTTAATTTATACTATTATTGAGATCATATTTTATGTAAGAGTTTTTAAAAAATTATTATTTTATTATTTTATCGAATTTCGTTAATTTTATATTGGCTGAATCAATACTAGAAAAATTTATTAATTTTGGGTAATTATTAATGTGTAGATTATTATTTTATATTTTATAGAGGTTCTACTGTATATCATTTTTTTGTTTATCAACAAGCCTTATATACTAAATAATTGAAAGCGGTATAGTGATTGCTCTGTGGAGCAAGCTATTTCGGATCTGTCTGACTTACATGAAAAAAATGAAAACCACGTACTCGTGCATATTTTGCAAAGGCATCAGCATGGACATTTTCACTCCAAAGAACAAAAGACAAACTGAAGACCTCGAAAGATTTCCTAAGGAGATACATATGGTCTAACTATGAATGAAAGGCTAGCTAATCGAAAGGGTTCTCCGCCATTTGTATCAAGCTTGTACACTCTGTCTCGAACCTAACCGTAACAACTCGCCTTTCTCCAAGGCAACCATTGCCCAAAGTATCTTGTCTAACTCCGCGTGTAGCGCTGATATGCTTATACGGCACCATCTCGCTCCTAGTGTGGTATGACGCATGTTGTCCCAAAAAACACCCTAGTCCACTTACCGGTCCATGATCGATCCAAAATGCATCGATTTGACAGCATGAGATCTAGGGTTCCTCGAGTAGTTTTCCTAGTCCACTATGGGGTTGTGAACCCTCCATCTCTTCCTCTTCGTCTTTTTGGTTTGCTATGTTCCAACTTTTCGCTTCTATTGTCACAAGGTGGAGTGTCCCTCATAAAATCTCTTTCCCGTTCAAAAAAATTTATTGGTTCAGTGTTAAAAAAAGAAAAAAAAATGTACTCGGGAATCAATCCGGAAAAAACGGAAAGTCCGAAAAAACCTATACTTGTAAGGCTAGTGAATTTCGAAAAGGATGTGATTTTATTGTTTCTTCTAACGCACCACATCCCGGGCAAGTTATGTCCATGCCCAAATGGCTATAGGTAAGGCGCTCGCAAATCGCCACACATGACGGGAGAGCTTGGCAAAAGAAGTTTCATTTTCTCCGAGGCTTGTGTCTTCCATAATTACCCTTGGAGGCACGTGATGCTTGGCTCGGAGACCACGAAAGATTCTTATGCGAATCTGTACTTAGCTGCTAATTTATATTGACTGATATAAGTAAACTGTATAAATCCTCGATTTTGAGTATGACTAGGTGTCTAGGTCTCAACCCCAAAATGAGTGGGATGGCATCCGGGTGGACAAAATCCCTCAGTATAGTTCCATTCCATTCGTACGCCTCTCGTCTAATGAGTGTTATTCAACGTTATTTGGTTTCTGTTATAATGTTGTTCGATAATTCAATTACTGTAAAAACATGTACAAAATACTTTGGTCATTTCTTTCACATTGATTCATACATCGAATAACACTTCCATGGCCGCAAACATTACACAATCACACAGTGATTGTTAAGCTCAGTGAAACTTGAAATTTCGTAATACTTGAATTATTATTATTCTGAATAACAAGATTCCACATGACTCTAACAAAATTTGTAAAATCTGGTTTAATTTCAATCTACTTCAGATGTGTCCGATCCGTTTTAATTTGAATATACTGTGAACCAACACTGAAAAATCACAATTTTTCTTCTTCAACCATGTCCCAAAACACATCTGAATCTTCACTGTCACAATGACTAATCACTTCCGTGTCAATTGTTAATATCATAATTAAATTTGATCGATATGCTTCGGTAAAAGAAATTATAACCTCAAAAACCCAAAAAGATTGTGATTTGATTTAGAATGATACTAGTAATCAAGATATAGGCACCAATAAGACACATAGTTGCTCATGAAAAAAGGAACAAATTGCCTGGAAAGGAGCCCTAAATTTTGATCTACGAGAAAGGTATTTTGAAAATAACATAAGCTATTCTCTTTTTTTTCAATAACCTTTCTCTTAAATCACATAAATCCTAATCAATCTTTGATGAAAAATCACAAAATGTAAGAAACTCGGTAAGCAGATGAATCGACCGGAGAGATCTAAATCTCTCTCGCGACCACCGGCCAGATAGCTTCTTAATCGATCTAGCTACAGCCGATTTTGGCAAATTCAAGAGAAAGATTAAGAAAGAATCCTTCTCTTGGTACAATATAGCCCACTTAAATTACGTTCTAATCGATACACGATTCAGATAAACCATAAAAACACTACACAAGCTACAAATTCGAAAGAAATTGATCTGTAAACCCTAAGGCGTCGTGAAGAAGAGAGATGGTGATGAAGCGATCTTTATATAGAGAAGACATTAGGGGTATAAACGTCATTTCTACAAGCGTCTCTAGGGTTTAGCCAAGATCCTCTTTGAGAAAGAGAGTCTTTCGCTGGATTTGATCTAGTTAGTGCAAGTAGGCGTATTTTAAGGCTAGAAAGTCTACCCAATGATTGACGTACACGTGTACATGTCTCTCTTCTTCTTCGCAGAAACCAATTTACTGAGATCTGAAGAAAAACGAGACGAACAATATAAAATTTTTCTTTTTACTTTAAGAAACTCCTTAATCTGGAAAATAAAGGTTTGAGATTTGAAAATTTGGATTTGATCAGTGGAATCATCGAGAACAAGTGGTGGTGGTGGTTATGGAAGGAGTTGGTGCTCGGTTAGGGAGGTCTTCGACTCGGTACGGTCCAACGACGGTTTTCACCGGTCCGGTGAGGAAATGGAAGAAGAAGTGGGTTCACGTTTCTCCCTCCGCCAAGAAAGAAAATAGCTCCTCCTCCGCTTCCGCCGCAACCGCCACCGTCGTTAACGGTGGTTCGGCTTCAGAAGGAAGTAACGGATCGCATTTGCTGCTGTATAAGTGGGCTCCATTGTCTCAGGGGAGTAACGGTAACGGTAATGGGAATGAAGATGGTAAAAGTGAGAGTAATTCTCCGATCGACGAGCCTGTAGTAGCGACGACGGCGGAGGAAGATCCACCGCGGCGCAGATTCAAATACGTGCCGGTTAGTCTGACTTGTTGCATTGAAATCGAGCTATGTAGGTTTTTGCTACGAGTTCGATTGCTTAGGTGATTGCAACAGTGATTAGGGTTTTAATCGTTTTTCTTTTCCCATTTTTTTAATTCTTTGGATAAACCGAGGATTAGGGTTTTCAGTAGCAGAGATTTGGGAATGATTAGCAAGATTGGTTGCAAAATGAAATATCTAAGTAGAGCTGTCTTCTGAGAATCATGAGGTTTATGAGTGATTGAATTTCATATATCTTTTCTCATGGAATGTTTAAGGTTTTCTTAAACTTTGAGGTTTAGCAAGAAAGTTGGTGATCTTGCTATATAAAGATATACTGAAGTTTCCGTTTGCGGAATGCTTGGATCGTCTTGGACTAAACTTTGTCACTGTTATCCATTTGAAGTGATGTGTGTTTAAATGGTGCAGATTGCAGTACTTGAGGAACAGAAGAAGGAAATTACCGAGATTGAGGAAGACGATAAGGTTGAGGAGGATGACAAAGTTGAGGAAGAAAATAAGATTGATGAGGACACAAGTGCAGCAGCAGAGTTGAGCGAAAATAAAAACGAAGTTGAGGAAAAACCTGACATGAATGATGTTCCAATGGAAGATAATCAGGTAAAACATTCTCAACCGTAAGAAAATTCTGCTACGTTCCTTTATCCTACCAAAACTTAACTTTAGGTTACCTAGAGCCATATGTTATTTCCTTGGTAGGCTTGTTTAAAACTGATTTTTTATCTTGGCAATATGACTAAGAAAATTCCGTGAATTCTTGGAATCCAGACTTGTTCTCTCCCCCCCCTTGTGAATGAATGATTTGAATCTTTTTGTCCCGACCCGGTAAATTTGAATAGCTGAAAAGGCCACGATTTTAAGAAGTGCATGTCAGAATGCTCTTGATCTTTGTTATTACAACCTCTCATCTGTATCTTGTTAGCAGGAGGAAGAAAAAATAGTGCGGCAAGATCTCAACGAAAGCACTCAGGATATAGGACTGAACCTAAATGCAAACGATGTGGATTCTGAAAACAATTTGAAAGCAGACTAGCCAGTAGAAGAGTGAAGAGTGATCAACTAAGGGCATTGCATTACTTGCAACTCGGATTGGTACGTCCTGCTCAACTCTCAACGTCATTAGGAACAAAGACAAACGGAAAGAAGTCATTAGAGATGTCCAATTTTTTCCATTACTGGTCGGCTGGTCCTGTTCGTCCATGGCTTCTTTCTTTTATTGTTGATAACCAGACTCATTGATTCGGAAGTGAACATTCAATTCATAGAGGATCTTGTTTTTCTGTCTGACTTTTAATTTGATTCAACATCTGAAACATTTGATTTCTTTGTGGAGGGCTTAATGGTTTGCTTTGAAGCTCTTAACCTCTTTTATCATTTGATCAAATAACAAGCAGGAACACTTAAAAAAACTTTGGAAAATGATTTCATAATCCGACCCAGATCTTGTGGGAATACAAAGAAAATCAAATATCTTGGCCTAGATACTCAAACACAAGCAAGATGTTCATCTCCACTTTTCCTCTTATGGCTCACCTTCTTCGTCATAATCATTCTTTCGCAACAGCAGGCTCGGCTTCCGTTGCGAAATCGTTTCTGTAGAGCAAAATAGGTAAAACAGATTCAGGCATATTGCATGTAATATAACAAGAAATTGGATAGAATGTTCCATGTAATTGTAAGAAGAAATTACTTTATTTTACGAACAAGCTGGTATATGCCTGTACCCGCCATAGCAACATTAACGCTAAAGAGGTTCCAGTTTTTCTGTAAACAAAAGCCGCAATCAAAGAAGTCAGATAAAACCACGAATTGTTACTAACGCAATTGATAAAAGGAGTGTAAGGCAACTCACAGGAGTGATAACCATGCTGTAGCGAGACCAGATAACTCCAGTGCAAGTAACCGCTAAGAGATATCAGAGAAAACTGTAAGAACATTTGAGGCATGGCAAGACAATGAAAGCAATCACAACTATAGGACACAAAAATATGGTAACTGCGATACAAATATCGATAGAGAGCTGCGATATTGCGCGTGCACATGAAGATGAAAAATAAGGAAACAGCCGAATAACAATAAGGATTAGGATATGATACCGATTTGTTGCGGGTAGGAAATTTTCTCGGGAGGTTTTGCAAAATCTGCAATGTTGGCAATGCTGATTCCCCACTTGAACGTCGGCGCCCAGAAATGAACTGAGAATGACAAAAACAAGAGTCCCAATTCACCAAAATGATTCAAAAGCTTTGATCAAAGCTACTAAAAACCACTTGTCTGATTTCAATTGATTGGATAACAAAAACCTATTTTGTTCTGAGAGATGGGTAATGGAAAACTTAAATCAAACTCCAAGGATTATCAATTTATCATACATGAGAACCCAATACAAGGGAAAAGAGTGATTTCTATATTTTTGTTACCATCAAATCAAAGGTCTTAAATTTTCATGGATCATAGCAACATATCAATATTTTGAATCTTCCGACAAAACTAATCGAAAGTCAAAAGACTCCAAATCCACCAAAAAAAAAAGTTTGAAGAAGAAAGAAATCAGGATGGGACTAAAAAGACAAAACTAACAAGAAGAACAAAATCCAACAAAGATTTGATTGCGCAACAATCGAAATTCAATCATCAATTCTCACAGAACCAAATCAAAATTGATGGTCGGAAAAAAAGGTGAAAGTATGTCGGAATTGGACTCACTGGTTTTAGGTCCGGCAGGGTGATTCCAGAGAGCTTGAAGCTTGGAAGTCGCCATCGATCTTCTTCTCTTTTCCCAAAACAAAAAATCAAATTTCACCAAACCAATCGTCGCCTTCTTGTCTCTCTCCCGAGATTCTCTTTCCCTTCTCTTTCTCACTCTCTCGCTATAAAAATACAACAAAGGGCTGCAATAAAGAACGACGTCGTTTTAATCATCAATCGATAGCGAGGGTATTTTAGTCATTTTGGATCCTTTCGCCGGTGGACTTTTTGATCTCGAAGTCGTCGCGAAGACTTTCAGAGAGATCACTACCATAGAAATGGCGAAGGAATACACAGAGGTCCCGCGATTGAGCATTGGTTTCTTCTTTAAAGACCATGGCTCGAACATTCATCTTGTGGCTTCACGGATTGGGAGATTCTGGACCTCCAAACGAACCCATCAAAAAAGTCTTCAAATCATCGGAGTTGAAGAACACTAGGTGGCTCTTCCCTACTGCTCCATACAATCCAGTTTCCTGCAACAGTACGATTCTGATTTCTCCTTTAATTTTCTGTTTCTTAATTTGATATTCTGTTGTGGATTTCTTTGTTCATGGTTTACGATTGTGCTTTAATATGCCTTGTGTGAAGAAGTAAAGTTGGCAACTTTTTTGTTTATTTATGTCTCGTCTAGGCTTAGCCGTCTAAGTTGTTTCTATTTGTCAAGGAGATTTTGCCACTTGTGTCTGCATTCGAGAGAGCGATTGCTAATGCTATGCAGTAAAATGTGTAATTACACAATTTGATTTCTCTGTGGTATCTGTTGGTGTCATTGCCCTCTTAATCCAATCAAGCTTCCCATTTGCAGATGGTCGCGTGATGCCTTCTTGGTTTGATGTCCCTGAACTTCCTTTTAGAGTGGTATGACTTCTCTACTTAATCTAACATTTCTAATGATATAATGACTTGGCAACACTTTCTCTAAGCTAATTCAGTGTTTATAGAACCCAGAAATCTTGTTTTTGTGGAAGTGATATGAAGAGATTTTTTATGCCGGTCACATCAAGTATGTAACTTTTATGTGTTAGGGATCTCCAATTGATGAAAGCAGCGTGCTTGAAGCAGTTAAGAACGTGCATGCCATTATAGACCAGGAGATTGCACAAGGAACAAATCCAGAAAACGTGTTTATCTGTGGATTAAGCCAAGGAGGTGGTTTCTCTTTGCCTCTTTACCACGGGTTTTCACTTGCATTGTGGCTCTTAATAAGATTTTTATGTAGGTGCCTTAACCTTGGCTAGTGTTCTTCTTTACCCAAAAACTCTTGGAGGAGGAGCAGTCCTTAGCGGGTGGGTTCCATTGAGTTCTTCGATCATAAGTCAGGTTCCCAAAGAAGCTAAGAAGGTTCATCACTCTTTTTTCTTACAAAGAAGGAACATTGATTACCGTGACTTTGTTTTGGGTTTCTGAGTCTTAAGATTTTGCATATTACAGACACCAATCTTGTGGTCTCATGGTACTAATGATGAGCTTGTGCTCTTCGAAGCTGGTCAAGCTGCTCTTCCTTTTCTCGAAGAAGCGGGCGTAACTTGTGAATTCAAGGTATAATAACAAAATCAAACTCTTTATAGATTTGGTTGACATGGATATGTTATAATTCGGAAGTTTCTCTTTGTGAAACAAAATGCAACCAAATAGTCTCTTCTCTTTGTTGTTACAATTTACATTTGAAGAGATTTGTTTATATCCAGTCATATCCGGGTCTCGGGCACTCAATCAGCAATAAGGAGCTGCAATATATAGAGTCATGGATCAAGCGACGGTTGCGGAGTTCTTCGTCTACTTGTCTTCATCTTAATTGTTTTAAAGCAATCTTCCACTCAAGGTAATAAATGTACCATAGTCTGGTTTCAGGTCTGGTTTGTTCTGGAGTCTGCTTCCTGGTATCATCTCTGACGACCGGTTTCAGTTTTGTTTGGTTATGTTAATGGCTTACGTTGTTGCTGAATTGATACATTCTGTGGTTGTATTGATGTGAAAAATATATGCATAACATTGTCATTTTTACATTTATATATAAGGGCATTGCCTTGTAGGCTCTAGACAAAAACATAAGAAAACCCAAGCAAGTAATAAGAAGGTTGCATTGTATCTGTACCAAGGGGGTTAGGTAGCTCCAACAGAATGCTTCACCAGTGGTCTTATTTAATAGAGCAAAACAAAATAAACCCTCTTCATCCTTCACTGGATTGCTGTACTTCTCGTCTTTGCACAAGTGATGTGCATTGGAAACCATTTCGAAGCAAATTAATCATGATTGTGGTAAATAATACACTAAAACCAGTAATGATGGCTATGTTCGTGATCACAAGAAACTCTCAAGACTCATATCGTCTGAGCTCAACACACTCATAAAAGACTCAATACAGAATCAACATCTTATTTCTACGCAACATGCAAAACTCGTTCTTTGAGCTAGAGACCCACAAATTGAAGATCTTCAAACAAACAACCACTAAAAAGATACTAGACACAAAGAATGATCCTAACAAAATATATATCTTCTACTTGAAAATGTTCAAGCATCGGAAGCATCAGGATCATAACAGCAGGAACACACGATAACAAGAAGGTCTGAGAAACTGGACCCACAAGAACTAATTCTAGTGTAGTAGAAACCATGATGATAACTGAAAACTTGTTATATTATTCTGGATTTTAATCAACAAATTATATATTTCAGCTGAATACAATTCCAGAAGCTACTCAGATTCTCAAAAAAAAATTGTAATGCATGTGAATCAAACACATAAAACCAATTGTTTGATATATACTAATCAATTGCAACATAAGTTTTTTGCCAGCCGCTGCTAAGCCTTCAAGAGCAACTCATGTTGCATTCGTGTAACATGCTCCCCAACTTCCATACCTGTCAAGGGAAATGAAAATGCTTCTAAGCCATCAGAAGTTTTCTCATGAATATGTTATCTTACCATACCATAAACCATCTGTCTCTTGTATGCTTTCTATAAACTGTATTGACTTTTCAATATGCTCTTATCAATCTCTCTCGTCTTGTGATCTAGGTATAGTTGCTTGAACATAATCAATGCTTGGAGAACAACTGAAGTACATTCCACACACTCACGCTCCACTACAAGATCAACCATAAATTATGTGGGGTTGAACAACTGTAATACAGAGTTAAAAATTGATTTGGTGAGTCTAGAGCCGGCACATACATTAGACATCATATCGTAAAGTAGAAGACAATGTTCTTAGCTCTAACCATCCATATCTACGGACAGGCTCCCACGCTGCCATACCTTCATTTTTCCTCTATAGCAAATTATTGTTTCATAAAACATTTATAGATTGTATTATTATATGAAAAGACAGTAAGAGGTTGATTGAGTCATATAGTTGCTCATGATTCATTTGTGGGCCAACAACGTCAAGTAGCATCTTGGAGAGCAGCATACAACACTATGAGACCAAGAAGATATGCGCAAGTGAGGCAAAACAAAATTTTAGAAACAACAAGTAAGTTGGTTTGTTTTAATGATAGATGATTTTACTTAACAACTTTAGTTGTAAAATCCGAGGCATGCCACCCTTGGTCGCTGTCTGAAAATGTCCATCCTCCTTTGGATATGTGGCAGTGCATATTCTTGAAATCTCTCGAAGGGTTTTTTCTATTCTTTAAAGATCTTTGATTTATAAATTCACAGTCAACTAACTCTGTAGAACATTATTATACAAATTACAGAGGGTAAATTACTTGAGACTTCTTGATAAAATCATGGCTTTTTAGGTGTACATCAGTGATTTCATTGGGGGCAAACTAGCAAGCAGAGCTTGTATTTTAAGTGTTGTGCCCCACAATTGACTATCAAAGCTCTACATAAATGTTTGTATTCCAAAATAAGGAGCTTGTATTATATGTTCTCTCTCTGTCAAACATCTAATATCATATTGATTAGTATATATAGATTATTATTAAAGCATATTTGTTGTCAACGCAAAAAATGACATTAGCGTTCATAAAGAACTGCTTTTTGAACTATGTCACCTACAGAAACATCTTCCCCATATGGGTGCTTGGATAGTATCGAGAAGTTATCAAGTTTGCAACTCCTTAAGATTCTCATTCATAATATTGGATCACTGCTTTTTTTTTTGACAAAAAAAAGATAGATCAAACAATTGGTTTTATGTGTTTGATTCACATGATTAGAAACAGAGATGGAACCAAGAACATATATAAGTACCCAATAATCAGATTCTATATTTAAACCCTTGAAAAACCCATATATCATTCAAATATGTTGTAAGAGCAAAAGAAAAGGGTGAGGAGAGAACCAAATTTATATTTATTACGATTCAGATAAGTTTTAGGTACTATGCATCCATTTAGATGTTTAGGGCTCATCAACCCATATGTGGTCCATACAGATGCGTCTTGAGATGTGGACTTAAACATAAAATGTAATGAAATGATAAATAAAAAAGATCCAAAGTTTTGATGTAAGAAGGCAAACATACATCGTACTGAGGAGACTAACTATTTTTTATGTATATAACGATTCAGAGAAATTAACATATTTAGTTTTTGGTTGTCCATCTTGATTGCATGATATCATTGTTAGAGAATCTTTGTAGTCGCATCTTTTAATCTTTTCTATTAGGATTCTAATGTTGCATTGCCATAAGTTTATGTTGTTTAGGTTCTTGTAAACATACAGTAAAACTTCTATAAATTAATAATGTTGGGACTTTGAAAATATATTAATTTTGAGAGATATTAATTAATCGATAAATTAATAAATATTAATTTATAGAGATATATACCTATTTTAGGTAAAAAAATTTTTTAACAAAATTCAAATGATATTCTGTTCAAGAATTTAATTAAACTAATTTGTAAAAATAATATGTATTAACTTGAGATTATGATTTATACTTTTTATTATTGTAATAGAATAAATATTAACATCATAATATAATAGCTATTTAAAATTAATACACATTAATAGTACAAAATTTAGAGAGAAAAAAACATGGTTATCGTTCTCAATGTTGTTGATAAAGTCAGCAACGATATATATTATGATACATTTGGAAAAAATTATGTGTACAAAATCAATTATTGTGTCTATAACTTATCATAAGTTTTGGATACCGAAAAAACAATCATAAAAGTTTGTTTGAGATAGTAAGTAGAATAAAAAGTTACATAACCCAAAAAAATTATATATATATATATATATACATAATTATACATGATTATTAATTTATGATATTATTGGGACCATATTTTTAGATGGGAATTTCAAAAAAATTATTATCTTATCATCTTAACGAATTTCGCAAATTTTTACATTGGCCCGATTCGGGACCGAGATAATTTATTAATTTATGGTGATTATTAATTTATCGAGTATTAATTTATAAAATAATATAGGTTCTACCTTTTTACCATTTCCTCAAAGTTTGCTTTCTTTTTAGTGTACTTTTAAGACTTGTTTCAAGTCAAAAAAAAAGAAGAAGAAGAAGCCAATGCCCTTTATTTATATCAAATTCTTATGCATGATTATATTTACAAGGCTTCGAAGCTTTATTCGTTGTGCAATGATTGTTATACGTAGGAGTTATGGACAAAAACACATGTGGTTCGATAAGGAGACTCCCCAAACCAAACTTCACTAAAACACATGTGGTTCGATAAGGAGACTCCCCAAACCAAACTTCACTACGAAGATGGTGGGTTTCTCTCTGAGGTTATTGCGGAGGTAGAGGTTCTTAAAAATACCATAACCAACGAGAGTTTACTTCAACCAAACTAAATAACATGTCAAAAAAAAAAAAAAACAACAACAAAGACGAAGATAAATGTATAGAGAACCAGGAAAGAAACAGAAACAGGGAATAGAGAATAGTTCTAAGCAAAACCGGTGTTTTTAGTCTTCTTCCTCTCCCTCGTTCTCAGCGATGTTGAAGTACCTCAACTCGTAGAGGTTACGGTCCTTGTTGGCTGCAATCACTCTGAGCCAATCCCTCACATTGTGCTTCTTCAAGTACTTCTTTGTCAAATACTTGAGATACCTAAAAGAAGAATAACAATCAGTTTCTATCAGGTACTAAGACTGAAACAGGATGATCACAAATCTAGAGGAAGATAGCAGAACTTGTTCGACAAATGTTTATACCTTTTGGAGAAGTGGCCATCAGAAGTGACAGTGATCTTGTTCTTGTCGCGGGTGATTTTAACCGAATCACCAAGTGCGCCAGCTTTGCCGCCGACTTTGATCCTCTCCTGAAGAAACTTCTCTAGGGAAGCAATCTCCATGATCTTGTCATCAACAGGCTTGGAACAATCAATAGTGAAGGAAACTCCCTTCTTCTTTCCCTTGGCAACAGCTGCACCTCCACGACTCATTTTTCAACACTACAAATCCAAAAACACAAATCCATCCTTAAAGAGTATTGTTTATAGATCATTGAAAATGTAAACGTACCAATACAAACACAAGCATTTAAACATGGCTTCTTGATACGGATAAACAATCCTATATACATTTATTCCCCATTTTCAAGAACTCAAAAACTATGGAATTCAAAGCAAAATCAAATGAGAATCGAGACTTGTTGTATGCCAATTTCTACCTAACCTCGTCAATTACACTCTCAATAGACGAAACAAAAGCTCAACCAAAAAAACTAAAAGTTGCTTCTTTTCTTCAATCTTCAAATCTCGCGAATCTATAACGGAGATCGAAGAGTGTTACATTATAGAGAGATTGTACCTTGAACGAACAAACTCTAGAAGGTGGAAATGTCTGAGGAGACGAGTCGCCGATTTGAAGTTCTTGAACGAGAAAAGAAGTGGAACAGAACAAACAACTAGGGTTTTTGAAGTCTTTGTAATTTTCTTTCTATAACTAACGTTGACCTCCCCCAAGTTCTCTTTAAATCTGAAAATAACCCCAAAACTTTCATATGTTACAAGCTAGACCAGAAAGTGGAAATCGTGCATCGACGAATTGAGAAATCAATAAATCACTCTATCTTTGAAGAGTTTTACAAGATATCGACAATGCTGAATCGAGTTGAAGTTGGACAAAAACTTCTCAACTCAGATACATAGTTTAGTTTTTGTAAACCCATAGTATCTATTTTTATAATGATAAATCTCTTATCTCTATGCTTTTCTAATTCATTGAATTGGATTTTGGTTTTTTTTCTATGAAAAATGTGGTTCTTTTTATAATAAAACTAGGGCAGTACCCGCGCGTCGCGCGGGAGATGATTATATATATAGTAAGTTTTGTAAATTATAGTTTTTTATTTTTATTTGTTAAATAGAACATAGGAAAATATATTCAAACAAACCTAGACACGTAAATTATATATAAGAGAATATGGAAAGGGGAAAACCCTAGAGTTTAAACCGACTTATAATTACAGAAAATGGGATAAAGGAACCTAGGCCCAATAATAATAACGAAGATTGCTAAATCAACATTAATATTAAATTCATAGATTTTGGATTAAAGGACACTAATGATTCGTTTCAGAACATGAACAACATTAATGAAATAAATAATCACATATAATTTACGTTAATAAAATTTATTATATTGACTTGCTTAAATATACATATATAATTTAAAAGAATGAATACAAAAAAGTTGAAGAACCGGTTTAAAAAATTGTGATAAAAATTATAAATATTCTATTATAAATAGAAGATTAGTATTAGTTAACACCAAATTGTGATAAAAATAAATAAAGAATATATAAGAGAAAATAAATAACAACTTTGTCAATACTGGTCAATTGATTTAAATTGATCAATCATACTATCATCATCACAAAATCGTTTAACAATTTGGGTCGGAAAGTTGTATCTCAAACACCAGATAAGAGAAGGTAATTGATATTCGTATTCTTGAACACCAGATAAGTATCCGTATTTGATATCCATATGCTAACCGGATAAATTGTACATCCAATTTTTCTTGGGAGGAAGCCTAAATTAGAAAAACCAAAAAATAATTGACATATGTATGTAAGATAAAATTAAAGATAAAAAAATGTTGACTGATATACTAATAAACACATACATATCTTTAAACTGACGAACAACTGAACAGAATGGATCCAATTCAATCCTTGTAGGATTCGTAGACATAATAATCCTTCTTCCTACATAAACATATTATATAAGAAATCAAGATATTAAATTAACAATTTATAACATATGTACTTAACATACTAATTGAGTTTACCTTCATAAACATCGATCATACCCCATCTAATGATGCATATAGGAGTATTGGAAGAACAACGTTTCCAAGACACATAAAACTTCAAAGCAATGGTTCCATTAAGTTCAACGGTGATTATTTCGTTCCTAATGGAATAAATATATACGTTGCATAATTAAAGTCTATTTGGTGGTTGGTATATACGAAATCATTCATGAGCTAATAAAATATATGAAATAAAACAAATAATAGGAAGGAAAACCCTATGAAGTAAATAACATAAAAAATACCTTGTGTTTCGTAAGTCAAACGATATGGTCTGGTATGAACGTTCTTCTCCGTTATTTAAATCATCTACAATCCCGTCTCCTTCATCATGGTTAGGTTCATGATTAACACCATGATGATAAATATCAAATATTTCACCTTCCACACCAGTATCTTCTATTTGGGATAGACCTACGTTAACAGTAGAACCTTCCCACGCACCAAAAGAACCAATACCTATGATTTCGCCGATGATATCTAATGAGTAAATAACAATATTAAATACGAACATTAAATGGTAGGTCAAGGTGATCACATATATTTATTTACACTTAGTAGTAGTAGACAGAAGATTAATTACCAGTTAATTTATTATCACCATATGTTCCATCAAGTATTGACTCATATTCAACGAAATCATAGAAATCACGTCCACATGGGTCGAAGACTTCTTGCATCTTTGTTGATTCCAAAAAGACAATTAGCCCAGGATGGAGAAACGGAACATACCAATTACTCGCATTGTCAACACGGAAATCACATAAATTGAACCATATATCTTTTCGGATTTTCTTGCTAAACATAATGAATGCATCTCCTTTGATATTTGCATACATCTTGGTTCCCTACAAAAATATTTTGCAACATTCTTGATTTTATCGTTAAGAAATATTTATCCTTATGAATACATTAATTTAAACAAACCTCTTCATCGCACAAGATTAAATCCATGGTTCTACCATTAAGCTGGGTTACTCGATACCAATATTGTAAAACTTTTACGTAAATATTAGGGTTAATCGTATCATGTGTGAGAGAGGATAAACTTGAATAAAGAGGAGACCTATACATTGGAAATAATATAGATTTTGGCTGATCAAACAAATTTCATGGAAAAGATACGATTTTATAAACTAAATTTAATAAATATATATAAGATAATCAATAATAAAAATTTAACAATTTTTTTTTTTAAAGGATGACTAACGACATGTTTTCGTTGATATTAACATAATACTATAAACAGTATAAGAATATTTACAATTATCTTGACAAAAAGTATATATATATTTACAAATATATAATATAAGAATATTTACAATTATCTTGACAAAAAGTATATATATATTTACAAATATAATATTAGTTTGTTGGGTTGGCATAATCAAATGGGCTACTACATCGGAAGCCCATCATCTATGTTCTTCTTCTTCAAGAGTTCACGTGACATTTAGTTTCAAGAGATCTCACCAGAAACATTCCTTAAATCGTTGAACAACTCCATGGAAGCTCATAAACACCACCTAAAACCCTAAAATTCTCATTGAATAAACCACCAGGAAGTTTAGTGATGGGATCATTGACGTTAGTGATCATCAAAACCTTAACTCCCAGCTCCTCGCAACGTTTCTTGAACTCTAAGTTACCAACCCTAGGACCTGCCAAAGAGAATACGGTCACCGGAATATCTCCCTCGCCTTTCCTCTGGTTTAAACCGAGTTTCGCGATGTCGTAAGCAAGAAGATGAGCTAGTGAGCTTCCCATGCTATGTCCAGCGAGTGTTAGACTCATCTCTTCTCCTTTGTGCTTATTCATCAATCTTGATCAACATAAGATTTCAGATTTAAATCGATCAACCATGGATTGGACGATCCGAGTCAAAATCATAATAAGAAAGTGGTATGTGTATCATAACGAAATGTGTTTAATTGAATAAGTAAAGTTCATATAATTTTATAAATATAATGAATGAAAAACACCAAAAACCGAAGTAACTCATAGTAATTAGAGAACACCAAAAGAAACTATCAAAGCTACAGATTTTGAAAGACTTCTTTGTAAACAACATTCGTTGTTCGGCTTGCTGGTTTTCCATCTTTATCGGTTATAAGAATCTTCAAGCCTTTCCTCGAAGTGACTCTCGAAACCGCAACATATAATTGACCATGCGTAAACACGGGTTTTGGTAGATACAAACCATCTTTATCTAACGTTTGTCCTTGACTTTTATTAATGCTCATCGCGAAAGCCACGGTCATAGGAAACTGTCGACGTCTCATACGAAAAGGAAACTTTGCATCAGGCGGAGAGACAAACATTCGAGGGATGAGTACCTTCTCACCAATATTGTTGCCAGTAATAACAGTACCTTCAATAACATGTGCAGCCATTCTAGTTATAAGTACTCTGGTCCCATTGCATAATCCACCTTTTGGATCAATATTTCGGAGGAGCATAACCGGTGTACCAATCTTCAACCGCAACTCATGATTAGGCAAGCCAGATATACGTATACTATTTAGAAATTCAGATGAATACAACAGATCATCTTTGGCACCCTTATCAGCTGGTTCAACGCTATCAGAACTAAAATAGATTTTCTCCTCACCTATAAAAATATAGCGTAAGCCAATTATTAAAGTCATAAGAAACACACAAACGTAATTGTACTAATAAATGAGTGCATAAGGTTACCTTGTATTTGACCAAGCATGTAATCGTTAATGGTATCAACATCATGATTACGTGGACTTAATATTGCTCTTGATTGGTAATATTTTGGATCTCGCCTGGTTGAATAAGAAGTTTCATACACAGCCTTAACAATTCCCTCCACTGGATTTACGCAATCGGCAATCAACAAATCCTCCGGTATATCAATCTCAGTCTCTCCATCATTAGGAACATTGATCAAACCATCACCAATATCCAATATCCATTTGGAAAAAGTTTCTAATTCTAAAGCATCTTCAACACTTAGACCGTTAGAGAGCAAACGCATATTTTTTGTTAGTTTCAGTACCTTACAATCAGACCATAAAGACGAAGAATTTAGGGAAGCTAAGACGGTCTCCACTCTACCAGCATCAGGTACCACATGCAATATTTGTCTAAAATCGCCACCGAAAACGATAACTTTACCACCAAAAGGTCTATCACACTTGAGGATATCTCGCATAGTCCTATCCAAACTCTCGAAACAATGTTTACTCATCATGGGAGCTTCATCCCATATTATTAGCTTTGCCTCTTTTATTAGCTCAGCTTGCATTGAACCGGCAGATATATTACAGTATGTAGTTTCATTGACCGCAATAGGAATGCCAAACCTTGAGTGTGCGGTTCTACCACCTTGTAACAACAATGCAGCAATTCCACTGGAAGCAACGTTTAGAAGGACCAAACCTTTCGATCGAAGTGCAGCTCCTAGAATACTCCATAAAAAAGTTTTTCCGGTACCACCAAAACCATAGACGAAAAACATACCACCAGCATCACGATTTACTGCATCTAAAATCTCGTCGTATACACCCTTTTGTTCATCAGTAATTTGCGCTAGTAGTTCAATATGCTTAACACGTAACTTTTCGCGATCATAGCTAGTCTCTTCTTGTAACAACCGGTTCTTAATTCTACTAACCATTGAAGCATCTAATTGAGGAAGAGTCTTGTATTCTGCGAGAGAACTACCGTTGAGACGTAACAATTTATCAATTTTAGCCAACGCCAACACTCTAAGTTTTTCAGGAGGAAGCACCAAACCTACGTTATTTTACCAGTATACACAATTAAAATATAGTATATAATAATTAATTAAAACAATTAATTTAAAACAAATAAGATGTCTACTCACGTGGATTTCCAGTTTTACGTCTTCTTCTAAGTAGTATATCTTCAGATAAAATATCAGAAGTGGCATCCCATACTCGTAGAGGAAGTACCATGCTTTTGGTCACCAACATAATAGCAAAGAGTCTACGCAACTGCTTTCCCCCAGCCCACAAACTCGCCTCTTTAATTGCTTCGATATATTCTTTGTCATCATCTAATAAACCCATAGCAAAACAAGCTTCTTCGAATGTAGGATAAACAATTCCATTCACTGTCCTAATATCCTCAAACGACGTTGGACCTTTAACAATGTTAATCAAAACTCTCAAATAATACAACTCACCGGTTGACTGTGGTACAAAAGTAACACGTCCAATTGAAAATCTCGATACACGTGGTTTCCACACTCTTGGTTTTAGATGCCAAACAAACTTGGTCGGAAAGTCTGCATAAGTAAGATCTTTCGCTTGTGGATATATTTTGTTTGCTTCCATCCATGCCAATAATTTGGTTTTACCAACAGATAAACGTTGAACAATCTCATCAGCCGGATCATCTTCGTTGTATACAACAAATTGCTGATTAGGGAGATGTAATGAGAGTTTTTCTACTGGGGTTGTTCGAAACTGAGTAGGAAAAGCTAGTATACGCCACGTAGCTTCACATGCAGAAACATACCTAAAAATAACACAAGAACAAAATTTAAAGAAGCTTGAATTAATAGAACCACCTATCACAAAAACTATAATAATTCATTTGAAGAACACAAAAACATACCTGCAGCTAAAATGCTTTTCAACTTCGTCGGCCGGCTGTCCGTTATCATTAATAGCTCCTACAGATGCCCTAATGTAATCACTACCTTTTGTAATATATTTAAACAAATATTTGACTGAGCGCGTCTGATTGCACCATTCGACATTAATATGAGCACGATAACGTAGGGATAAAGTCCGATTATATGGAACAACAAATCTGTTATCACAATCCACACCCTTTTTACTTATAACCCTTTTATCATTTCGTCGTCTGTAGTTTGGAAAACCTGCTTCATCTATTGTTGTTACATCGGAAAACGTTTTTGGAAAAAATTTCGTACACTTTCCGTTGTTCATACAAACATTGCTTGGATTCTCTAATCCACATGGACCATGAATCATCACATCTCCAACGACCTCGTATAAAAAAGGATCTAAAATCTTATCTGGGATCTCAGCACTGATCAGTTTGTCAATATGATCACCGGTTGGTAGTTTCGAACCAGGAGCCAAAAACAAAACGATATGTGCATGAGGCAAGCCACGCTTCTGAAATTCAATCGTGTATAGAGCTGCGATAAAGAAACATGAAATGAAAGTATGTCAGAATGAACATGTAAACGAAAGACACTAACACACTAAACATATAAAATTAAGATATACCTGATCTAACTTCACCAAGGGTATTGTCGTTCATAAGCTCATGAATGAGATTATCGAGTTTGATTTTAAAGATCCGACAACATATGTCAGGCCGGTCTTCAATTTTCAGATGGTGAAATTCCAAATACCTAGTAATCTCAGGCCATTTAGGATTACAAGTAATAGTGATAAAAAGATCCGGGAATCCATAATATTTGCATGTTGACATTGCATCTAAGTAATGTTGCATCATATACCGTTTACCACCAGTATAAGAAGAAGGTATAAAAACTGGTCTTCCTTGTCCAGCAAGATCACAGTCACCCATATCAACCTTATCAAAAATATTTTGATAACTATCAGACCGAAGATTTTTTTGATTAAGGGAGATATAACGAAGTCTATTAGACTCTATCATTGTGTACACATCAACCAAAAACTGTTGATATAACCTTCCGGACATCATTATAGTAGGAGATTCTCCTAACCTCGATTGGATGCGAAAAGCAAAAAATTCTCGCATGGTTATCTTCGTTCTCTTTCGACCAGATATATCGACGAAGCCAATGTCAATACCCAATCTAAAACCATCCTCGCCGTACGGGAATAAAAGTGGATACTGAAGAGGAAGATAAGCCGGGTGTAACTCACTTATCCTATGAAATGGCCCGGAGTGACTTTGGATGATAATGTCACGTGATTCATCTGCTGCATCGAAGTCACCAGGTATAAGCGCGGCTACATCATTCTCCGTGGGAAGATTATATGTTCTTCCATCAGAAGCCCTACCAGCAGATAAGCGCAACTTAAACATAGTGGAACAATCCGCTTGGTCAGAAATCCTATCTTTGATATACCTAAAAGCTTTCACATGTTTATTATGAGAATCTAACATCTTCTTGAGTGAAGAGACAATAGCGGCCTTACCAATGTCTGATATCCTGTTGTAACAAAATAAGAATACAAAACGTAAATATAACATAATTATAAAACATTATAATTGATATATAGTTAACACATTTACTGATTGACTTACCGAGATACCTTTAGTCTATTGGATACTTCATTCAACGTATCGTGGATATAAAGTTGGAGAAAAGACGGGGTTTTCCCGGGTGGAGGCAAAAGACTACCAATACGATGATAATTCTCACCACTTAATTGAAACACATATGGGCCTTTACCATCGTTAATAGATTTATTAACCGTTCCTCCAAGTGATGTGAATGCGAACATCATGTTGTATGCTCTTATATATTCACGAAAATGTTTTGATCGATCATCCTGGTTGTAAAGTAGAGCAAGTAATGTCTTAGGAGGAGCTTTAAGGAGCGGAAGCTTAACCTTTCCTCTATGACAACACAAAGTGAATACGGGTCTCTTATTAAGAACTCTCTTGGCTATTCGCTCACTGAGCCACATATAAGCATTACAACATTCGCATAGGAAAGAAGGATCTCCATCATCCACATAACCTGCAAGAATATTATTAATTACATATATATATATAATTAAAGTAATCAAATACGATATCTTATATTTACGGTTAGTTGATATACCATTATTCAGCTTATTTTGTGAATTTTGAACAAACGGTTCATCACTCACAGACATTGTTTTATTTGTTTTGGAAGATCTAGAACGAACTACATGATCACTCTCATCATCGGATTCAGAGTCAGTAGCAACAAAACACATGAACTCATCCATTTCAGATGTCTGTGTTAACAAACCTGTAACAAAAGCAAAGCGAATATTAAAAGTGTTTGATCATTAGCATATTAAGAAAATTAAATATGTAGGAAAAAAAACGAAAATAAAGAACAAAGCAAACACTCTCCATTATGATTATTATACAATCGGCGTCTCTTATTCCTCAAGATCTCCATGCGATTACGTCTAGCGATTTTAGAAGGTCTATCTGGAAGGCCTACTGGATGACGAAGTCTAACATCGGATGGGGCATAATGTTCTTTTTTATTTGTTATACCTAAGTTCATGTCAATAAGAAATATCAATAAGAAATAAGAATATATATATATATACACCATTTTGTCTACATGAACTACGAAACTCACCATGTTTATAAACATAAAGCCTTTCTGCGGCCGAAAGTTTTGTCTTACTATGACGTGGTTTCATCTGAATTTGAAAGTTATGATAAAATGATTAGTATACATATAGACAATTGAAAGTTTCAGAACAATATAGCAATAACTGTAAGGGGAGACCTTAAACAAAGAAACTTTAGAAAATAATATAAGACGACTAAGGAATCACAAAGATTAGGCGAAGGGTATATATATACAAAATCTAGGGTTCCAATCCGAGATATTATATATATATAATTAATACGTATATATATAAGATTTCCATTTATCTAAATAGATAATAAGAACAGATTAAAAAATATCATCGTAAAATTGTGAAATAAATTAAAGAAATGTTATTAATACACAAAAAATTGCCATAGAATGTACCAATTGGAATTATTTATGATAGGAAAATCCAGTCGAATATATGCATTTTCTATGTTTAATATTATAAGATGTATTTCACATTAAAAATATAAAATTATAGTATTTTGTATTACATATCTCGAGACGTATGCATGTTATGAACATTTAATATTTAATATTATAACTAAACGTTTGGAGATGTTAGAGCATGTACATTGGAAGGTTTAATAGAGGTTCTCAAAATATAAAACTATTAAAATTTGAGTAAAAAGAAAAAAGAGTGTTTTTGTGGGGTGTATTGAAATATAAAATTAATAAAATTTGAGTAAAGAAAGGAAATAGTGGGTGTATTTAATGTAGAACTTTTGGAAAAATTCTCAAATGAGAACTTTGAGAACTTTTTGGAGAGTGTTTTTAAAAGTGAGAGAGAGTGTTTAAATATAAAATTAATAAAAATTGAGTAAAAAGATGAAAGAGAATATATAAAGTTGCGTAAAAAAAAGAAAGAGTGTGTGTTTTAATATTTTTATATTTTGAGAACTCCCTCTTAAACCTCCCCAATGTATATGCTCTTACATATTAAGTACATATCTCGAGCATTTATAATTTATGTATTTAATATATAAATAAACGTTTATAATTTATGTAATATCAAATGGTGGTAAGCAGAAATAATTAACCAATAATAAACCAAAAAAATGAATGTAATTATTCATTATGTAGATGTATAACCGAATCACGAAAGTCTCATAGATAGTAGAAAATTAGGAAAATATTTTTAAAATGAAGCCAAACCAAAACATAAATACAAAATAAACGGCCATAATACCTCAATCAAACTGCTGTATTGTCTTCTTTTGTTTCATCATTAGCTTTGGTCTTGTTTGATTGAATAACATCTCTTGGTTCAACCTTGAACTTCTTGTCAGCCAATAGAAGATTCTCCGAATGATCTTTTACACTATCATCTCGAGTTCTCTTGAAAGCCAAACCATCCTTAGAGATAATAAAAGTATCCATTGACTCACCATCAAGATCAATGACTTCCGAACCCTGCGGAGATTAAATTAAATAAGAAAAATAAATATAGTATATAAAATTGTAAAATAGAATAATGATAACAAATTTTGAAAAAAGAAAAAATTATACCTTTCCACAATACTTAGATGCAAATTTTTTGATCAAATCATCACTGGTTGAAAATTTCTCAACTCTAAATGGTTTATATCGACTTTTTAAGTTTTCTTCAGCAATTCTAATCTTGAAAAGAATGCGCTTTCCTATGAGAGCTTGCAAGTCCGAAGGCAGTACATCCTCTTCAATCTGCAGAACAACAATTACAACATATATTATAAAATCACGAGTATAAAATCAACTAACCACATAAGTAAGCATAGATGTTCATATATACGAAATCATTACATGAGCAACTTCTTTAGCCAATTCAGCTGCACCCTTAGTAAGAAGTTCTTTAGCAATCCCATCAAAGAGTAGAAACTTAGATGAAACCGACGAATGGTCAGTTACATTAAGTATGAGTCGATACCTTATAAAGAATGAAGAGCTCAGTACACAAGAAAATGTAATGTAATACAAATCATATTGATAATTTAAAATACATAACCGACCTTGCATCTACATCAGATACTCTACCACATTTCTCACAATCAAATGTCACAACACCGCCAGTAATAGGATAAGGTTGAACCGAACTCTTACAACCGAGGCAAATTATATAATACCAGCTCGATGTATCAATCGAATGGACATTAACTAATGTTACACAGCTAGACACCTACACACAAAAAAACAAAAACAAAATATATATATATATATATATATATATCAAAGAGTAAATTAACACACAAAAAACATTAAGTAAATAGTGAAAACTAATTACCTCGGTAGAATTAACAATATTGTATATTGTCTTCTTCTCGTTAAGGACGAAGAATTCTTGGTATAACGTAACAGCAGGCTTACTTGTAGTCGCAATCGTAAGTGAAACTCCATCCTGAGGAAGCCTATATAAAGCATGAAAACCCAAACAGAATATTAGACACAAGAATAGTAGATAACATGTGAATACATACATGTAGTAAATTACATACATGATACTAAACCGTTTGACTTCTGGGATATCAGGGTTGAAAAGAAATTCAGTGGCATCAAAAGAGTTTTGCACAGTCCATACACCTAAAACAAACAGAAAATATTTAGATAAAATATTGTATAATACAAAATATTGACCAATAAGAGACGTATGTTTTTGATTAAAAAAATAGACCTTTGTATTGTTTGGCAGACACAAATCTCATTAGACATATGGCCTTAGAATCCACATAATTTCTACTACTATCCCAAAACAACTGAGCATATTTTCCCCATAGAGTACACGGCAATGGAGAGTCGCTGAAAAAGCAAGGAATCAAATCGGAAAAATTATTGAATATATAAAAACATGTTTTCGAATTAAACAAAATAAAAGTAAACCAAAACGTAAACTCACAGTGCATCTCTTAAGTCGACCTCCAATTTAAGCAACATCTTTCCACCAGTGTTTATTTCAGCAAGGGGTTTGACTTCGACAATCTGTCCAAGTATATCTAAATAAAACAAATAAAGAATATTAAATCATGATTAAACAATGGTATCGTATATACTAAAGTTGTGTAAATTATTAAGATAAGAATTTTAGATGGATAACATGTATATACTAACCGAACATAAAACTCTGATCGTATACACCTGATGAAATTTCCATAAAATCGGTAATATATTTTTCAGGAATAGCCATAGGGAAATCGATACACTTTGTGACTTCAGTTGTTCTAAAAAACACTATCTTGAAAGTATGGTTATTTGTCCGATAATCACCCACGTATGAAATGACTTTGAAAGTATCAATCATCACCGAATCACCTTGAAACAATTTTCCGTCAAACTGGTGGAATTCTGTTTTTTCAACAGTTGCATGAACACGTACGCCCTATACAATAACAAACAATTTATTTGTGAGGCCATAATTCTATGTAAAGAGGAGATTCATTATCGACAATTGAGAAGAAGAAAAGGTAAGAAAAATATATTGAATTTTGTTAAAAGACCAACCTGATCATCAACCAGAACCATCTCAATATGTCCTCCTTCTCGATACCTTTTTGTCCAGAGTTTTAAGATATTGACCCTTATTTGGATACCGAACAAAGATGGTTTTAGATCTTTAACTGCGACCATAGATGAGGTATGCTTTTTAACGAAAGACATATTTGTCTGCGAAGAAGGTTTTAGGTGTACAACAAAACTTAGAAGCGTTACGTATATATAGTATTTGGAATACATATCTAATCTATTATTAAAAAAAAAAAAGATATATAGAAATAGAAATTGACGAAAACATATATATTACAAAGATATGTAAACTTTACAAAAAATCTTTTAAAAAAAAGTAACAAAACAGAATAATAAAATATGATAGATATTACAAAAATATGTAAAGTTTACAAAAAAAAAACATATTTGTTGTATAGAAAATGAGATATAAACTTTTTTAAATAAATACATTCCGTATTGCGTTGTTGATAAAAAAAAAGTAATAAAACAGAATAATAAAATATGATACATACTACAAAGGTATGTAAAGTTTACCAAAAAAAAAAAATCATAGTTGTTGTATAGAAAATGGTTATATATATAAACTTATAAATAAATACATAGAATATTGCGTTATTGAGCTATAATCAAGATAAACACGAATCTAGCACCAAAAAAAAAAGATAAACGTGAATCTATAATTATTATCTAACTAAATATACATAGAGATATAGTTATATACAATGACGGTAAACAAAATATACCAAGTAGTTTTAATCTGTTCATAATAAAATAATATATATAATACAAATTTCATTGATTATAAAATACAAAGATACCATTCATCAGCATCATTTCTATAAATTTAAAATTCATCAGAATCAGTTTACAAAGTTTTGATATATATACCGATCCAAGCTCCGGTTCTAGCTCGAAGAGGAATCTCTCCTCTACTGTCGAGTGAAGAATCAATCTTGTATCTATGTATCAATCTTGGTGTGCTACATATTTTTTTGTATGTGGTAATGACTAAGAGAGAGATAGAGAGTGTGAGAGCTGGAGAGAGGATTGTTGATGAGTCATGTGTTTGTGGAGAAGGTCCTCTTTATAATGGAAAACAATCGAAACCTATGTTAATCTTGACTTTTCTTGTTTTTAGTGACTCAAGATTATTTCAAAGGAATATATTATGAGAGAAAGACACGTCAGGTTTGACAAATACGGACACGTAAGAACGGTTTTGATTATATGTACATAAAAAGCTAAGTTTATCACAAAATTCCTTTGATAAAACTAAATAGCATGATTGTAATCTTATATATATGCTTATAGAACTATTCTTATATATATGCTTTAAGAATAGTAATCTAAAAAAAAAAAAAGAGAATTGCAAGAGATTCATAATATAAGTGAAATAAAGTTGGAAAATAAATTATTAATTGGGAAAATCCGACGACGAAGGACACTATCCAACTCCACAAAGCATCAAGAGGAAGCAAACGATGATAAATACTTGATAAATTATCAAAACAAAACCGACTCTGAATGGTTATTACAACTTAATCAGCTCTTAAGTATTAGTCTAGCTCACTTTTCTAGTTGTGGCATTTTGACTCCTTACAGTAATGGGTTTTCGCTTATCATCCGTTCAAATGTAACAGCTTTACCATTCGACTATTGGTTTGAAAGACTTACACAACTTTCGGAGATGTACAAAGGTTAAGCATTTGCCAGAAAGTATATTCAACATCCATTTGTTGCCACTGCAATGAAAAATAGACCGATTACGTAAACGAAAATAATATTCATGGCCCAAAAGTCAAGCTCGAACATGCATCATAGTGTATAACATACACAAATTAGTTTTGACCAATTATAATTGCATCAGTGCTTACAGATTCCCAAGCTACATGACCTTAAAAACACTGAAGCTATATCACTCATAACTCATAAGAACAAAATGTTACAGAATCCCAAAAATCTCTGGTTGAATTATCAGAAATTGCTAAACCTAGAAAGTGGTAGGAGTCCCAGTGCGGAGCTAAACTTTTCTACCAGGCAAATCGGTTCAGTTAAATCCGAGTTCTCATTATCTGCCCAGAATTCGATCTAAGAAATGACGAATCTATCTATTTAACAACAAAAAATCGAGGAAAATCTGAGATCAAAGCTTGAGATGTGAGGAGAAAGAGAACCTTGACGATACGACGAAAATACTGAAGGAACATTGGGTTAGCTCGTGATGAAGAAGATGAAGAGCGAGATCTGGAAGTTGTGGGCAACATCTTCTCATATCGAAACATGAATTAAAAGAGAGAATATAATAAAACCCAGTCCCGATTCCGGAATAATGCAGAGGAATCGAAACATGAAACACGAATTGATGATGATGATGATGAAAGGAATAATTAACGGTTGTGTATTTTGGTGGTGGCTGTGTGTTTTGATAACTACATGGTATTTATAGATATAAGAATCTAGGGTTGGTATGTTGGAATATGCTCTAGATATTGGGCCATCTATTTTTAATTGATATTGGGCCATCTATTTTTAATTGATATTGGGCTATTGGGCTATTTCCGATGGCAGAGAAGTAATATAACAAACAAATTAAGGATAATATCGACATTTCAAAGCTGAAACGCAGTATGAGTGCGACACATCAGCTTTTTCACCTCACAATTATAAGTATAGATCCGTGAAAGTTATAGATGTTTGTTGGGGAGACTTTAGCTTCATGTTCTTCTTCAAATTGCCTTGTTCATTTTTAACTTTCATAATAATTAATTTTGTGGACCAAGTGTGTACAAATTACGACTATCATATTTATATATAAACTTAAAAAATTATAACTATCACTTTGTGAAACAAAAAAAAGTATTATACTTTACGATTAGTTGATTGAAAGGGAGAAAAAGTGAATATTAGAGACAACATTAAAAATAGATCAAATGAATATAAACCAGAATCATATTTAGTTGCAACAATACTCTTGACAACATGTTTTCAGCAAACCAAAAATAGATTTTCTCACATTTTGAAATATGTAGTTATAGTTGTGGCCGTCCCTACGCATTTAAATTGATTGTTTGGGAGCTCCATTCAGAGGTCTTCGAGGAACATTGCTGTCGATTTTCATTTCTTCATTGAGAAGTAAAAACATAACTTGATGATGAGTGAGTACTTCATTGACAAAATGTTGCAAAATATCAGCTACAAAACGAAAGAAATAAATTAAATCAAAATGATTATCTATTTGATAATTAGATAATAATAAATAATAGCTGTTCCGGTTGCTCCTCTTGATAACTGTTTCGACTGACTATAAAGGGGCAGACTCAAACTACTGAAAAACAAGTATTTATGGTACTTTTCGTTTTTCTCTTCTGATACTTGGGATACTTTAAAACCATCGGTTCCTAGGGTTCAATGAGATAAGGTTGTCTGGTTCAAGGGTCACGTTTCGAAACAAGCCTTCACCTTTTGGATCGCACAAAAGGATCGTCTCCTAGTAAAAGTTCGTCTCTTGCAATGGAGAGTTAGCACGACAGGTATTTGCTGCAAATGCAGCTTACTTGCAGAAACAAAAGACCATCTCCTGCTAAACTGCAAAATAGCTAGAATGCCTCTTTACTTCTTTTAAAAAGCTTCTTCTAGGAAAAACCTTAATTTTGGACGATATGGCACTCAGATTGGGCCGGTCAGTTTTGGCGAAGGTGAACCCTATGATGCCGAGATTGGGAGCTGCAGCCTCCAGATCAGAATCTTTTGGTAAACAGTTCTACTCGTCTTCTCCGTCTCGTCCAATATCTTCTACTCGCCGCTTTTCTCATCATTTAGGGAAAGAACTCTCTTCTTCTGAAGGGGAACTCTCATCTTCTCCGTGAGCGTGTTCAACTAATATCTACTCCAAGATAGTGTCTCTATTATCCTGCAAAGTTTGAAGGTATTATTTTCAAAGATGTAAAAGGTATTTGATTTTGTGCAGTTCCCAGGATTGAAAAACTGTGATAGTCTTGAGGACTATGTCAGGATATGTTTGCATGTATGCGTTTACATATTTCAAGGATTCGGTGACTAATCGTGCTATGGTTGATTGGTTTGAGAAGTTTTCTGTAATCCTCTGTAGTTCGAGATGTAATGTCTACATTTTGCTCTTTAAAAAAAAAAAATAATAATATCTAGTCGAAATTGAGGAGGCGCATGAGTTTGATCTTGTTGTTATTGTTGATGAACAATATCTCAAACAAAATGAAAATAACTGACCTAAAAAACAAACAATCATTTAGTATGACTTAAAAAGATTTACTTTCTCTAGATCCAAAAATCCAAACTCGAATCCGAACTGAATGATAAAAAAATAAGATCAAAATCGAAATATTTTGAAACCTAATGATATCTCTAGCTAAAACCCGAGTGGAACCGAAAACGAAATAGAACTAAACCAATGCTAAAAAAAACTAGCATTTGTTTGGTGGGTTACCTAGAAAGTTCCACTTGTTGATAAGAATGATGGGCTTTGGTTCCATATATATGAACGTTTGGGGGTTATTTTGAGATTTAAGCAAAACTTGGGGAGGTTAACGTTATTTACAGAAAGAACATTACAAGACTCAAAAGCCCTAAAGATTTGTTCAGTTCTTTCGTTCAAGAAGTTCAAAATAACGCCGCCTCCTCTCTTCAGACATTTCCAGCTTCTAGGGTTCGTTCGTTCAAGGTAAGCTGAGACTAGTGGAACACTCTTCGATTTCTGTAATAGATTCGGTTGTCTGAACTCGCGAGATTTGAAGATTGAAGAAAATAAGGAATTTTTAGTGTTTTTGGGTTGCTTTTGATTCGTATACTGAGAGTGTAATTGACGAGGTTAGGTTGAAATTCGCATATAGAAAGTCTGGATTCTCATTTTTGAGACGCAGATTTCGCTGTAGGTTTTGAGTTCTTGAAAATGTATTTTAGGATTGTTCATCCGTATTCTAAATGCTTGTATGTATTGGTATGTGTACATTTTCAATAATCTATAAACAGTACTCTTTAAGGATGGATTGTGTTTTTGGATTTGTAGTGTTGAAAAATGAGTCGTGGAGGAAGTGCAGCTGTTGCAAAGGGAAAGAAGAAGGGGGTCTCCTTCACCATCGATTGTTCCAAGCCTGTCGATGACAAGATCATGGAGATTGCTTCCCTCGAGAAGTTTCTTCAGGAGAGGATCAAAGTCGGCGGCAAAGCTGGTGCACTCGGCGATTCGGTTAAAATCACCCGTGACAAGAACAAGATCACTGTCACTTCTGATGGCCACTTCTCCAAAAGGTATAAACAGTCATTGAGCAAGCTCGGATTTTGTTTAACTTAGTGGTCTCAATCTCTTAGTCTGCCATTTTCCTGTAGATTTGTGATCATCCTGTTTCAGTCTTAGTACCTGATAGAATGTGATTGTAATTCTTGTTTTAGGTATCTCAAGTATTTGACAAAGAAGTACTTGAAGAAGCACAATGTGAGGGATTGGCTCAGAGTGATTGCAGCCAACAAGGATCGTAACCTCTATGAGTTGAGGTACTTCAACATCGCTGAGAACGAGGGAGAGGAAGAAGACTAAAAGCACCCGTTTTGATACTATACCCTATTCCCTGTATCTGTTGTTTTGCTTTCTTTCCTTCGTCCTTGTTGTTTTTTGACAAATCTTCCCTATTTAGTTTGGTTGAAGTAAACTCTTCGTTGGTTAATGGTATGTTTAAGAGCTTATAACAATCATTGCACAACGCGTGAAACAGAATCTCGAAGCCTTGTAAATAGAATCATGCATAAAGTAGGAAAGAGTAGAAATGATCACTTTTCATTTGGAAGAACAGATCATGAATGTTAAAACAAATTCCAGCGAAATTTGAATTGATATACCATTTCTACATTAACATCGAGGGCATTTTAGTCATTTTGACATCATCTCCCTCCTTGGGTAACCTTTCTCAAAAAAACAAAAACTTTTGAGAGATCTCCAAAGAGAATGGTGAAGGCATGCGAACAAGTACAGTGACGAATCCGATCGTTTTTCTCACGATCGCACTATTGAGCACTATCTTCTTCTTCGTAATCTTCTTCCAAAACAAAGCTTACTCATCATTTCTCTCTCCTTCTTCTTCTTCTTCACCGAAACCAGAGGTTATGGCGGCTCGAACCTTCATCTTGTGGCTTCACGGGCTTGGCGATTCCGGACCTGCGAACGAACCTATCAAGACAATTTTCAAATCCCCTGAGTTTAGGAACACTAAGTGGCTCTTCCCTTCTGCTCCATCAAATCCGGTTTCCTGCAATTGTACGATTAACCTTAAATCTTCTGTTTTTGGGATCATTGATTTGTTTATTGCTCTTGTTGGTTTCGTTTTTCTCTATGATTTGGAGGAATCTGATTATTTTCGTGGAGGATTTTGGTTTCAAATTGTTAGAATCTTGTCCTCACTTTGGAGATTATGTTATATGATAATATTGCATTTGGATTTTTAGCATTGGTTTATGCAAAATAGATGATTTATATAGTATCAAAGAGTTGAAGTGAATGATAACAGACTATCCAGTGATGATCATTTTGTATCTGAGTAATCTTTAGGTACTTGCTAATGATTCTGCATTCTGCTCTGATGCAGATGGTATGGTGATGCCTTCTTGGTTTGACATCCTTGAGCTTCCTCTTACGGCGGTAACACTTCTCTCTACTTGATCTAACATTCTCATGATCTCAAAACTCTCTAAATTAGTAAGCTTCCAATATGGTCTCTAGGTTGCAAATTATCACAATTGTTTAGTAGAGTTAAGGGTATATAATCTGTATGTATAAAGATCGGACCGTTCTTGCATTGTTGGGATTGTGTTCAATGTGTTTTGCGTAATCAAGTAAGTAACTTCTATTATGTGTTAGGGCTCCCCGAGAGATGAAAGCAGTGTGCTTATAGCGGTTAATAACGTTCATGCCGTTATAGATCAGGAGATTTCAGGAGGAATAAAACCAGAAAATGTGTATATCTGTGGATTTAGCCAAGGAGGTGATCTCTCTTTGCCCTCATTAGTTAAGCCTTTTTATGGATTATCTCGTTCGATTTTCTTGGCAGAGAGACCTTTTTTTCTTTTATACTGATCTGAATCCACTTATGTGTTGATATTCTTGCAGGCGCGTTAACCTTAGCTAGTGTTCTTCTTTACCCAAAAGCTCTTGGAGGAGGTGCAATCTTCAGCGGATGGGTTCCATTCAACTCTTCAATCATCAATCAGTTTACTGAAGATGCGAAAAAGGTAAATGTCGATTTTCCGTCATTGTCTTTTCGGTTTCTGAGTCTCGGTATTTTGCATATGCAGACACCAATCTTGTGGTCTCATGGCATTGACGACAAGACTGTACTATTCGAATCTGGTCAAGCAGCTCTTCCTTTTCTTCAAGAAGCTGGTGTTACTTGTGAATTCAAGGTTATAATAATCAAATCAAACACTTGTGTTTTTTTATCATATTAACAAAGCCAGTCAAATCCAGGATCTTAGAAACCGGTTATTTTAGAATGGTACATCTGAAGAGATTTCGTTTATGAGCAGGCTTATCCGGATCTCGGGCACTCGATCAGTACTAGGGAGCTGCAATATCTGGAGTCATGGATCAAACAACGGATGCAGAGTTCTTCGTCATGATAACTTCAGCATAGCTCATCGTCTGGTCCAGTTTCTCTATCGTGAAAACCGGTTTCGGTTTAATGTCTTGTTTGGTTATAGAAACGGTTACTTTGGGTCGATGAAATATTGTAATTTGCATTGATTTGAAATATAGTATGGGGCCAACACTAGTCTAGAATACACTATAATCGATTTTCATTATTTTGTCTTCATGAGTAACAAGAACTTACAAGTGACTATAGAACTAGGATTAGCAAAAGAGACGTATATACAAATGTTAAGTGTTTATATTCCATTTATGTCGGCTTAATAGCTGTTATCACATAATTTCTTCCAAATTTTGTGAAATGATGTTTCTGTAACTACAAATTACTTATTGTAAAAAAGTTTATATCATCTTATGATGATGCAGTAAGTTCTTATGAATAAAAAACGATTTGAAAAAAAAAGTTACGTATGTTGTTTACCAAAAAAAAAAAAAGTTACGTATGTTTGCAAATCCGAGTTGCATGGTATGTTGAAATTGCAGGGGTATGTTCGTCAAAACATATAATTTCCCATTTGCGCCAATATTATCTCTTTGGATTCTCCCAGCAGCAGCACCCACCGACTACATTTGATATCCCTTAATTACCCCTGGACCAATTCGGATATTACAGAATCTTGATTTTTTTTTATTTTCGACATATTACAGAATCTTGATATTAGAGTGACAGCTAGGAAAAAAAAATCCAAGTCCAACATCTTTTTCTTTATAAATTACTAGAGAGTTACCCGCATGACAATGTGATACGCTAATAAAATTAATATAGTTTTAGTTTAAAAAATATCTATAGTTCTTGGAAAAATTATTATACGGAATCTAAAATTCATTTATATATATAAATTTTACAATTATTTTGTATATAAATGTATCTCACCCGTAAAATAATTGAAAACAACACATTTTTAGTTCTTAATCAATATATATCACTTATTAATAAAATGTATTTATTTAATATGTTAATCTTCAAAAATATGGTTTATTACAAAATAAAAAATTGCAAATATGAATTAAAGTTTATAATTTTAAAGTAATTATAAGAGTAAGTGAATATTTATAGTAAACTTTCTTTTATTTTCATTTTAAAAAAACAAATCAAAATTTTTTTTTTAATGATGTTTGGTTGTTAAAATTGTGTGATTGTGTAGTGTTTGGATAATAAGATAGTAGATAATTAGTTGAATTGAGAACTGTTTGGGTAGTAATATAGTAGAGAATTAATAATATGATTTAATTTTTAATTATAAACTTCAAAAAATTGAGAATTTGACACTAAACAAATTAATCCAAAAATAATTCTCTTTTAATATATAAAGGATAATATATCCAAACATATGTGCCGTTTTCAACATCTCTGACATTTAAATTTATATTTTTTAAGTTTATGTATATTCTAAATACATGAAATTGCTACGAATACGAAACAATTTTTTAAAAAGATGTTGAATAACGTTTAAGAAATCAAGAGGAAACTTGAACTTATCATCGAATACAGCTAAACCATCATTCAATAAATAATTTTAAATATTATCCAATTGAAAATAATTACTTAACGAGCATGCTTCTTAGGGGTGTCAAACAAGTCATTAGCTCATGAGCTACCTCAGTTCAGCTCAGTTTTTCGCGAGCGCGAGCTATGTTTTTTAGGCTCATTTAGTAAACGAGTTAAGTGATCGAGTTTAAATGAGTTGGCGAGTTAGGCGAGCCAGCTCAGACGAGCCGCGAGCTAGCTCACGAGCAAATGTTTTTAATTAAGGATTTATCATTTTCTATTTATATATTGTAAATATATATTAGATTTACTTACCAAAACATATACTCCCGTTTCTTTATAAATTATAAGTTATAATTAAAACAAAAATAGAAATAATCTATTATACTTTATTAATAAAATAGAAATTAATTTTTGTTTTACATTTAATTCTTTAGGATATATAGAAATATAACATAATATTATCAAGCAAAAAAAAAAAAAAAAATTCTTTTATAGTTTTATAGGGTTTAGCTAGAATTCCTTTATAAACAATACTAAATGTAACTTTGGATTAGTTATCGTTTCTCATTGTTGTAATGTTGTTCATTAAATATTTAATTATCAGTTTTTGTTTTTCTAGATTTAATGGAGCAGTGGGAATCGGATGCTCTTCATGAAGAAGAGATGTTGATGAGCGATCATGATGAAGACGGTATCAATGTCTCAGATGATGATGATACATCACCTGAAGAAAGATCTGCTGCAAAAAGGCCGAGGGCTCGAACATCAGAAGCTTGGAATCACTTCAAGTTTGAACTGGTAGAAAGCGACAAAAAGAAGCCTACTTGCAATTATTGTTCGAAGGTATACGTATGGCCCTGACCACGGAAACTAGCTAGCCATTTAAATCGTCATACGGAAGGCTGTGGTAAGAAACCATCTGTGAATGTGGCAAATATGATGATTGATGCAGCTGGAAAGCTACGAGCAAGGAAGATTGATCCAAAAGTTGTTAGGGAAAAATTTAGTAGGGTTATCATTAGACATGATCTTCCATTTGCTGTTGTTGAGTACGAAGAGTTGAGAGAATATCTGAAGTATATGAATCCGAATTATGTGCCTTATAGTAGAAATACTGCTGCGGCTGATGTTGTCAAAACTTGGAAGACGAAGAAGGATAAGTTGAAGGCTGCGTTGCAAAATATTCCTAGCAGAATATGTCTAACTTCTGATTGTTGGACTGCAATTTCGGGTGAGGGATACATATCTTTGACTGCTCATTATGTAGATGAGAATTGTATTTTGAACAGTAAGATTCTATCTTTCTGTGATATACTTCCTCCGCATACAGGTGATGTTGTAGCTACTAAAATTCACGAGTGTCTAAAGGATTGGGGAGTTGAGAAGAAAGTGTTCACTCTTACACTAGATAATCCTTCGGCTAACGACACTATGCAAGATTTATTGAAAGAACGGTTGAATATTGATCAGAATTTGCCTTGCGATGGTGAGTTTTTTCATGTGCGTTGCTGTGCACATATCCTCAACCTTATTGTTCAAGATGGTCTAAAGTTCATTGGTGGTGCTCTCTCTAAGATAAGAGATAGTGTGAAGTATGTCAAAGCTTCAAAGTCTAGGTTAATTACATTTGAGGGATGTGTAGAAGGTGGTGGTGGTGTTATTTTGTCCTTGGATGTTCCTACTAGATGGAATTCAAATTATTTGATGATTGAGAAAGCTTTGAAATATCAGAAGGCCTTTAATAGGCTCAAAGTGGTTGATAAATCATACAAGCATTGTCCTTCGATTGATGAATGGAGAAAAGCTGCAAAGATATTGGAGATCTTGATGCCGTTTTACAAGATTACTGTCTTAATGTCAGGTACAAGTTATTCCACTTCTAACTTGTATTTTGGACATGTGTGGAAGATTGAATGCTTGTTAAAGGCGAACGAGAGCAACAATGACGATGACATCAAAGGCATGGTATCTAAGATGAGAATGAAGTTCAACAAATATTGGGAACAATATAGTGTTATTCTAGCTATGGCCGCCATTCTTGATCCTAGAATGAAATTTAAACTCGTAAAGCGTTGTTACAATGAACTCGATCCAAGCACTTGTGAAGCAAAGTTAGAGCACATAAAGTCAAAGCTAAAGTCACTTTTCGAAGACTATAGCGCAAGATATCCTAAGGCCTCAAGCTCTGCAAGTATTTCTTCTTCTCAACAAGAAAACAATAAAGAAGAAAGAGACAAGTCAGACTTTCTAGACGTAAGTTCTTGTTCTTGACTTAAATATTATTTTATTCATTTGTTTTCATACTATGCTTTCTGATTATAATTTGGAATGTTATAGGATTTGTTTGAACTAGATGATATCCGAGATGAAATAGAGGAAGGAAAATCAATCTTGGATATATATCTGGAGGAAACGAAGTTCGTGATAAAAAGTAATTCTAAGATGAGTGTCTTGGACTATTGGAAAGAAAATAAGGATCGTTTTGGAGCTTTAGCCTATATGGCATTCGACATCCTAAGCATTCCTATTACCACTGTGGCATCAGAATCATCTTTCAGCATTGGTTCCCGTGTTTTAAACAAATATCGAAGTCGTCTTCTTCCTAAACACGTGCAGTCTCTACTTTGCACTTGATCTTGGCTATTTGGTTTTACCACCGACAAGAATGGTAATATATTTTTATTCATTTGTTAATTATCTTGTTAATTGCCATTACTTAGTTTGTTTCATCATATTTAGTTTTTCTAACATGTACGGTTTCTTGTAATTTGCAGATGAAGATGATGAGCATGATGAGCAGCGAATCCCTGAAGATTTAGAAGCTGAATAGATTCAGCAAACACTTGATGATCATTGCATTATTTTATTTTACTTTTTTATTATTAGGAATTGGTTTTGATTTAACATTTGATAATAATACTATATAGATTTGTTTTTAATATTTAAAATTTAAAGTTAATTCTAGATTTTATAAGAGTAATTTTTAATTATTATTTTTACATTGATTTTGTATTAGCTCGCGAGCTAACTCATTTAGATCATGATCTAGATGATCTGAGTTCGAGTTTATGTTTATAAGCTCGTTTAATAAATGAGCTGAGCTGAGCTGAGCTCAGAAACACTCTAGCTCATTATGAGCTTAGCTGAGCCGAGCGAGCGAGCTAGCTCAGTTTGACACTCCTACTTCTGACGACAAAAGTAATAATCATGTTTAAACTGATATAACATGCACACAAAAATTGATTGCTCTAGCCACTAAATTTTGATGACAATATTGTTGATTACTAACTATATATATATATATGTTTGTACGACATTGTATATTATAGGGTTTTTAATAAAAAAAATTTTCAACTATCCTCGGATCATGAAAAATCTTCTCAACTAACTTTTTAATAAAAAACCCCTCAACTATACTTCGTTAATGAAATCAACCCTCCGTCTACAATAATGTTTAATACTAATAAAAATTATTGTCTTTTTGTTACAAAAATGACCAAACATTTCAAATATTGATCAAAACATCAAGTTGTTTACAGGAAAACAACACAAAGTGAATCTTATGGAAAAAAAAGTGATCGTAGGTGTATTGTAAATCGTGATTAATGTTAAACTCATTTAGGAAATCAGCCGCAATCTTAGGTGCACTGTAGAGATTCACCACACCTATTGAGTAACATATGTGAGTTTCGTTGTACGATCTTACAACCATAGACCGACTGTTTATTGAAACATATAATCTCCAATCAAAGCGATCTTGAACACAAGTTGCAACTAATTTTTTTTTTTTGCGCACTTCTGTTGTTATCCTGTAAACAACTTAATGTTTTGGTCAATATTTAAGATGTTTTGTCATTTTTATAACAAAAAAACAATAATTTTTATTGGGATTAAACATTATTGTAGACGAAGGGTTGATTTCACTAACGAAGTATAGTTGAGAGATTTTTTTACTAAAAAAATATTTGAGGGGATTTTTCAAAATCCATCGATAGTTGAGGGGATTTTTTATTAAAAATCTTATATTATACTCTTAAACAATTAGACTATCAATGTTGAACAAGACTTTGTCATAACTCTGATCATTAACCCTTAAACAATTATTTCTAATGAAGATAGATAAGAAGAAGATTCGGAGAAAATCTGTGAACAAGATTTTAATCATAATTCGAGGATCCAGAGAATTATATCTCAATTAGCCTTGAACATAACTTTGATCATAATTCTCTGAGTATTACACTAAAATGAACAAGTATGAGAAACAAAAGACGCAAATTGCAACATCTTCTCGACACATTAGACTTCAATTATCAAGTCGTCGTATTTGTGAACAAGGTATTGGTTGGACCCAGTTTCCACTATTAGTCAACATATGTTCATTATGACATGTTAACTTAAGCAATGTCGACTTGCTTCAAAAGTTTCACTGAAGGCTACGGTGACCAGTGACTTGGTAGGATTAGGCGAGCATGTCAACATTGTTGTTAATTTTGACACACTAGATTGCACATATTCCTATCTTCAGTCGGTGGGGAGTCGGTGGGGAGAGATGACACTGGCATGGTTGGTACCAAGGGCTTTGTTGCTATCACATTTTTCACATCCTCCTCAGATTTAGAGGTTCTTTCACAGGCACAAGAGGAGTTTCAAGTTAATATAAAAGCACTTCCAGAGCATATCAAACCGTATATGATTTTTTGTTCATGTACATGAATTTTTGTTTGGTATTTGATATTTGTTCTCGTGAACCAAATATTTTAAAAAAAAAACAATTATATTATCATTCGGAATTCAGAATGCGAACTAAGAGCATCTCTAATTGTACACCAAATCCCATACCAAACCTATTTTTTGGGGTAAAATCCTCTCCAACCCAACACTATTTTCAACACCATTTTGGTGTTGAACTTTTTTATTTATAAAAAGGTCCTTCAAATTTTAATCAACCTTAAAATTAATAAAAACATATACAAATTGTGATATTTAAACCCAAAATCTAATATGTTTGATAATAATTAAACAAAAACTTTTTTATTTCATAATTTTTTAAACTTAAAAAAATAAATGGGGTTGATTTGTAAATTTTAAAGAAATGAAAAAGAAAATCTATTTAGAATATTCTATTTTGGTGTAAAAATTGGTGTAAATCATTTGAGTAAAATTCAACACCATTTTGGTGTAAAAAATGATGTAAACTATTGAAGATGCTCAAACAATATCATTATTTACAAGCAGTCATGTGTGATGTAAACTATCACGTTCGAAGATTTACAACGTAGATAACAGAGTAACAAGGAATGGATTCAATGGATAACATATTGTTTGTTTAAAAATCTTTTTTGTGTTGTTTTCAAAAAAAAAAAAAAATCTTACTTGTCATTGAACTTTTTATGATGATTGAAACGCTGGCATTGTGCCGTTGGATATGGTCCTACTTAAGAGAGGTCTATTATTTGTTAGCAACATTGGAATCTATAAAAAAAATAATCATGTTCATGTGACCCAACAACAAAAATCTAATTATCTTCTTTTACAACAAAAGTAAAATAATACTCCCAACAAAAGTATAGATCTTTACATTTTTCGTAAGAAGACTGGATTGGAACCTTGAGCTTCGTATTGTACCAAGGGTTAAAAGGCTCCATTATATAGCCCCTATGAGATGATGATATATTTCCTTTTTGCTCTTGAATTTGCATTTTCCTTTTTTTTTCCTTTTTCTTTGCTCACAACTTTTTGGACGCCGACTTGACTTGCATTGGATTGGCGAGTCTTTAGAACCATGTAGAATTCATGGCCCATGTATTCCTGACCCATTTAAACGTGATCTTCACGATAACGAATCTGATACAATCCGTCCTGAAAACATATGAAAAACAATATTTGCAATCATATCACAAACAACATTTCCAAATTTAAGGACTTACAATGAAGTAACTCTACTTTAGAGTTCACAGTTAGAAAGTTAATCTGTCAAAAAAAGGCAAAACAAACATATCTCATGTCTAAAGAGGCGCTTCAATTTATCTCTGGTGAGTTTATGTGTCGCAGATTACGTGAATATACCAAATTAATCAATCAAATTTAGGCAGATAAAAGGCAAAAATCTATCCAAATCCTTCCGTGACTAAATCGTATCTTAATCCATACTATTACCCAAATATATACCTTAGATGAATAACGTGGTTTCGTCTCCGCCCAGATCATCTCGTCCTTGAAGGTAAGTCCTGCGAAATTCTTGACAAACAGTCCATCTTGATAATGCAAAAGTTCTCCTTCAAGTTTCAGAAGGATCTCATGATTTCTATAGATCTCCATCAAATCATGGTACTCAAGAAATCCCTGAGTAGATCTATCGAAGATCTCGACCAAAACTAAAGAAAACAAACAGAAATCATAAGTAATGAACGAGATGATTGAATCAAAAACTAAAATGCAGAAAACGCTGCTGACGGCGCTGAAAACGCTGCTGATGCTGCTGGTGCTGAAAACGTTGTTGATGCTGCTGGTGCTAAAAACGTTGCTGACGATGAAAACGCTAAAAACATGTTATCGCAGACTTATACGGGCTGCTTTTTGTAATCTATACAAAGACACAAGTCCAAAATGTGATGGAGTTTACTCTTAACAACTATGTAATAGATTGATATATTTTATTTTTATTATTTCAGTTTTATATTTACTAGAAGAGTGAAGTATATATTCTGTTCATAGTAACATAAAATTTTTTATATAAATTGATTATTCGGTAGATAAATTATGCATCAGATAACACATGTTAACCTATATATAACGTAATGACTGTTTTTACGTGATAACAAAAATGAATTGTTTTTGATTCTCATAGTTAATTGTTTTGATCAGATAACAATATAAGATTAAGTTTAGTAGTTAAGTTGAGAAGAATTTTTCTTTTTGGATTCTTTTATTTAAAAGTTTAACAATATAAGATTAAACTAGAAAATTGACCCGCACCGTGTGCGGTTATGAAATATTTTAGAGAAATAGATAAATTGTAGAATCTAAATAACACGATTTATTGTTTATAAAAATAAACATGAATAATTGTTATTTTTAAACATTACATGCATATTTTAAATGTTTTTTCGTTCCTTTATTCTTTTTCATATTTTCTTTATATATTATTACTTGTATTTCTTTGTTTTATTTTCTTTTTTTTTATCTACATTTTTTCATTTTTTTCGATTTGTTTTCTTATTTTTCTTTCCTCTTATTCATTATTTTTCCTTTTCTTTGTATAATTCAAATTTTCTAATTTTTATTTATACTTTTTCATCGTCTTCTTCTTCTTTTTGTTTGTATTATTTTTTAAAAATCTCAAAATCCAAATTCAGAAAACTAATTAGATGAGATAAAAAAAAACATAATTAAGAACCGAACAAAAATATTAAAGAATAGATAATAATGAGTAGCTTTTTATTCAAATTCCATAAATTTTAAATAACAAAAATTTTTATAATATAGAAAATCTTTGAATGTAATAGAAGATTTATTCATATTGTATTTAATTGAATTTTCTTTTAAACTTCATAATTCATTATTTTGTTGCTGATATTTCCGAAAACTGTTATTTTTATTTTCGGGAGTTTATAATGATTATGTTAATTATGACAAAAAATTGTGTTAAAACTTTAGAAAAAGACCACATGAATTAGAAGAAATCAATGGTCATAATCTGCATTTCTAGCCTTTATCAGTCATATGTATCTTCTTCTTTACTCATTTAGTTAAAAAATAATAATAGTTTAGTTAAAAATTCTACCTATTTAAAATAATAATAATTCAATTTTAGGGATATAGAATTAAAACGTTTATAAAAATATAAAATAATAATAATTTACCTATCATCTTTAATTTTTTTATAAAATTATAAAAAGGGATTAAAAATCTTTCGAAAAGCTTTATTATAAAATTAAGACTTATTTACTTTAAATCGAAAATTTAGTGATAGATGAAACAATTTTATCTTATTAGGAAGTAGTGAGTCGAGGCCCGACTAAACCGATTCCACAAGGAAAATAAGCAAAAACACACTTGAATTGAGAGAGAAAAAGATACAATGTTATATCACATCATGCCTCTGATCAATCTCTAAATCCAAATCTCATATGTTAGATATTCACGTTGATCAATTTTAAAATTAATCGTATGTTTTTCGGTTATAAAGAAAAAAATATATTTCATAATCATTATATAAGATAAAAATAAATATAACTTTAAAAAAAAAAAAGATAAAATATTTATATATCTAAACCTATCCAAGCAAAAATAATGAAACCTACAAAGCAAAGAAAATAAAATTAACAAATATACCTTGTTGAAGAAAAAAATCCCATGTATACAAATCAAAAGAACTTGCTTTAAGAACAACTACAAAAACAAAGAAAAAAATCAGAATTGATCAGATATAATATATTATGCATACAAACAAAATAAAATTAAAAAATATACCTTGTTGAAGAACAAAACATCATGTATAACACAAATAAAAAGAACTTGCTTTAAGAACACCTACAAAAACAAAGAAAAAAATCAGAATTGATCAGATATAATATATTATGCATACAAACAAAAACAACAAATGAACGAAGGAAAAAAAACCAGCACAATCGAACTAATGGATAAAAAATATACCAGAGCTTGAGATATATATAGGGGGATGTAGTTTAGAGAAAAATAGGGTTTGGTGTTTCCAAATCTTCTTAGAAAAATAAATATCTTAATTGAGTATATTTTTTACCCATTTTGTATATATTTCCATAACCTTTAATAGTCATAACTATCTAATGATATATATATATATATTTCAAATATTTGATCTTTTGCAAATATTACGGAGCTAAATTCGATTATGCTAATCTCATAAATATTTGAGAGGGTATATTGATGATGGATTATTGGTTGCTAAGAATCCGAAAACACATATTATATCTTCAAATTTTGGATCAAAAGATTTAGTTTTGACAGAAATTTTGGTTCTTATTGAAGATTCAAAAAGTTGTGAGTTTTTAAAATCACTAAATTATGGCATATTTTTCTGTTACCAAAGAAACATTTTTGGTTATTTTTTTTTTTTTTGTAAAACATTTTTTGTTAATTAAGACATGATTATATTTAAATTAAAATGGACTATTGTTGGGTTATATTATATATATATATATATATTTCGGTTGTGATTATATTCTTTATATACTTTTTCTACTTTAACTAACATATTTAATATTATTGTTAGAGGTTTTCTCATTTTTATAATATTTTCTTATAAGAATATAAATTTTTGTGTATCAATAGATAGTTAGTGTTAAACCATAAACTTATAATTTTCAAATTAAGTAGTTCGTGTATTCCATATTATTTGCTTTTTCATTCAAGGGGAAAAATTATTTAAAAATTTTGAATGGAGTAATATTCGATAAAGAATAAACTTACAAATAGAGATCAAATCTTAACTAAAATTTTTAAAATATAATCTATATTTACTGTTTTGATACTTAAAAAAAACTGTTTTGATTTTCTATTATTTTACTAAAAAATTGGATATTATTGAGGTAGCTATTTGAAATATTTTATGTTAATATAAACATATATTAACTTGAGAATTGAAGTTTGTCCACGTTTGCATTTTTTTTTTTTGCATGAATATGTATGTAATTAATGCAGTAATATATTGTGAATTATCTGGGAAAGAGTGAAAATTTTGTAAATAGATTATAAAAAATTTAAAAATATTTTTGTTCTAAATTGGTTTTTAAAAGTTTGAAAGAATAAACTATAACTATAAAATAGTAGTTTTTAAAAAGAATTTTGGAATGGCTGTTATAAACAAATTTTTGAAATATAAATTTTAATTTTCGAAACATAAATTTTAATTTTCGAAATTAATTATTTTAATTTAAATTGTGATAAGAATTATATTAAAAAAAATAATTAAAAATTTAATCCATGTCATCTTTTTCTATAGACATGTCATAATTTTTCCATGACAAGTCATAGTTTTGAGTCAATAAGATTAAAAAAATAATCATTCTCACTAATTGTACTTATCTTTTAATAGGAAGGGGATACGATTTATATTAAAAAATAATTAAAGATTTAATCCATGTCATTTTTTTCTATAGACATGTCATAATTTTTCCATGATAAGTCATAGTTTTGAGCCAATAAGATTAAAACAAATAATCTTTTTCACTAATTATACTTATCTTTTAATAGGAAGGGGATTAATCCTATTAGTAAAAAACAAACTAGAGGTTCATATTTTGTACATGTTTATTGTCTATTTTATTCTCAAACTGTTTTCTAGTGTTATTTTGAATTTAAACTTGTAGAAAACTTTAAGCATATAAAACATGTATTTATCTTCATTGGATACTTAATACAATACTATAGATGAGTAATTTTGATTTGAACACACTGATACAGACATATTTTCACTACTGATAATTATATACAAATAACAAATAAAATTGGATAGTCGTAGTTTAATAGTATTGATAAGAAAATTAATTTTTAAGTATTAAGCTAAAATTGTTTGATGTTTTCAAATTTAATCTTAATTTTTGAATCGATTAAATACATTGAATCGCCCAAAAATATTAATTAGGGAGAGCTTTGAATTTTTGATTTTTCTTAATATATATGAAACTAGATATGGTTATGGAGAGGTAAAATTTTGTTTTACTTAATTACTTTGACTACAAAATGCAAAAAAAAACAAAAAAACAAAAAAACAACTAGAAAAAGCGCCAACTATTGTGGGTATTACTGTTACAAATGAACCAATCAAAACAAAAACCTCTAACTAAGTTTGCTACTTCAAAGATCACGCAATCACCTGTTTATAGAACTCAGTGGCAAATTCGTAATAATAGATTATTCATAGACCCATTTTCGTCATTTCAAATTCTTCGTTCTTCTCCCTTGTCTCCACCTTCACTGCCACTCACACCTACACGCGCTACTACTACTCTCTCTCTTCTGGAAATCACTCAAAAGAGTAAAGTTTTCTCTGCATTTGAAGCTTTCTCTCTCTAGAAATGGCTAGTCGGATCCAATCCCACCAGCTACCTAATGGACTCTACGTTTCGGGAAAGCTCGAGCAACCTAAAGAACGGCCACCGACAATGGCGGCTCGAGCTATGCCTTACACCGGAGGCGACATCAAGAAATCCGGCGAGCTCGGAAGGATGTTCGACATCTCCGTCGTCGATTCCGCCACTTTTCAAGGACCACCGCCGCTAATCGTCGGTGGTAATAGCAGCGGCGGAACATCAAGGCAGCAAGCACCGCCACGTGTCTCAGCTTCGTCGTCAAACCCTAACAGTGGATCCGTTCGATCCGGACCCAATTCCGGTTCGATTAAGAAATTTTCAGGTCCACTCTCTCAGCTTCAGCCAACCGGTTTGATAACCTCCGGTTCGCTTGGTTCTTCGGGTCCGATAGGATCCGGGTCTAGAAGGTCAGGTCAAATGGACCACCAAGTGAGTAATTTAGGTTCGAGCAAGCCTAAATACGGGTCGTCGGTGACGAGTCTGAACACGGACCCGGTTCGGGTTGGGTTTAAAGTGCCTAAGGCGGTGGTTTGGGCGGTTCTGATTGTGGCGGCGATGGGATTGCTCGTGGGAGCGTTCCTAACTGTGGCGGTGAGGAAACCGGTGGTGATTGCGGCGGTTTTAGCGGCGGTGTGTCCAGCATTCGTGGTTTTGGTGTGGAATTGCGTTTGGGGAAGAAAAGGGTTATTGAGTTTCATCAAAAAGTATCCTGATGCTGAGCTTAGGGGTGCCATTGATGGACAGTTCGTTAAGGTTACAGGGGTAATGTTTCAGATGTTAAAGATCTCTCTTTTAAGTGTTTAAATTCCAGTTTTAGTGAGTGACTAACTAAATTGGTGAGTTAGAAGGTCATTATCATTGGCTTTTCTTATGAATGTTACATTATTGGATCTGTTTAAGTATCAATTGACTTCATTAACAAGCTTATTAATATGTGTTACAGAATATTTGCTTGAAATGTTTTAAAAGAAGTTGGTTTGTTTGTAGGTTGTAACATGTGGAAGCATTCCTCTGGAGTCTTCATACCAAAGAACACCAAGATGTGTTTATGTATCCACGGAATTGTATGAGTACAAAGGTCTTGGTGGAAAATCCGCGAATTCAAAACATCGATGCTTTTCGTGGGGATCTAGACATACAGAGGTTAGTTTTCTTATTCAATCTTGCAAAGGATCATATGATGTTTGTTTCTGTGATTAGCACAAGTTTTGGTTCGAGTTTTCGGATTTTATTATGATGAGGAGATGATTAAGTTTGATCATTGTTCTTGTTTTTCTGTTTTGCAGAAATACGTGTCGGATTTTTACATTTCAGATTTCCAATCTGGATTGAGGGCACTAGTAAAAGCAGGATACGGAGCAAAAGTTTCTCCTTTTGTCAAACCGGCGACAGTGGCTAATGTAACGACTGAAAACAAAGATTTATCTCCTAGCTTCCTAAAGTGGCTGTCGGATCGCAACCTCTCAGCTGATAACCGTGTCATGCGCCTCAAAGAAGGGTACGCTATATTCCACACCGATCTTAGATTTTCCTTTCGAGTTGCTCTCCCACTAAAACTTTGAATCTTGACTTGACCTGAAACTACCAAAGATACTTACTTTTTAACCCTGTTTTCAGTATAATTGAAAGTTTTTTCGCAGACTGTTGATACAGGCGTTTACTTTGACTGGTACCGATGAATTTTCTTCCGCATTAAAAGTCACAAGCATGGAAAAAGATGTGATGAAACATATGTTGTAGGGGGAAATCCATTAACTTTTGTCAAAGTAAATGGCTTAAACATCTCACATCAGTGCTTGATAAGTCTAAAGTTAAGCGTTTAGAAGTTTGAATTAGGACTGAAGTTAGTGAGACTCAAAAGTCAATGTTTTTAATTCAAAGGAAGAATCTTTTTGTTTGGCTGTTCTCAACTTTGTAAGCACACAGAAAGCTCATTGGTTTCACATTGTGCAATAGCAAGAGAAAACCCTTTGTTGCTTATTATTGTGAAGGATTTAACTCATATTTGATTCTGTGTGATATGATCAGATACATCAAAGAAGGAAGCACGGTTAGCGTGATGGGAATGGTGAGAAGACACGACAACGTTCTGATGATAGTTCCTCCGGCAGAAGCAGTATCCAGCGGGTGCCGGTGGTGGCCCTGCCTCCTCCCGACTTATGCAGATGGCCTAATCATCACATGCGACGATAATCAAAACGCTGATGTGATTCCTGTCTGAAAACCGATATGTATGTAATGCCTTCCTATTGCCCCAAATATTCAATATATAAAAATGCTTAAGGAGTTAGGCTCGAGACTGAAGAAAGAAGAGAGGAATGAGAGCCAAATTGGTTTCAAAAAGGAAACCAAATGGACTTTTTTACCTTTTGCGATGATCATATTTTAGTTCTTAATTTCTGTTTATCTTTTTGCCCCTTTAATGGGGGGTTTGTTTATGTTTTGTGTACATAAAGCTCCTCCAAGTGTAAATGCTATTTTCTGTTTAAATAATTATTATGTTCCAAAGAAAGCTTCTTCTTCTTCTTTACTTTGAAACCTTGTTTGGAAGCTTCTTCTTCTTCTTCTCCATCTTCTTCTCTTGCTCGCTAGTCAACATGCCTTTCTTGTTGTCACATCTTGATTCGAGCCAAAATCATCTCATCGACTCTCTTGAGAACGTGTTACGTGTCCTAATTTAGCAAATTTGCTATTACTTTTAATATGATTAAAAACGTGTTACGTGTAGTATTGATTGACTATTAAAAAATTTCAAACAGCACTAATGATTGTTATTACTTAAAAAAAAACACTAAACTAAGGAGAGTGGTTTATCTCTCTCTCTCTCTCATACTCACATGGAACAAGAAATGAGATCGAAACTTGTAATATTTGCTTTAAGCTTCTGTTTTTAATTTGGTCTGTGAATCATCTCTCTGGATTATAGAGCAATGGGAGGCAGTTTCTCTGTCTCGTTTGCATGTGATCAAGTGGTGAATCAAGTCTCTCAATGGTAATGCCTCAAGGGGAGTTATATTCACAACCTCCCAAACAATCTAGAGTCTCTTGAGAAAGCAATGGGAGTTCTCAAGGCGAAGCGTGATGATGGGTTAACAGAGAAGAGTTTACTGGTCATCGTCGAAAGCTTGCTCAAGTCCAGGTATGGCTCACGAGTATCCTAAACATCGAAAACCAATATAAAGATCTTCTTTGTACTAGTACCACTCCGCTCTAAAAATTTAAAATTGAGCTATCGCTATGGAAAAAAGGTTATGCTGATGTTGAGGGAAGTTGAAAGTCTTAGTTGTCAAGGAGAATTTGGAGAGGTGACTGAGGAAGCTCCAAGAGCTGCCTATTGGGTCTGTATGGTATGGGTGGAGTAGGCAAAACCACTCTTCTCACGCAGATGAACAATAAGTTTTCTAAAATTGTTGGTGGATTTGATGTGGTAATATGGGTTGTGGTCTCTAAAAATGCAACAGTCTATAAGATTCAAACGAGCATGCATCGCGAAGAAACTAGGCCTTGGGGGGGAAAGAATGGGACGAGTAAAACGAAGACGAGAGAGCTCTTGACATTCACAACGTTCTTAGAAGGAAGAAGTTTGTGTTGTTGTTGGATGATATCCGAACAGAGAAAACAGATGCAAAATAGCATTTTCCACCGGCTCCCGAGATGTGTGTGGTTGCTGACCCGATTCAAGTCAGTTGTCTGGACACGAACAAAGCTTGGGATTTGTTTTAAAATAACACAATGGAAAGCCATCCTGACATTCCAAAACTCAGCAAGAAAAGTCGCTGGAAAATGCCGTGGACTACCATTGGCACTCAATGTCATCGGCGAAACTATGTCGTGCAGAAGCACAATACAAGAGTGGCATCGCGCGATTGAAGTTTTGACTTCATCTGCCGCAGAATTTACAGGAGTAGTAGACAGGATTCTTCCGGTTTTGAAGTATAGTTATGATAGGTTAGATGGTGAGCAAGTGAAATCATGCTTCCTCTATTGCTCTTTATTTCCTGAAGATTATCTTATCGATAAAGAGAGATTGATAGAGTACTGGATAGGTGAAGGATTTATAGATGAAAATGAAGGTAGAGAGAGTGCATTAAACCAAGGTTATGGGATACTTGGCACTCTTGTTCGTGCATGTTTGTTGTTGGAGGAAGAAGAGAATAAATCAAAAGTGAAAATGCATGATGTGGTTAGGGAGATGGCTATATGGATAGTCTCTGATCTTGAAAAGCACAAAGGAAAATATATTGTACAAGCTGGTGTTGGGTTACGTCAAGTACCAAAGGTAAATAACGTGAGAAGAATGTCGCTAATGCGGAATCAGATTGAAAAGATAAACGAGAGCCCTGACTGTCCTGAAAAGATAAAAGAACTCTCCATATTGGAATGTGGAATGAGGGAGATAAAGATAGAGAAAACGCCATGGAAGAGAAGCTTGACAAATCTCTCTCATGTGCTTATAAAAGATTGTGATGGTTTAAAGGATTTGACGTGGCTCATGTTCGCTCCGAACCTTGTTCGTCTTTTCCTTTGGGAGTTAAAGCAAGTAGAGGAGATAATAAGCAAAGAGAGAGCTAAGGGTACATGTAATAATAATGTTCCGTTCGAGAAACTATAAGACCTTTACTTGCGTGGCTTGCCTACGCTGAAGAGCATCTATTGGAAAGCTCTGCCTTTTCAACGAAGTCCGCATATCGGGCAATTGTCATATTGGATTCTAAAAGCGTTTTCAAGTTTGAAGAATTTGTCATAGAATACGGAAGTGGAGAATGGATACAAGGGACTGAATGGGAGGACGAAGCCACACGAAACCGTTTCTTACCTTCATGTAAGCTCTTTGGGGTAGCATCACGACCCAAAAAATATTGCTCTGTTTCTCTCTTTCTTCTGAAATTGCATCGAATATCTTTGTTTCTTTTGTCTTTGGAATCTGAATTACTTACTCCCTTTGTTTTTATTTGTTTGATGTTTTAGATTTTTCACACGAAAACATATTAATGTTTAATTATAAATGTCTTAATTTTTGCGCGAAACAATTTCCATAAATCTTAGCCAATAGTGGGGTAAGCTAGTAGAAGAGGGCACACCACTATGATTAAAAAAAAAAAAAAAAAAACTATGGAAACTTTGAGAAGATTCAAGAAGAGATTAGTAAGAAACTAGGCGTTTATGGGAAGGGCTGGAATCAGAAAACGGAAACCGATTGCCACAAACTAATAAATTTAGTCATTAGTCCACACAAACTAACCAATTTTAAGTAATTTCACATTACATATACAATGCTGTTAATTGCGTTTGATTAGCCAAAATGAAATAAAGGGATTGAAACGCCCATATCCATATTTCCACGTGAACCATAATTGAGTTGGGAAAATTTGGATTTAGAGGGATTGAAACCTTGTTTGGAAGCTTCTTCTTCGTCTCCATCTTCTTCTCTTGCTCGTTACGTAATCAAATTTTATATTCTCTTCTCTAATATGCCTACGAAAATACAATTACGACTCTTCAGGGTGTGAAAGCAAACAATGGTAGGTATATTTACTGGTCACAGTGTTACTATCAAATATCAGTTTTTCTTTAACTATTATTCTAGCATTGTCTTTTTAAGTTTTTTTTTAGTCCTGTTTTTTTGGAAATCCAACTTAAAAAAAGATTCTTCACTGCCCTCGAGCTTGGCTGCTTACAATTTCACTTGGAGAATGTAGGTATGTATTGTGTACAAACCGCCTTCTGTTGATTGTTTCGGTTTGAAGCGCATGCTTGCTAAGTATCAAAGTCTCATAGTGTACCTTTTCATTTACGAATTACAAAGTTAAACCTTAGTTTTAACAGTACTTGCATAGTTAACAAAGTTCTCTGTATAAAGTATATTCGACTTTTATCTCAGGCAAAATCTAGAGGTCGTTGGTTCGAATGGCTCTTGGGACAAAACTAATATTACATGTTATAGTCTCGGGCCTTGGAGATTACGGGTTTCGGCCCAGAACCTCCTGGTAATTAAAAAAAAAATATAGTATAATCGACTTTGTCATGTCAAGAAATTCACATCTACAACTACATTTCTCCAACTAGATTTGTAGTGAATTCTGAATACAATTCATTGGTCCACACTTAATCCTTAGAGTTGCTATCGATCTTGTGAAATAAATGTGAGCTATACACAAAGTGGAAACTTTCAATAATTTTAGAGTCAATCAATGTGACTTTGACTCTTATCATCATTATATATTGTTAAAAAAACTTGTTTGGCTGCAAAACCAAATCATACATACCAAATTTCTTCTTCAATCTCTTGTTTTGTTTCAAATGGTGAAACCGTGTTTCTGTTTCTTGTGTTATGTCTTTGCCTCCAACTTATTTCCTCGTCCCGACCAAATCAAGATCCTTCTGTCTTTTAAGGATGAGTTTCCAAACCCCAAATGCAACTTCATTGAGTGGCCTACCTCAAAACCAATGTCAAAATCTTGGACCAACAAAGACCTTAACTCTTTTGATGGGGTTGGATTTGACAGTAAGACTGGTCTAGTGACGAAACTAGACCTACGTGGTGCATGTCTCAGTGGCACTCTCAATGCTAATAGTAGCCTTTTCAGATTCCACCACCTTAGGTATCTCGATCTCTCTTACAATCATTTCTACTCATCTTCCTTCCTTGCCCAACTTGGCAAACTCACCAAATTAGAGGTCTTGGATCTTTCTTTTATGGGCTTAGTCGGCGAAATTCCATCCTCGATCAGTAATCTAACCAAGCTTTCTTCTTTAGATCTTCCCTATAATTACTTTTCTGGAAACCTTCCTTGTTCCTTACTCAACATGCCTTTCTTGACACATCTTGATTTGAGCCAAAACCATCTCATGGACTCTCTTGAAACTTTGAATTGCTCTTCATTATCATCACATAAGCTTTAATGGTTAGAACTTAGAAATAATTTTTTCAGTGGTCGAATCCTAGATCGCCTATCTCAAAATTACCCAATCTAAAATTTTTTGACCTATCTTTTCAAAACACAACCTATCCAATCAACTTCGTTTCCTTGGGATTCAAGTCACTAGAGTCTATGTAATTTCCGGAAATAGTATATCAAGGCTTGATACCGATTCACCAAATTTGAGAGAACTAGTATTGTATAACTGCAACATGAGCGAGTTCCCCACATTTATTGAAAACCTAAAGAAGTTGCGTGTGTTGTACATTTCACACAATAAACTCAAAGGACAAGTCCCTGAGTGGTTGTGGAATCTGCCTTATTTGCAAGGAGTAATTCTCTCTCACAACTACCTCGATGGTTTCGAAGGCTCGCCGAAATTTCTCGTTAATTCGTCGCTTGGCACGTTAGATTTGAGGTCAAACGTTTTTCGAGGACCTCTTCCTATTATTTCACCAAGATTGTTCTTCATGTTTGCATCAAACAACAATTTCTCAGGAGAAATACCTCTGTCATTGTGCAACCAAAGCTATCTAGGTGTCCTTATCTATCTCACAACAATTTCAGCGGTTCCATCCCCGGATGCTTGAGTAAATCAGTAGAAGATTTGAATCTCCGTAACAACAATCTCATCGGGAATGTTCTCGACATTTTCGATAAGAATGGCTCACTAATAACACTTGACGTTGGTCACAACTAAGTAACCGGGAAGCTTCCAAGTTCTCTTGTAAATTGCGCAAACCTGGAGATTCTAAACATTGAGAGCAATAGAATCAGTGACACCTTTCCGTTTTGGCTCAAGGATCTACCGAAACTAAAAGTCATTGTCCTAAGATCAAACAGATTCCACGCCAATCTATTTTCCTCAACATCCTCTATCATTTCCACAATGATAGAGAGGAGAATAAGAAACAGAGGAAGAAGCATAAGACAAGTGATGAGGCTGAGGAGGAGTAAGCGAGCTGGCAGAATAGAAGACAATGATTGGTTTAGAGTCCTTATCGAGTGTATTGGTGTTTGTTAATGGGCTCTAGTATAAAGAGACCCTCTAGGTCAGTTAGAAGTTTTATCCTGAATTGTAGAGTGTCTAGGTTCAGAGATTTTGTTGGCTAGTCAAGGTTTTGAGGATAAACTTGACTAGATTTCGTATAATCCTCTTTGTTTTCATAAAGAAGGTTTAGGTTCTTAAAACACAAGTCTGGATAATCGACATATCGCGTAACAACTTCACCGGAAGTCTACCAACAAATTACTTTGTCAGTCGGAGTACATCCTTGATGATTAGTATTCCATTGGGAGATAGTTACGTGTATGGTTATAACCATTCCATGTATTTGACAAACAAAGGACTTAACATGGAGCTGGAAAAGATCCTAGAGACTTACACAGCAATTTATTTCTCTGGAAACAAACTCGGTAGACAGATTCCAGAATCGATAGGTCTTTTGAAGTGGCTGATCGTGTTCAACCTATCATACAATGGTTTCAACGGTCATATTTCATTATCTTTGGCAGTCGCTAGATCTATCTCGAAACCAACTCTTTGGAAAAATTCCACAAGAGCTGGCAACTCTCTCGTTCTTGGAGTATATCGACATTTCACATAACAAACTCGTTGGACAGATACCGCAATGTACGCAGTTTGGAGGACAACCTAAATCATGTTTTGAAGGGAATATCAATCTTTGTGGTCTTCCTCTTCAAGAGAGTTGCTTCAATGGCAAAAATGTACTATCAACACAACATCCAAAAGTACTAAAGCAAGAAGTGTTGAACTGGAAAGCAGCAGCGATAGGATATGGTCCTGGAGTATTGTTTGGACTAGCGATTGGACAATTTTTTGCTTCATACAAACTGGTCTTGCACTACAAGAAAACAGGGTTGTTTCCGACGGCCAAAACCGTCGGAAAGCCGTCGGAATAACCCCTATTCCGACGGCTTTCCGATGGTTTTGGTCCGTCGGTTCTATCTCGTCGGAAATAAAAATCCGTCGGAAATACTGACGGATTTCCGACGGAAAAGGACTCCGTCGGAATTCCGTCAGATTCCAATTACCGAAGGAATTCCGACGGATTTATTAATTTTTTAAAAAAAAATTTTTTAATTAAATTAAATTAAATAAAAATTAAATTAAAATAAAAATTAAATTAAAATAAAATTAAAATAAAACGAAGACGATTACCAAAATTTATTTTTACCGTTGAAATTTTGGGATATTGATATTTTGAGAATTAGAGATTTTGAAATTTAGGCATTTCCAGATTTTTGGAATTTGGGATTTTGTAATTTAGGGATTAATTTATGGAATTTCGGATTTCATAAATTGAGGTTTTAGGGAGTTAGGGATTGTGGAAAATTGGGGTTCTCGGATATAGATATTTAGGGATATTTAGATTTTTGGATTTTCAAATATGGAGATTTAGGGATTTAGAGATTTACGAAATTTCTGGAATTTGGGATTTGGTAGTATAAAGTTTTAGATATTTAGGATCTTTCGGGAATTTGGGATTTTGTAATTTTAACAAATTAAAGAATTAGTAAAATTTCAACAATTTAGAATTTTATAATTTATTCATATTATAAATCTTTATAAATCCCTAAAACCCACAAATACTTATTAAAATGGAAAATAATTTTATAAACCCGAAAAGTCAATAAATCACAAAATTTCCAAAATCTATTAAATTTTTCTTACTCTCTAATTTCAATAATTCATAAATTACAAAATTCATAAATTCCAAATTTCCAAATTTCCTAAATACGTAAATCCCTAAATCCCTAAATTTCTAACATCCTAAATCCGTACATTTCTACATTTCTATCTACCTAAATCCTTACATCCCATATTTTATAACATCCTAAATCTATCAATCTCTAACAAATACATATCTAAAATTCATAATTTCCAATTTTTTTAAAAAAAACTAAAATTAATAAAAGCTTACATTGGATTCATGATTCGAGTAATAGAGATTTTTATTGTGGGTGAATCCGAGGTTTCCGTCACTTTTCCGTCGAAGAAGCAGAGTTTTCCGGCGATTTTTTAAGTTTTTTTTTTCCGTCGATTTCGTCTGTCTCCGCGAAGAAGAAGGGTCTGGTTATATTACAGGTTTTCGACGGAATTCCGACGGAATTCCGACGGATTTTCCCGCTTTTTCGATGAGATCGAAGTTATTTAGGCGGCAGAAATTAGGGTTGTCCGTCGGAAATCCGTCAGAAATACCGACGGATTTCCGACGGATTTTAATGTTTTTTAAAAAAGTTGGAAATTTAATAAAAAAAATTTTTATTAAAGTTGGAAATTTCCGACGGATTTCCGACGGATTTTAATGTTTTTTTATAAAAAAGACAGAAATTTTATAAAGATTTTTTTTATAAAAAAACATTAAAATCTGTCGGAAATCCGTCGGAAATACCGACGGTTTCCATGTTCGTCGAAAATCCGTCACAAAAATCCGACGGATTCATTTTGCTCGGAAATCCGTCGGGATGCCGTCGGAAAATTCCGACGGAAATTTCGGCCGTCGGAATACTGCTTGTTTTCTTGAACAATTGTTCTTCAAGTGGTTTTGCTTTTGAAATTAATTGGTTTTTCATTTGGTTTTGTGGATTTATGTGTGTAATCGTATCAATAAGTTAATGTGTATTTAATTCATGTTTAAGTATATTTATTGTTACTTATAATTACAAAAAGATAATTAAATAAACAAACGAAAATATGTAAATAAATGATTAAAAGTAGTAAATACAAGAATATTTGAATATTTATTGTTGTAAATACAAAATTATAATAAGAAATATATTTTATTTATATTGTATTTCATTTTAGAGTAATAAAAAAAAGGGGCAATTGCAAAAATGCCACTTTTGGTGTGTACATTTGCAATAATGCCACTTAGGGGTGTGCATTTGCAAAAAATTCAATAATTATGAATTTTTAAAACCTAAATCTCAAAATTATAAACCAAAAATGTTGAGAAATTTTAGAAAATGCCACTTTTCAAAAATATCACATTTTCAACATCTTTGCAAAAATGCCACTTTTTGAAAAAAAGTTTTGATTATATCATTTATGTTTGGGTTAACTATGTTGTATTAATGTTTAGTTTTGAAGCATTTAGGGGTTTTTGGGGTCAAAACATTTTTTTACGATTTATAATTTTAAGATTTAGACTTTAAAAATCTATAATTAGTGGCATTTTTGCAAATAGACACCTTTATGTGGTATTTTTGCAAATGTATACACCAAAAGTGACATTTTTGCAATTGCTCCAAAAATGGTTTGACCTCTAAAACCCTTTAAACCCTCAAAACTAAATCCTAATACAACATAGTTAACTCACACATAAATGATATAATGAAAAAATAATTTTGAAAAATGACATTTTTACAAGATTTTGAAAAGGTGGCATTTTTGAAAAATGCACTTGAAAAGTGACATTTCTTAAAATTTCTCTAAAAACATTATGAATTTCTGATAAGATATATTTTTAATTTAAAAAATTGGAAATAGGTAAAATGAATATAAATATAAGAGAAAATGAATAACAGATAAATGAGACAATTGCAAAAATATCACTTTTTGTATGCACATTTGCAAAAATGTCATTTAAAGGTGTCTATTTGCAAACATATCACTAATTATAGATTTATAAAGCCTATATCTAAAATTCTAAAACCTAAAAAATGTTTTGACTCCTAAAACTCCCTAAACACTCAAAACTAAACCCTAATACAACATAGTTAACCCAAACATAAATTATATAATGAAAAAGTAATTTGAAAAAGTGGCATTTTTGCAAACATTTTCAAAATGTGGCATTTTTAAAAAGTGGCATTTGGAATGTGGCATTTTTTGAAATTTCTGTAACAGGATGAGTGAATAAAAAATAAATAAATAATTTTAATTATTAAATCATCATAATTGAGTATCAAACGATTGTTATGAAGCTGCAAGTCTAAAGAGAAATATAATATCTTATTTCACCAAAAAAATATTGAACAATCTCACTAAAAAAGGGAAAATAATGTGAAATTTCAGAATATATAATTTATTCAAAATGTTATATATGAGTTCTGCAAATATAAAAGAAAATTCTAATTAATAAAGCGGTGAGTGGTTAAATACAAAAATATAAAATTATCTTTATAATGTTAAAACAGAAGTACATTTAAGATAATGTTCAAAATTGATTCCAATATTACTCAAATTGCCATTGCTTTATAATTAAATTGATTAAATTGAAAAGAATAATTTTCAACTAATGCAATGGTAATTCGGTAATTTTCAGTACAATTTTTGCCATTTTTTACACTGGATCCGACTGCAAAAGCCGCGGATCCTCATGACCCGGATCGCGACCGGACTGATTCATTAATGACATTTTTGTAATATTAATTAATCCAATTTATTTAATCTTTCCTTATAACCAGAATGAATTTATTAAAAACTTACCATTACATACATAATTTTAAATATCCGATGATTTTTGGTTTCCTTAGCAACAAAGAGATATTCCATATTTAAATTTCGGATTACATTTAATTATAATAAAACTTTCTAAAAATCAGAATTTCTTGTAGTAATCAATTTTTAAACATTTTTGATATTCTTATATAAAAATTAAATAATTAAATAATTTATATGATAACAAAACATATATTTTTTTTCTCCATATGTTATGATTCGAATTTTTTAAAACGAACATAAACTACTTAACCTATGAAAAACTCACAAAAATTTGTTAGTCCCACATTGTATATGAAAATAAATTTGGGGTCAAAGAAATACAATAAAAACAAAAACATAGTCAACTACTTATACTTCCACTAATAACTATATTCAATATAAAATACAATATTTCATACTACTCCATTACTATCTGCAAGCTAAAAACATATGCATCTAAAGTTTAAACATAGTATATACGACATAATACAAAAATCAAATATAGTTTACAACATATACAACGAATGTTTCCGCACATAGTGCGGGTGAGAACCTAGTATATATATAAATAACAAAGTCTCAAACAAATATTTATTTTCAAATAGGAACTATCAACATTGAAATAATTGTGCATCATTTCATATTTTTATACAATATAAATAAGATAAATAATTAATGTCAATTCAATTCAAACCAAATATTATGTTATATATAAAAAAAATTGGTTGATTTGCAAATTATAAATATAAATTTACTAGATTAAATAAACTTTTCGTCACTATATTTAATAAAATTGTCAACAAAAAAAAACTCGCGCATCGCGCAAATCATATTCTAGTATATATAGTTACTGAAAGTCTAACATTGGCATTGAACTCACTCTTATCCTATGGTTGCTTAATAAAACAATCGGTATACTGGCTAAAACCGGTTTCTCTTGTTTCAACAGAATCTTCGTTTGCCATTTTTCTTTAACTTGTTTCTTTTCTTTGGTGTTTTTGACAGTGAACATACCATGGATGAAGTATTTGTAAAATGCATACATATATCTCTCTATAATATGTATAATGTTAGATTCGTTCACTTGAGCAACTAGTTCAACACATTATGTCAGATCTTATAATAAAAAAATAAGATCTTATAATGTAGAGGGATCTTATTTTTAGAAAAAAAAAAAAAAATGTCAGATCTTATAATAAAATTGATGACATACGCAGCGTCGGTTGTATGTTTTGGTCCCTCTACATTACATGTAGCCTACGCTGCAACTTGAGTCATTTTAGAGGAAAGGGTTGGCAAGTAGATTTAATGATACGAACAAATCTTTCGCCAAGGGCCAAAACTCTATGATAAAGTTTGACGCCTCTTTTTTTCTTTTCCAACAGTTGACATATCTCATCTCACATTACTGCACAAAACTTGCTTATTAGAGTTAAGTAGATTCATAGTTCCCTGCATATTTTAATTTTAAACCGTTAACACTACAAATCATTGAATATAAATATAATTTTTGTTTTAAAGATAAAGTTGCATAAACATTTAAATATTTATTTTATCAAGCGATATTTAACATTTATCTTATTGAGGATATTAATTTTATTTGTAAAATAACAAATCACTCAGTGTCACGTGGTATCTAAGTATTTGATTTTTATTTTTATTTAAGGACTTTTACGATGGAAGCTCCTTTGGCCTAGTAGTAAAGGGTATAAAACTTTAACACCATGAGGTCTGGGATTCGAATCTCATAACATGCAATTTATTGATATTTATGCAGGTTAATGGAGGTTAGCTTACATGAGATTTTCAGCATAGGGTAAGGTAGAATTGTCTACCGTGGATTCAAGACTTGTCCGTTGTAGAATCGTCGATTTAACAATTTTCATAATTTGTAGTAGAATATTAAATAAATTATAGCTTAAAAAAAGAAATACTTTTACGATTGAGACAATGATCAACATTAAAACTTCTTTGGAGATGTCGTTATGAGAAAAATTTCTCCAAGATAAAGGATCATGGGATGGTCATCGAAACAATTTTCTCTTCCCCTAAGGTTTATAAATTACTTAAATACCATGTGACACTTATTAGGGATTTGTTACTTGAATAAATAAAAATATCCACAACAAAATTTATGTTATATATCGCTTGATAAATCTATGTAAATTTTTATATAAATTTACTATCTTTAAAACACAAATTATATCTATATTCAATGATTCGTATTATTAAAATTTACATGTGAGATTGTGAGATGAGATGAGATACGTCAACTGTTGGAAAAGAAAATAGGAGACGTCAAACTTTACCATAGAGCTTTGGCCCTTGGCGAAAGATTCGTTCCTATCGTTAAATCTATTTGCCAATCCTTTCCTCTAAACTGACTCAAGCCTTTGCTTTTTTTTTTTATAAACTGAAATGACTCTCAAGTTGCAACTTAGAGGGACCAAAACCTACAACCGAGGCCGCGTATGTCACCAATTTTATGTATAAGATCTGATTTAATTTGTTGAATTAGTTGCTCAGTGAATGAAATCAACATGTGCTTTATTTGTTGGTGTATAAATCTCGGCCTAATATATATGAAATATGAGCTCAAACAAAAGAGTCCAATATCTTTGAAGTTTGAGGCCTAAGGGATCCCACGTGGACATTCATGTGAGAGAAAATGACCGAGGTGAAACGTACAAAAAAAAAGAAAAGAATAAAATTCGAAGTACAAAGAGAAGTGGGCGAAGACAAAGAAGAGTATACATACGAATACTTTCGTACTAAGCACTGAATCAGTCTTGTTGTTTGTCTTTGAATTGAACTCTTTGGACTCTCGGCTCTTTGTATCACTCTGTAGACTGAAGTTCATCAATGTTGTTTGTTAATTAATTGTCTAGCACTCAATTTTGTCATAGAAAAACGAATCAGATTCCTAAACCAAGAGACGTTCTTAACTAATTGTGATGATTGAACGTTTTACAACATTCAAATAATAATATTTACTTGAATCGTATTTTATTATAATTTTGGCGAATTTGATGAACTTATAAGGTATATAGAAAAGGAGAACTATTTGGAGCAAATTACAATAAATGGCTTGTAACCAAGTAAATGAGATCTGGCTGAATTCATCAATTTTATTTCATCAATTGTATGTATATATAGGATCTGGCTAAATTTGCTAAATTTCTCAATGAATTTGTGATTTCGCATGTTATTTTGTTTATCAGTTTTTAGTTGAATCATATTTTGTTATCATTTTGATGAACTTGTAAAATGTGAAGAAAAAAAGAACAAAATTTTCAGTAAATCGTCTTTTTTAGGGCTTTCCAAACTAGTTGTGTGAGTAGTACATACAAGGTACCCTAAAAGAGTTTCTATGAAGTCCTAAAAGCATGATTATAGGTGGTAAATAAAAGTGCATATAAAAGATTTTTAATATTATAAAATTTTTATATTTACCCAAACCATTTTTAGGTTTCTAATAAAACCTCATTCAAATATAAGAAACGTAAATATAGGAATATTATATTTTTGTTTGTACAGTATTGTGGCATTGAACTTCTCACTTGATTAAATCCCTTTAATTAGCATTACATTATGATTTTAAGTCGACTAGAACATTTTTTTCATTCATCAATTCCGCTATTATTAAAAACTAGTGAAAAACAAATTAACAACGAAACCACAATTTCGCAGAAACTTAATTAAATCAAGTTTTTTTTTCTCACTTATTACGTTCTAATAGTTTTATTTTTTGTTAATTTTCAACGACTCCGCATTTCTACCATAAAACCATATTTGTATCAGTGGACTTTTCACTAGACAACTCTTCAACGAGTCACATTGTAACCAAGTAAATGAGACCTTCTAAACACTATAAATACAGACCCTCACCTCCAACAAATAACTCACATTACTTATCTCTCAAACTACAAATCATCAAAAATCTTACTTAGCATTTTCACAATATGGCTTCAAAGAACATGACGACAATCATGGCTCTCTACCTCACCTTCAACCTCGTCCTCTTGGGCTTCACCTCGGCCCAACCTCCGGTACCTACACCGGTGTGTCCTCTTGCCCAGCGCGACCTCGGGGTTTGCATCGACGTATACTTAATCCCGTCAGGGTTGGAAATGTGGAAGCATGTTGCAATCTCTTAGGTGGACTTGAGGGTCCTGATGCGGCTGTATGTGCCTGCGATATCGTTAGACTCAGTCTTCTCAACGGAGTCATCGGTGTGACGCTTACTCAGGTTCTCCGTCTCTGTCGTGGTTTGAGTGTACCAATTGGGTTCCTCTGCAACCAATAACTATACAACACGCAGAATTATAAATATATATATTAAGATCATGAAAGTAAGCAGACTACGTTCCGTAATATCGGTTCATGGTGCAACTATGTTTTTTAAATAACTATGTATTTATCTTATGTTTGAAATAAAATGAAACTTGGATGGTGTTTCACATGTTTCGGCTCTTCCATTACTATACGTTCTTCATGTTATATTATCTGTTGGTTCGGATGAAATGGTAAAACATGCAAAAGAATTATATAATCTTCGGTGAGTATGTTTACAATAACACATGACAAAAAAAAGACAATAACACATGACAAAAAAAGAGACGGATTGTATCATTTATTTTAGGGTCATTTGCAATAATAACAAAAAAACTATAATTCATAATCTAGTAAAACATTAGAGAGAGATAGGGAGAATTATAAAAAGAAAAATGGGCAATTTGGTTAGATTATGTATTATAGTTTTTTTTAGATTATATATGCCAATCTCTTTATTTTATTAATTTACATTTTTTTTTGATACAATTAAAATTACATCATTTTTATGAGTAACTATGAAAATGGTGATTCTAATATTTTGTATCAATAAAAAAGATCGATTTAAATATTTTCATCATTTTATTATAAGTGATGTTATTATGTGTCGCCTATAGAAAATGAAAATAAAATTTTTATAAATGATGTTAAATATTTGTTTCGGTTATAAAAATTGAAGTTGAATATTTATATCATTTATTTTGCTATCAAAACATAAAATACTTACAGAATTTTTGTGTTAACTTAACCACTATGATTAATCGAATAAAAAAAGGGCATATTCTCAAACATATTGCGATTATTCATCATTTTCTACATAACTAAACATGCATACCGAGTCAGTAACTTTTGAGTTCGATGCATACTTTTAATTACTCTCAAAACATATCAGACATCTATACAGATAGTTACATATATTTATAATCAGTACATGTTTTGTATCTATAGATGAACCAAAAACACTTGTCATATCTCCAGATTTGTAGTTAAATGAGGAAGATAGACATATGATGATCATCACCACCTTGGAAAATCTCTATCGTTGTTCGTCATATCTTCGAGATAAAACACTATCAAAACGATTCAATCCTATATGTATAATGTATATGTCAAATACTTCATTCATGGTATGTTCACTGTCACAAAAACCAAAGACAAGAAACAAGTTAAAAACACAATTGGCAAAAGAAGATTCTGTTGAAACAAGAGAAACCGGTTTAAGCCAATATACCGATTGTTTTATTAAGCAACCATAGAATAAGAGCGAGTTCAATGCCGAAAATCGTATGCAACCATGATCTATCCACAAGGAATCCATACACAGTGATCCCAGCTTTGTTGTTCTCTAGATAAGTCACTGCAAAAAGAACACAATCAAGAATCAGATAATTATACAAACTTCGTGATTTGTTGAATGCTATAATCAAATTCTTACCTAAAGCTTGACGTTTTTGGTAGGAAATTGTATTGGCGTAGATCGGGTGTATCTTGGTATTATCAAGATCATCGTCTCCTTCTCCTTCTTCATCATCAGATGTATCAAAGGCATTATTGCCACATGGTGAAATTTGGGACTCAATCATCGAAGCTGTAGGAGTTTCTCCATCAAGATTATCAAACGAGTCTACAGTCGCGCAAACGTTCCATTTAGCTGCAAGGCTTGTTACAGACTGAGCTTTGTGAGTTATCTTCGTTGCACTCCTCAAACATATGAATACTCCCGTAACCAAACTCAACGAACATAACTGTAAAAAACAGACACAAAAACATCACAAACCAAACCAAACCAAACCCTAGAAGAAAGTAAAGGGTACTTTAGTTAGTACTTACCATGAGTTCGCCAACTTCATAGATATTAACTGCAACACTAGCTCTTATAGTAGTAAGCAAAGCCATGAACTGAGTAGCAGTAACAAGAATCAAGGACAAAAGTATGAATCTTCTGAAACGATGACTAACAATCCTCAAATTACGACGAATCTTCTGATGCTCTGTGAGGGCCGAGCCAACGTCGGTGATCTCAGAGGCGAAGCAACGAGCGAAATCGTCGAGACGGAGAGTTTGAAGATGACAAGTGAGTTGGTAGAGAATGCAGACAATGATGAAAACAGAGTTACGGTAAAGCCAAGAAGAGAGCTGGAGAGTGCAAGCAATGACATGGCTTAGAACTGGATTGATAATGTAAGGAATCTCGTGTGAGCCAGAGATGTACCACCAGATTCTGTAGATTGCTTCCAGTGTTAGTGATGGGAGTACGAAGATCATTAGACGTTTCAGTGATCTCTGCATCAAGAAGAAGAAACAGAGGAACAATTTTGTTAACTAAATAAAAAATTAATTAGAAGATAAATAATATCCGACCTTAGCTCAGTTGGTAGAGCGGAAGACTGTAGTCTGTGACAGCAAAAATCTTTAGGTCGCTGGTTCGATTCCGGCAGGTCGGAATTTTTTTGTTTGTTTTTTTAATGTTTTTGTTGCCAAATTTGTCCTTTTTTTTTAATTTACAAAAAATGAAAATAAAATGAAGCGTCACACTTTAACCAATAAAAAAACAAAGAAGAAAATTGTCGGCCAGAAATTAAAGATTGTTAACTGTAGTGTGACTTTTATTTCAGATATTTTACTGTTTCTTTCCAATAATTTCAAGCTTTTTGAAAGAAAAAAGATTCATAATTATCATTTTGACAAAAAAAAAAATCATTAAATACTACCATTTAGTTTCTAAATAATTGATGTTTCAGAAAAAAAAATTTGTTTTTAAAAAATTAATTTTGTATATGTAGTTTTTATGAAATAAAAATGATGAATTGTGAATTTCAAAGCAAATTAGTTGATTTTGTTGAATTACTATTGATTAAAAATTATACAAAAAATAATATATTTTTAGTTAAAATTTAATGTGTTTTATTAATATGGATAAAAATTCTAAAAAATTAATTATTTAAAAACACAGATAGGGAGTATTTTTGTTTGTTTGTCAGATGTAAAATACTAATTAAAAAAAAAATTAGTAAAACGATTTGTATAAGAAAAACAAAATTTAGTAAAGGACTATTGTTGCGTTTATTATATTCTAGAATTTTTGACAAAAAAAAAAAATTCTAGAATTAAAAAATGAGTTTAGAAATTAATTAAATAACTAATAATTTTTTTTTGTTGGTCACAATTAAATAACTAATAATATATGTCATTTTCTTGCTTTCATCACAACGTACGTAGTTTGGTAAAGGTACTGGGTTTTTTGAACATTTCTAGGTTTCCAATAATGAATTCTCTCTGATTTCAAAATTAAGAACAATTTTGATTAAGAAAATGAAATTAGCGGACTCACTAACCTGGATTTCAGCTTCGTATCCGATCCTAACCTTGTCGCTAGCATCCCAAAGCTTATCGAGAAACAAAAACCGTCGCATCCCAAACTTTCTAGACCAAATCGAGAGACTAACGAACGAGATTCCGGCGAAAATCGAAAGAGAAAGCTGCACGACGGCGTCGTACGGACGTCGGTGATGGAAATCGCAGTCCGAGCAAACGAGCAAAAAGTGAGAGATCATCGGAACGATTACGACGAGGAGGAAGAAAACTGACCACGAAAGCAGAGCCGTGGTTCGATTCGATTGGTCGAACCAGAGGACGAGGCTCATGAACGTGAATCGCGACGAAGGAAACTCCGGCGATGATTTGTTGTTGATCGTGCTTCGTCGAGTCTCCGAGATTAGGTATTCCCGAGATCCTCCTCCTCCTTGCTCCGATGCGTTCTCCATGAAAGGGTAATTTCGGAATTTTAGGGAATTGTTTTTCCCAGAGGGATTTTGGGAGAAATGAAAACAAAGTCGCTTTTGATTTTGATTTGATTTTCTGGTTTTTGTAAGCCACCTGTAATCTGTTTAAATAGTAAAAGTTTTCAAATGTTTATATGTTTAGTTTAAAACATACACGTAATTAATTTAGGGATAATATATATATATTTTTTTGTAGTTTATTAATTTTGAGATATTATGTGGTTTCAAATTTTTTTCCTGGCTGATATGTAGTTGGAAAGGGTTGTTTAATATCTAAAATAATGATTAAAAATGATGTTGTAAAGTGTCATGGTCAAAATGGTGTTTACATTAAAAGATTATGTGTTTACTATGTTAGGAATTTGACTCTTCTGTATGACTTTTAGATGGTGATTAGTTTGCAGCTCAATTGGTTAAAATATTAAATTAATAGAAAAAACAGCTGATACGTCAATAAAATTCTATTCAAAATTTTTTTTTTTTCTGAAATTTCATCGAACGATTTAGTTTTGAAAATCTGTCAATTTTTAGTTTTGTTTCCTTAAATGATATTCAGTTTGATTTTCTCACAATTGCATAGAATAGTGCGACGTTATGTATTCATTAAAAAATGTGACTGATAAGCTATTCGATTTGATGGTAAAAACTTGGATAATCACTAATTATCAACCAAAAAAGTAATTTAAAAAGAAATAGTAGAGTTATTAAATTACAAATGTCATTGCCCATGAATTTTCACGGGATTAAATATCAGTTTCTAGTCATACAGGTGTTCTAATTGTTAGTTACATTTTCACGGGCTAGAAAACAAAATTCATGACGTGTCCCACTTTTGGGCTTTGGTCCATAAGTTACTCTAAAGCCCAAAACTTAACCCGGGTCGGATCATTTCGGATCCTATTTTGGTAGGAAATTTCTCCGGCCATGATTTGTTGTTGGGAAGCGTCGATGTCGATGGGCATGAGAACTAGTGGAGAGAACCCAGAATATCCGACCGTCATTCTTCGTCTAAAAACCCCACAAAATTCCCAAAACTTTTCTCCATTTCTACGCTAAAAATCTCCAACCTTTACTCTTCTTTCCTGTGAATTCTCTGCTCTCTGAATTCCAATTCGCCGTTCGAATCTTGGGTTTCCGACGGAGATGGCGGCGACGGTGGCGATTTCAGGCATCTCACGGCCTTTGGTTGCCCTTCGACGCTCTAGAGCCGCCGTTTCGTACAGTTCTTCTCATCATCGATTGCTTCGTCATCGTCTTCTCTCTTCTCCTCGCTTGCTCTTCAGGTATGCTCAGTTACTTGATTAGAGCCTTGGATGTTGAAACGGCTTAGTTTTGTTTCTAGTTTTTGAATTAGTGTTGTCATTGGATTTTTTAGGAATGTTCATAAAGTCCAAGCAACGATTTTGAAAGACGATGAAGAGAAAGTGGTCGTGGAGGAATCGTTTAAAGCAGATACTTTTACTGGTAAAGAAGCAATTGAAGAGCCAGATATGAGTTCTTCAACTAGTGCTCTGGAGTCATGGATCATCAAGTTTGAGCAAAGGGTGAATGTCTTACTTACAGTAAGGTTTTATGACCCTTTGATCTTATTACTGGAAATCTTGAATGTTTGATTGTGTTCACATTACCGGAAGGTATTTCATTTGTTTTGATTGTTGTCTTGTTTTGTTTCTTCCTCAGGACTCGGTGATAAAGATACTTGACACATTGTACCGTGACCGAACCTATCCAAGGTTCTTTGTTCTTGAAACAATTGCTAGAGTGCCTTATTTTGGTAAGTGTATCTGTTTGTAGTTTCAGTTCTTCTTATATTCTTGCATAGTGTAGTATTAAGAGTTAGTCACTAGATTTGTATTCTTCATAAGAGTTCGAGATTGTGAAAGTCACTCTTCCTTGTATCATTAGAAACATATTCAAAAGGGCAATCCAATCATAATCCTATCTGTGAAATATAGGATTTGTGGAGGATTACATCTCATTTTTTTCATGTTTATCAATAGTTATGGATCTGAATGCCAAGTGGGAGTTTTTCATAGACTAGAATATAATGTTAGTTTCTGTGTGTTGCTTGCAGCCTTTATGTCTGTGTTACATATGTATGAGACCTTTGGTTGGTGGAGGAGAGCAGATTATTTGAAAGTTCATTTTGCCGAGAGCTGGAATGAGATGCATCACTTGCTCATAATGGAAGTAAGAATCAAGTTTTGTCCCTTCTCTACGAGTTTTTTACTCTTAACTCACACGGTTGGTAAAAGTAAAACGCGTGTTTCTGATCACAGGAATTGGGTGGAAATTCATGGTGGTTTGATCGTTTTCTGGCCCAGCACATAGCAACCTTTTATTACTTCATGACGGTGTTCTTGTATATCGTAAGCCCGAGAATGGCATGTAAGTTTTCATTTCGCTTTAAAACTATAACATCTTCTAGAAAGTCACATAATCAATTGATGCAACAGAGAAAAGCCGACTTCAGTCTTCATGACTTCATCAACCATTGTTTTTTTTGTTACCGATGCAGATCACTTTTCGGAATGTGTGGAGAGCCATGCATATGAGACTTATGATAAATTTCTCAAGTCTAGTGGAGGTTGGTTTAGCATTTCCAATACTGATTTCATTCATCTTTCTCCGACATTTTGCATTTGTATTTAGTTAGTTGTTAAGGATTTATTGAGTTGAATATCACACAAAATCCTTCAATAATTTTTACATTCTGGATTGTTTTTGCTTCTTTTTTTCCCCATAATCAGACGAGTTGAAGAAGTCGCCTGCACCAGATATCGCAGTAAAATACTATACCGGAAGCGACTTATACTTATTTGGTAAGTTTTTTTTTCTTTTGGGTTTTATCAATGTTCTCCAGCTCCAGAGTCTCTCAAAAACTGGATCTGTGTTGTTTGCAGATGAATTCCAAACATCCAGAGCTCCCAATACTCGAAGGCCCGTAATAGGTAGCTATTAACTTTCAATCTCTGAATCCATTGAACCACAGATTGCTAAAAAGGTTTATGATTTACATCCATGGTTGCGAGTCGGCATTCTATTAAGGACTGACATTACTATCAGTTTGTGACTACTTAATTTGGTGTCGATTTCAGAATCTGTAACGATATTTTTGTTTGTGTGATTGTGTCGGGCAGATAATTTATACGATGTGTTTGTGAACATAAGAGACGATGAAGCGGAACATTGCAAGACAATGAGAGCTTGTCAGACTCTGGGCAGTCTCCGTTCTCCACACTCCATTTTAGAAGAAGATGACGATTGTAATGAAGAATCAGGCTGTATTGTTCCTGAAGAAGCACATTGTGAAGGTATCGTAGACTGCATCAAGAAATCCATTACGAATTAAACTAATTACTATTAGAAAGGAAGACAAAAAGAAATTAATTAGAAAACTTTATGGTTTTATTATTATATACTTTAGGAATAAAGAGAAACCGTGAAATTCCCATTCTTATCTATCTCATGTGGGAGAGATTCAAATACCAAATGATGTAAAATTATTTTAATTGATATACTCCCTCCGTTTCAAAATAATTGTCATTCTGAAATTTTTCACACAAATTAAGAAAAAATCTGTTTTATCCTTATTTAATACAATATTTTATTTGATATGAATAATTAATAAGATTAAAAATAGAGGTAAAAATGAAAAAATTGGTTATAAATATGTATTGAAATTATAAAATGATAATTAATATAAAACAAAAAATTAAGCCTATAATGATAATTATTTTGAAACGGAGGGAGTATGATCATGTTTTACTGGCATGATCATATTTTACTGTTAACAATAACCGAATAATAATGGGTTTTTGTCTACAATTTCTAGTACTAACTTTTATACAGGCACTAAATGGTAACATAATTATGCAAATTCTCCGGATTCAGCAAATTCTGCAAATTCTGCAGTTACCATTTATTCAGCAAATTCTGCAATTCAACAAATTCTGCAATTCAGCAGAAATTCAGCAAATTTTGTAAATTTTGCAATTTAACAGAAATTCAGCAAATTCTGTAATTCAGCATAAATTCAGCATAAATTATGCGGTTATCATTTACACCCATAGGGTTTAGAATTTTAAGATTTAGACTCTAAAAAATTATAATTAGTGGCATTTTTGTAAATGGACAATCCACAGTGGCATTTTTGAAAACGTAACTAAAAGTGGTATTTTTGCAATTTTCTCCTAAATATATATGTGTGATTAAATCTTACTAAATTTGCTTGATAATTTTAAAATAATATTGTAATATTTTAAAAATTAGGTTTACTAAAAAATAATTCAATTTCAATAGCAAAATATTATATCATAAATTACGTATATAAATTTTTTTTATCAATCTATTAATTTATTTAAGGGGCAATTGTAAAAATACCATTTTTGGTGTGTATATTTTCAAAAATGCCACTTAGAGGTGTCTATTTGCAAAAATGATACTAATTCTGGATTTTTAAAGCGTAAATCTTAAAATTATAAACCCTAAAGCATATATGCTGAATTACATTACCATTTAGACATATTATTCAGCAAATTCCGCAAAAAATCACTAAAAATTCAACAAATTCAGCAATTCAACAGTAATTCAGCAAAAATTCAACAGTAATTATTGTTTTAAGAAAATTCAGCAAATTCTGCTGTTACCATTTAAGTTTGATATTATTCAGCAAATTCTACAAAAAATCAACAGTAATTCAGTAAATTCAGCAAATTCAGCAAAATTTCTACGGTTACCATTTAGGCCCACGATGTGATTAATTTCAGACGATTATCGTAAATGCTAAAGTACAAAATCATTGAATGTATCATTCTCTCAAAAAGTTTATTGGTATTAGCGTTCGAATCTCTCTCTTCACTTTATTAAAATTTTATTGGTTTCGTTGAAGAAAGTAAAGTGTGGCGCAAATACGACGTCGTATAAAGGGGACATCTCACGTGAGAAAAGCCTTGATTCATGCACCCTCTTTCATTTCCTCCTCTCTTTTTTTTTTTCAAATTATTTTTCCGCCGGTTTATTAATAAGGAAAAAAGTATTTTCCCGCCAGAAATGTTATAACCATTGTCCGGTTTTTAATCTTTGATTATCACTTTAATTATAGCTTTAATTGTCAATGTTAGTTTGGGATATAAGTATCTTTATTCGATGAATGATTTATTTTGTCTTTTATAGGGTTTGAAATCCGATGCAGGACCCCTTTTTTGGTGAAATAAATTGTGATTATACAGTAAAACTTCTATAAATTAATAATGTTGAGACTTTCAAAATTTATTAATTTAGAAAATATTAATTAATCGATATTAATTTATAGAAAGAAATCTATTTTTAGGTAATAATTTTCTTAATTTTTTTTCATCGAATGATGTTATATCAAGGAATTTAGTTGAATCTTTTGCAAAAATGACATGCATTAATTTAAAATTATGATTAAAATCTTTGATTAACGAAATAGAATAAATGCTACCATCATAATATACTATTCAATTAAAATGATACATGTTTTGATGTATAAAATTTAGAAAAATCATAGTTATTATCATGATGAATACATTTATAAAGAATTATGTGTAAAGAGGCAATTATTTTGTCTATAATTTTTCGCAAATTTTTGATACATACATACAAAACAATTCTAAAAACAAAAGTAAATCTAAAGATAAGTTTTAACAAGATACAACTTTATGTCAACAAAAATCATTAAAGTCATGTTTTAGTACATTATCATAGTTATATATGCATAATTATATATGATTATTAATTTATACTATTATTAGGACCATATTTTACATAGATATTTCAAAAAAATTATTATTTTATCATCTTATCGAATTTCGTAAATTTTTACATTGGCCCGACTCGGGACCAAATAATTTTATTACTTTATAGAGATTAGTAATTTAAAGAGTATTAATTTATAGAGGTTCTACTGTACTTGGATTTTGTTTCTATTCGAGACCCTAAAGACTTTTTTTTTATAAAGTTTTTCAACTATTAAAACAAGTCGTACAGTTACAGAAACAGCATTAACTTTTTTTCGTAAATTAATATTCTTCGGAAATTATAGTTTCTATCTATCAGAAATTCAGAAGAACTAACATTATAGTTGAATTCGTACGGCTTTCTCAGGTAATGGTAACATAACTATCCTCTGATTAGTCTTTTACTGTATTTAAAAACAATCATTTTCGTAGTAAAAGTATCTGTAAATAATGGAACAGAATACGTGAAAAAGATCACACTGATTTGGGAATGTTTTGGATAATTATTCGGTGATATTTTCTTCCACTAATTCAACTATTTTAGATATTTTCCTTTTAGTTTAGTGGGATAAAAATTATTACCCCACTATGATTGGGACCAACAGAATATAATCGTTATAACTGTTACGTTTATTAAAAATTGTTTTAATACTATACTATTAGTTCGCGGGAATTAAATATTCGGAAACAACTTTTATCGAAAATATTATAATTCCATTTAAAGAAATGTGAAAGCAAAAAGAAAAAAAAAAAGCAATGCAAAACCTCTGAAATCTCTTTATAACATCATAATCACTGCGAAACCCAACGATCTATACAATCTCTCTCTCTCTCTGGGATCGCTCATGGAGGATCCGATTTGTTGATCCGATTCACTGTTTTTCCGGTTATTCTGCTTTCGATATCGGAGAATTTCTGTAACAGACTCGACAATGAGTGAAATCGGAACGACTCAGATCCCGACGACGGAGACTCACCGCTCGACGACGTTTCTTGATTTGCTCCGTCGTCAGATGAGCGGTCACGATCGCACCAGGAGAAAGCGGAGTTTGAAAGAACGGTTGGGATTCAAATGCATCGGATGCTGCGGGCCCACCTGGGGTCTCCGTCTAACTAACAATAACACTCACAGTCACAGTCAAACCTCGAGAGAAGACGAAGAAGAAAGCGAAACCGGATCCGTTACCGGGTCGGATCATGGATCGGGTACGGGTATGAATCTCGCGACGGCGTTAGAGGCGGAGAGATATAATAATAACGGAAGAGAATTGACGGAGATGGAGGTTGACATGACGCCGACGAGGATTTCGTTGATGAGATTGCTAGAAGAGACGGCGGAGAGAGTAGTCGTTGACGACGGAAAAGAGACGGAGATGTTAACGGCGTCTATGGGGACGTTAACGGGTAATGATTCGGTGTGTTGCGTGTGTATGGGAAGAATGAAAGGAGCGGCTTTTATCCCATGTGGACACACTTTTTGCAGAGTATGCTCCAGAGAATTGTGGCTTAACCGAGGATCGTGTCCTCTTTGTAACCGTCCGATCTTAGAGATCCTCGATATATTTTGATAAGATCCGACGGTTGAAAGTTCTTGATAACAGGTGGTTACGGTGAGGTGATTCCTCTAGACGCGAAATTTAACTACGGTTTTTGTACGTTTATTAACTTTCTTTTGTTATGGAAGAGACAGAGTAGAAGACTAATGTAAATGCAAAAGAAAAAAAATACGAGATTTTGTTTGTTGTTGTTCACAAGGCCCATTAATCTTACTAGGCTCACTAAAAGTATATTTTGTATGTTCATTTCAATCGCACCTTTCAGAACGCCGAAAAGGCGGTTGGTGACAAAACGCTGTCAACATATTGATCAGAAACAGCCAGATGAGGAAGTTTCTAGCCCTTTAACTATTGAGATAAGCTCAAATATGTAGACTAGATTACAACAAATATAATATAATATAATACATTTGCATGGTGTTTATTTCCTAGAGATAATAAGGGATACAAATTTGAAATTCCTATACAATTATAGCACTCAATTACATCATACAGATAAATTACTCATAGATCATGATATTTTGCCACAAGGTGGCAATAGTTGAATATATTCCCAATCTATTTCCGAAGTAGTAAGCAAGAATTTGTAGCCATAAGCAAGAATCAAATCAATTCTCACCTCACACTGACACTATCAGACGGCACGTACGTTTATAACGTCGATTCTCGTACGTTGATCTTACCCCACACGTGGTCGAATACGAACCGTGTATGAAAGTCGATACTACCCCTCCTGGTTTGGTTTGATTAGTAGATAAAAGGAGAGCATTTACGTAATTTGGCTATTTCAGTTCCGCTTGATAAAAATTAGTAGTACTGCTCTTTTCTTGTCACTAGCTTCGAATTTTGTTCGGAAGAAATAAATTAATCATGGCGACTGTACGATTATTCAGCCAATTCCCCTGCAAAACCCGAGTCTCGAGTTCAACGAACCCTAAATCCATCCCAAAATCTCCGACTATTGTTCCGGCGAGTTCAATTAGTCGCCGTCCGGTGTTCTCAACCGGAGAATTCGCTGTTTCCCGTGCGGATTTCAGAGTCAGAGTCACTGACGCGGAAGACGAATGGGGTCCGGAGAAGGGAGAGAGAGGATCGGCTTTATCGGTGGCGGAGGAAGCAATCGAATCCGTGCAGGAGACGGAGCGGCTAAAGAGATCGCTAGCGGATTCGTTGTACGGAACAGATCGAGGTTTGAGTGCTTCGAGCGAGACTAGAGCCGAAATCGGAGATCTAATCACACAGCTCGAGTCGAAGAACCCTACCCCAGCTCCAACCGAAGCTCTCTTCCTCCTCAACGGCAAATGGATCCTCGCGTAAGTTTTCGATTTGTTAAATTTCGTTTTGGTAAATAGGGTTCTGGAATCAGCTTCTTGTGAATTTTTCTTCAGTTGTAGATTTGGTGCTTGTTCTTGATTTGGTTGAGTCTATTTTTTGTAGCTACACATCGTTCGTTGGTTTGTTCCCGTTGCTTTCACGAGGGATTGTGCCTTTAGTAAAAGTCGATGAAATCTCACAAACCATTGATTCAGATAACTTCACTGTTCAAAACTCTGTTCGTTTCGCTGGTCCTCTAGCTACAACTTCAATTAGCACCAACGCCAAGTTCGAAATCCGAAGCCCTAAACGTGTCCAGGTTAAATCACCATCTAGCAACAGATATCTGATTATCAACTCCTTGAAACGATGCAGAACATTTTGGATTTGTTTTAATGCAGATTAAGTTCGAGCAAGGTGTAATCGGGACTCCTCAGTTAACGGATTCGATTGAAATCCCGGAACATGTTGAGGTTCTTGGTCAAAAGATTGATCTTAACCCGATCAGAGGGTTACTTACCTCGGTACAAGACACAGCTTCGTCGGTGGCTAGAACCATATCGAACCAACCACCATTGAAATTCTCTTTGCCAGGGGACAATGCGCAGTCGTGGCTCCTCACGACTTATTTAGACAAAGACATTCGGATCTCTAGAGGAGACGGTGGAAGCGTCTTTGTGCTCATCAAAGAAGGAAGCCCTCTCTTAAACCCTTGAACACCAGTATAATTTATCTGTTTATGCTAAGTACAAAATAAGTGTTCAATAGTGTTGTTATATAGGTTTCTTCTTAATCGTTATTATTAACTTATAATGATAATGAATGATGTTTTAACTGCTTTATAACTTCTTTGCTATGTCCATAACTCCATAACAAAATGCAAATGTTTCACAATCCTTGCTCTTTGCACGGGCTCAAGAGTATAACTTTTTCCAACTTCAGCTGATTAAAACCGCCGACAAATATTTCAAAAGATGGATCATAAGCTCAATTCGGACTATGTAACGCGTAGCCAAAATTGTTTTTAGTGGAAATCGAGTTTACGTCTTGCCTCAAAACAATCGCTATTAGGCCACTATACGACAACGCATTTTTGGGGTTTGTTTTGCTAAAAAAAACATTTGCAATGATCTAAAAATTATCATTATACCGTTACTACGGCTGCCTTATCGGTTCAGGTGAATGGAGAACTGGATGGTGAAAAGTGATTCCGTCAAGGATGCTCTTTTTATCGCTTTTATCTTTTCGTTATCTGCATGAATATGCTCTCTCGAATGTTGGATAAGGCTGCGCAAGACAGGAAAATCGGATATCACCCTAATTGCAAGAATGTTAAACTCACACATCTATGCTTCATTGATGATCTGATTGTGTTTTCTGATGGAACAAAGCAATCTATTGAAGGTATTAAGTTCCGATTAAAATTTTTAACCTAGAAAAATTATGAATTCAATGTCAATCACACATCTCTCCAAGTAGTGTAGAGTATAACCAGAATTGGAAAAAGAAAAAGTCATCTCAACTTAATTAGCGTCTAAAGTTAGCTAAAAGAAAGAGCAAATATCACAGAACCATCTAAACCGTCCACGTGTCACCTCGCTTATCTCTGAACCAAAACCGCCTTCTCATAGCCCCTTAAAGGAAACCCTCGATTTCGATCTCATTCCATTTTCCCAGGAGCAACTATTCGAAAACCCTAATCGACGAAAATGATGCTCAGGCAAGCTGCGAAGAAGGCTCTAGGGCTTACGTCACGTCAATCAACGCCGTGGTCTGTTGGTATCTCCCGACTCTACCATGAGAACGTCATCGACCACTACGATAATCCCCGTAACGTCGGATCTTTCGATAAGAATGATCCTACCGTCGGTACGGGTCTAGTCGGAGCTCCTGCCTGCGGTGATGTTATGAAGCTTCAGATCAAGGTCGATGAGAAGACCGGTCAAATAACAGATGCTCGTTTCAAGACCTTTGGTTGTGGTTCCGCGATCGCGTCTTCATCTGTCGGTATGTGTTTACCCTCTTAGTTTTTTAGCGGTGAATTGGAAATATCTGGTAAAGATTTTCGTGTTTTTGGTTCCGATTTGTGTTGGGTGATTCGTGTTCTGTTGTATTGACGGGGGAATCGGAGAAATTAGAGGATTTGAGGTGCGAATTCCAGGGATTTTGATTAGGGATTTTGTAAAATTGAGGAATTAGGTCTCAAATTGATGGGTTTGTGTAGTGGCGGTGTTCGAATTAGGGCAAATCAGGGCATGATTTGGAATCGCACATTAGTCAGGTTTTTATATGAATTGAGCCGTTTCTTATGACTGAATCGTGAAATAGTACTACTCCTTGTACCATTTTGAATGATTCTTGTGAAATATTTCCCTTTTCGATGCAGTGTCTTATTGTCCTGGTCCAGTTTCTGGCTTATTGTTATGTGGGTGCAACTTGAGCTATCCTTTCTGATTCTGTTTGAAGTTTACGGCTTCGGGATTTCTGTTTTTAGTGGGAATATGTAGCAGTATCCTAATGGTGATTGATTTATGTTTTCAGCCACTGAATGGGTGAAAGGCAAAGCTATGGAGGAAGTCCTGACCATCAAGAACACGTAAGTATCATTTCTCTGTCTCTTACATTTTTATGTTATAAAACCTGGCATACGTATTTCCCGAGGTAACGATGCCTTGTGTTCCTGTACATTTTTTTGCGTGCATTAACATAATCTGTTGTGAGTTGTTGCATTATGCGAACTTTTGTTGTCTAATTGGTTCACTCTTCTTGACCATTATTTGGCTTGGTCTATTGGTATAATACTTGCTTCTAGTTGGTATGGTACATAAGGTTTTGCAGCCTATGCTAATGCAAATCCCCAAGACTTCTCTATTCAAGACAAAGTAACTTTTGTTATCTAATTGGTTCATGCTTTGATTCTTGACGTATCAGTTACTGTATTTGGATGACTGGTATTTTGTTTTGAGGGACTCAGTCGTTTGACTTTAGTCTATCATTGGTATGATACTGGTAACTGGTTAGTATGGTACATAAGATTTTTCAGCCTCTTTCAATGCAATCCCCCTTGACTTCTTTATCTGAGACATAGTAAACATTGTGATTTATGTCATGGAGTTTCTCAATATCTGAATTCCTAAATTGAATGCATGCTTTTGATTATGTTTTGCCAGTCAAATCGCGAAGCATCTCTCTCTCCCACCAGTGAAGCTTCATTGCAGTATGTTGGCGGAGGACGCCATCAAGGCAGCTGTGAAAGACTACAAGGAGAAGCGTGTGAAAACAAACGGTGCTGCAGCAGCCGGAGAAACCACACAGGCTTGATGTTTGTATCATAATGTGTATATGATGGTGAAAACAGGGGAGTAGTACAAGAGGATACGTACAACCTATATGGTATGTTATGTAATGGTACTCTTTTTAAGTATTTTGAATAAACCTTGTTGACAACAGCATGTAAGAATTATTTGCTTTTGCCCAATAGTTCTTACTGTTTTGTACACGGATGTGTTGTAATGGTTTCTTTCTTATTTGTGAGATTTGAAACTTTGAAGACAGGTCTTCAGTTTTCATTCTTGTTACTGTTTTGACATGTTCATATGGTAATTTTTTGTTTTAATCAAGTAATACGGAATATGTTGGAAAAAAAATAAAATTGTTTCATTTCTCAATGAAATGAATTCTCTTTCAATCGATCGTCGCCGGTAGAGCTGTCAAATTGTTTTAATGTGTCCAAATAGTCATGTCCAAGCTGTCCACTTGTATATGTTTTAGATAATTTGAATATATTTAATTCACTTGTATATATTTAATTCAATTGAATATGTTTAATTCACTTGTATATGTTTCTTGACAAAGACAAAAAATATGCAATTCTGTAATTTTTCTGCCAAAAATAATTTCCCTAAAAATGCAATTCCGTAAGAATTTCCCGCCAAAGAATTGATTCTGCAATTCTTTCGCCAAAAAAGACGATTCATGAATTTTCCGCCTAAAACGTGATTCATAAAAAAATTTTCGTCAAAAACGCAATTCCATAATTTTTCCGCCAAAAAGTGTTCTGCAATTTTTTTTGCTAAAAACTTATGCCGCGAAAAGGTTATTGTCAAAAACGTAATTTCACAATTTTTCCGTCAAAACTTCGATTATGTAATTTTTTCCTATCAACAAACCAAAGTCAAAGATTGTTCAAACACATCTCAAAGAGAACACACATCCCATTGGACGTCCATTGACCATATAGTTCGGCCCATTTGAACTACTTATCGGGTCATGACCACAATTGTCCAATAGTGTTTTGGACTGAGCTGGACAATGGACAACCAACCCAATTGACAGCTCTAGTCGCTGGTGCTCAGTTCCCGATCGTTGGAGGCAACAACGTCAACGAAAAAGGGCTATTTTTTACTGATTAACAAACACTCAAATATAGAATATGTGATAAAATGAAATCAATGCAAGCAAAGTGACGTCTCGTTTCCATCTTTTGGAATCAAATGGTTTCTTTTTCAGCATCAAAACGGCAGAGTATATACAAGTCTTTTGAAGATAAGACAATTCCGGCGTATGAATGCAAATGCGGTCAACAAAGCTACTATCCACTACTGCAACAAAAACAACTTTGCTCAATCTTAAAATCCCCATTACCCCTTCCAACCCTTACCCGTCCTGCTCCAGACTTTATCCGCGTTCCGTCCCAGTCTTTACCCGTCCCAACCCTTACCCATAAGAGCATTTCATAGAAAATAAGTATTCCGTTACATTTTTAATAATTTATACATGTACCATTTATATTTATAGGAAAATAAAAATTTATCAAATAAATATATGAGACTAAACAACTAAAACCGTAATAAAAAATAGATCAAGAGATCATATTTTTTTTGCAAATTATAAAGAAATAAATCCTAAGTGTAGAGAACCTTAATCTCAAGGAAGCTTTAACTCTAGGAAAACTTTAACCCTAACAAACCAAACATATGGTTCAATTCAACTAAGCTATAGTGAAATCTAGTTCATATATGTATTGTTTGGTTAGTTTTTGCTGGTGGTTTTTACTCACGTCGCACTTATCATTCTCATATAATTTCTACCAACATTTATATCATATGATCGCATATCATTATTTTAAATTGTTTCAAATAATATTTAATTTTCCCAGAAAATAAGTTTTCAGTCAAATTTTAATAGTTTATACATATACCATTTATGTTTGTAGGAAAATCCAAATTTATCAAATAAATATATGATACTAAACAACTAAAACTATACTCAAAAATATATCAAGTGATCATTTTTTTTTTTTGCAAATTAAAAGGAAGTAAATCCAAAGTGTGGAAGTCTTAACCCTCACAATTTAAACAAAACTATGGTTCAATACAAGTGAGATATAGTAAAATTTAGGTCGTATATAACATTTTTTTAAAAGAAATAGGGTTAGTTTTGGTGTGTCTAATTGTATATTGTTCGGTTAGTTTTGGAGTGTGTTTTCATGCTCACGTCACGTCTCTCTTTCTCATACAACTCTATCGCAACATTTATATCTTGCTCGCGCCTATCATTTTTGTTTTCTACGACTTTATAATCAACCTCCATAAAATCACCACTTTTAATCTGAGACAAACTCAAGAGTTCCGATTAACACTCAGAATCCTTAACTCTAATAAACTACTCATAAATTTGTTCCGATGATGTAAACATTATTATTCTTCTAAAAACATTAAATTCAAACACGTGTATACCAATACCGTGTCCCTTAGAGTAAACGATACATGCTTAAAAAAATTATAAATAACATAATTAATATATAATTTCATTTATTTAATCGCATTAAACCAAACATGAGTTAATTTTAATCAAATGTATCCAGCTGCATAAGCACAAGTCTCATGGACAACATGTCTCCAATATAAACAGTTCTTTGTGGCACAAACTCGTTCTTTCTATGACCATTGTATGTCACTCTTCCGATTTTTTCTACAGAGCTAAGGCAAAAAAGAGAGTCGTTTTTCCAGAATTTGGAGGACCCAAGAACAGAGCCATCCTTCAAAATTCGACTAAATACATTTAAATAAATAAAAAAAATAATATACTTTTTCAAAATTTTCGTTGACTTCATTGAGTATATTAAACTTCTTCTTTTGTTTCGGAAACACGTGCACAAAATATATATGAAAAGACATAATGTTCTATGAAATGACATAGTGTAGAGGCCTTCCCAAGAAGATATATGAAGAAGATATGATCACCATAGATCTCCCTTTACATAATGATGAAATTTTCTTTTTTGTAGGAAAATGGAATTCCGCCAATTTTTTGTCAAAATCGTGATTTATAGTTTTAATGTAAAACACAATTTTATGATTTTGCTGGGAAATTGTAACTGTGATTTTGCGGTTTTGACGGAAAAATATATTTTTTTGTAGGGAAAATATATATTATGCAATTTTCCCGTCAAATTGTGATTTTACAGTTTTACGGTTTTGGCAGAAAAATAATAATTTATTATTGTACGGTTTTTAGAAAAAAACTTTTGGTTTAAATCTATGATTTTTACATATAAAACGAAAATCTATAAAAATTAAATATTATTTGGATTATAATTGTAAATGAAGGTATTTTAGACATTTACAATTTTTAGATATACCATCTACATCTACAATTTTTGTGAAGAAATTCTCAACTACATCTTCTAGATATTTTATCTGGATGATGTGTTTTATCATTTAAACGAACATCATTTGGCATCTACATCCAGATAGTCCATATAGATGTACAAACAAATAACACTTTTAAATATTTTGATACTTTTAAATATTTTGATTAATCAAAACTAAACACTTAATAGAGAAAACTAAAGTATATTAATTCTTCCATGAGAAGCATTAAGAGAGTGAGCTATCGAACCATATGCTCTTAGATGACGATGAATCCTTAAGAGAGTGACACGATCAGATGATACTAAAACAGAAAAAAAATTATAACAAAATAAGATCTAATTTAAAAAAACAACAAACAGTAAGTAAGATAACCAACCTTGAGATGCATAGTCATTTGACAAAATCAGTGGATACCGAGAAGATACAAAATGATTAATAAAGCAAAAAATAAAAGTATTCAAATAATTAAATCTAAAGAGATAAATAAATAACCTCCAAGATATAGAGTCTTCATCCCAGAATAAACGATTAGGAGGACCAATCAATGGAGCTCGAGGTACAATCTATAGTAACCATCAAATACAAATTAAAAATATAGAATATAAATATTTATGTTACAAGTTACAACCATATAATGAGTAGACGTACCCATCGGAAGAGATAGAAAATTGAATTAAACGAAGACGGAGATAACACGGATGGATGATATAACGACGCACCAATAAACAAAGTAGAAAATAAAAGAAACAATTTTTTTTTTTTTTGAAACTTAAAAGAAACAGAATTTATAAACAAAAAATAACGAAAACTATAATGTTTGTATCATACTAACCCGCCTATATACATGGAGAGGAGGACTGTTTGAAATTGAATATAACACCGATAGATCGAAAACAAAACGAGTTAAAAAACCTTAAAAACAAAAAAATAATTTTAGTATCAAAGAATAAAACAGTTTCAAATAGAAGCGAACATAAAATTAATATAATCTTCAATAAAAATAAAAATAAAGCCAAGTTCTAATTCAGGAATACTAAAAATTGTCGAAAATATTCAAACATTACCCCAAAAAATGTATAATTTGGTTCAATTTAATTATTTGTTATTCCAATTATCCAAAAATATCCGAAATAAAATAACAAAAAAAAATTGTAATAGTTCAAATAATAACATAAATTGGTTATTTTTATCAAAATATATCCACAATATCCGAATTGATAAAAAAAGCAAAGAAAAAACTTCAAAAATTACACAAACTACATGAACATATTCGACTTTAACTCTAAATATATTTAATTTTGTTTATGTTTCGTATATTTCGGGTACTCGTTCGGTTTTCGGTTCGGTTCGGGTTTGGTTTCGGGTTTTCGGATTTAGAGATATAATATCTATTCGGGTATTAAAAAACTTCGGATCGGATTCGGTTCGGATAATTAGGGTCGGGTTCGGTTCGGTTTTTCGATTTCCGATTTTTTGCCCACCCTTAATCCTGAAGATGCACTGCAAAAAAAAAAAAAAAAAAACATAATGCATCAGAATGATATATTAATAGATTATATTATAACGAACATGTCATCTTCTTATTCGAAATCTCAGGTTGAATACCATAACATGGAGGAATCAATGAAGCATCACAATTGTTATTGTTATTGTTATTGTTCTATTGTAATAAAATTATGAGTTCATGTGTTATTGTGTTTCCATGTTCGTGAGGAATAATAAAAAAAAACCACGATGAAAAGAAGTACATAACGAACATGCAATAACTTTGTTAAAAAAAAAAAAGAAACATGCAATAACAATAACTTTAACGAAAACAAAACAAAACTACAAAAACAGAAGATCATAGATTAGATTAAAGAGAATAATCGAATACTAAACGACAAAATATATAGAATGTTAAGAAACTAACCTCTCTAAAAATACAAAACCTAAACTCGTATCTTATATATAAACCGACATATGTATTTGGGCCACGAAAAAACCACATCTATTATCTATTAGAGTACTTTTAAAGCCCATTTTAAAGTGATTTTCTATAGCCCTTTACTTCCGATTTTAATGCATACGAAATCTTTATTTTAAATTTGGCATATTTTGAAGCCCACTATTCTGATCAGGAGGGGCCAATGGATTTTGGATTGGATTTCTTAGATTTAGATTGAATTTGCGTTATTTAGATTAAGAATTATTGTACCAAATTTAATCAAATTAAAATTTGGATTAGATTTCTTAGGTTTTGGATTGGATTTGGGTTATTTGGATTAAAAATTATTGTACCAAATTCAATCCAATTAAAATTTGGAATGAATTTGTTAGGTTTTGGATTGGGTTTAAATTGTTTGGAACACAAATAATTTGACCAAATTAAACATAAATCTATTTTTATTTGGGTTATCTGGAGAAATTTGAAAGTGTTCTTCAAATTTCTATCGATAATTTCTTTTATACTAAAAGTTTTGTTAACTTATCATTAGGGTTACTAGTAAAATTAGGTAAATTTACGTATAATGAAGATGTAAATAGTATATTACTATTTTATATCAGTAATTTTACATTTATATTAAGTTATTTATTAATATAATATATGTAAGAAAAAGTTTAGATTTTATTTGGATTTTTTAGTTATCTAAATATCAATCCAAATAACCGAGATCTAAATTAATATTTATTATTCGATCTAAATAGTTTTTTATATAAATCCAAATCCATATTAATCCGTGTTGTTTGGATTGGATTAGACTGGATTGGATTGGGTTATCCGAATTGGTCACCCCTAATTCTGATTCTTTATATAAAATATTTTGGCATATTTTAAATTTTGTTATAAATCATAGTGGATTGTCATAACCGGTTCTGGTCTAGTATAGCCCGGTCCGGCCCATCTATACTTAGTCATAGGGTAATTTTCTTTTCTCTTTAGGAAAAAGAAAGTAATTTCCTTTTCTCTTAGGAAAAGGAAACTTCCTTTTATCACATGTATTGATCTTTATATAAAGGATACTTGGTTAATGAAAGAAGATACGAATTTCCCCATTCTCTTTCTCTCTATTTACAACACGTTATCAGCACGATTGTTTCTAAATCCCTAAGCTAAAACCCTAAAATCCGATTCTCATTAAGAACCCTAATTTCCAATTTTCTCACCCAACATCAACAAATCCGAACAAAGCTCAGCTCGATCTCAACAAGAAAAGTTCATACAGCCTAGTAAGGTTACGGCGAACTAGAAGCATCCTTCACAATCCATTCAAACAAAATCAGAGGTTAAGGTCAGTAATCTAAAACCTAAAGAACCCTAAATCCTAAATTTGAACCCTAAATCCTAAATCTGAATCATGCTCGCTCTTATTATTATTTGATTGATTGATTGTCTTCATCCTGATCCATAATTGTTCACGTTAAACCCTAAAGGACCATAAAACCCTAAACCGTAGAAACCCTAAAATCAGAATCATGCTTGTTCTTATTTTGTTTGATCGTTTGATTGCTTTCATCATAATTCATAATTATTCACGTTATGAAAACCTAATTTACATGAAACCCTAATTTTAGCAAAACCCTAAAATCGCTTGAAACCCTAATTCGCATATTTAACCTAAAATCGAATTTGGTTGTGTAATCTAATTGAATTGAATCCGTGTGCTAGTTTGTTGAATTAATTGCCATGATTGATTATTAAACCTGATTAATTATCTTAATGCTGAAACTACATCGTCATCTTTCACCTGCATACGCCTTAGCAATTGACCGAACATATTCTATTTAATATCCTGCCATATTAAAATCTGAGCAACATGAACGGTTTAGAATTTGCATGATAGGTTTGCATCATGAACATATAGATATATTATGTTAGATTAATCTTGTTAGAAAATAAGACTTGTTTGATAAGCATCATACATCCGCGGCTTGTTTTGCATTATAAACATGGACTTTAATTTTCATGATATTTAGAAAATAAGATGTATGTTTCAAATGTCGAAAATAAGCAACTTGGATTATGTTACCCTCAATCTCTCTGGAGACAATTACCTACAGTGGGCGTTGGACACAAAGATAAATTTAAAGTCAAAAGGACTTGGCGAATGTATCACTGAGGGTAATGATGAAAACGAAAAGAATAGATACAGAACAATATCGATCATTCGCCATCATCTTGCTGAGGGTCTCAAGGACCAATACCTAACTATTGAAAATCCTTTGGACCTTTGGAATGAGTTGAAAATAAGATATGACCACCATAGAACGGTGTTGTTACCAAAAGCCAATTATGATTGGAGGAATCTCAGGTTCCAGGACTTCAAGTCCGTGGAAGAGTATAACTCGGCCATGTTTAAGATAGTTTCACAATTGAAACTGTGTGGTGAGAAGATAACTGATAATGACATGTTGGAAAAGACTTTTTCGACCTTCCACACAAGCAACGTATTGTTACAACAGCAATACCGTGAAAAAGGTTTTGAGACATACTCAAAGCTTATCTCATGTCTATTACTGGCCGAGCAGAACAATACATTACTAATGAGAAACGGTGAATTGAGACCTCCTGGATCAGCCCCACTTCCTGAAGCAAATGTGGCCACAAATGCAAAGAAAGAATCTGAGAAAGAAACTAACCACGTCCAAAGAGAGTATAGACAAAGTGGCCATGGACGTGGGGGGAGATGGCAAGGACGTGGCCGTGGCCATTTTCATCCTTACGGCCGAGGCCGCGGGTTCCAAAACGACTTTAACCGCGGAAGAGGTCGAGGTCGCGGGTACCGAACTGATTCTAACCGTTCTCCACATGAAATACACTTTTACATTTATTTGCATCCATCGACGTTAGATAAACATAAACGTCATCAGCATCGACGATATATGATTTTCTCAAAGGCCTCGTGTCCAATGGTATGAAACTCAATTTCAGTTCTGTCGTAACGGAATCTATCCCAACTTTCTTGCATACACTTTTTAATAACATCGAATAACTAATCTCCTCTGCATATAATCTCTTGAACAATAGTGGATACATGCGATCTTCTGCTGAAATCCATTCATACCCATCTCCGTTCTTTACATAATGTCCTCCATAATAAAAAATAGGCTTGTGCTCATTGTCTCTTAAAAAAACAAAAAAAAACAACTAAATCAGTCATATCAGTTGTACTCCAGTTGTACTTAGTGTTCCCTATTATCAGTAGTACCCAGTTCTACCCAGTTGTATCCAGGTGTTCTAAGTCTGCATTTTTTAATCCTGGTCCGATATTCACTAATCCTCTATGATTCAACAACTGTGAGATATTAATATCTACATTACTTGATCTAATCGACCCAAATACTATCGCTAACGAATAGGAAAATGAGATCCAAGATAATCCCAAATCCAATTGGATATCTTCCAACTTGCGAGCTACCAAATTTAAAGCTATAACGCACTTCATTAAATGTTAGAGAGTTATATTAGTTTTGGTGGTGTGATTTGGTATTGAGAAAAAAACTTTTATAAGAAACTGACTCCTATATTTCTGAAGTGTACTTGGCATGAGAAAAAAAAAATTATTATAAAAAAAAATTCGGTACAACAGACCATTATTCCTTCCGTTCCATTATTATGAAGATAAAAGATTACAAGGTACAACAACGTAGAAGACAAACACTCAAATATAATATGTGAGATAATATCATAAAACATCCAATGCAACACACACGCAAACAAAGTTACGTTTTTTTTTTTTGATAAAAACAAACAAAGTTACGTTGTTTATATCTTTTGGAATCTCATGGTTTCTTTTGAAGCTCTGATACCATGACGGTCACGGCAGCACATGCAATATAGCCCATCTCCCCCCGAAGACCTGCAAACGCCGTCAGTAAACATATCACTCTCCATCACGCATATGTCCTTGCAAAAGGCATCGGAGGTTCGGGAATAATCTTTTTTTTTTTTTTTTTAAATTTCGGGTTGTATTTCTTAGAAACTGTTACTGAAGAAAGAGGTAGACCTTGGGTCACAGACCCTGAAGGTAAAAAAAAGAAAATGTTACATTAGAGGTTGAGTACCTCCGAACCATAAGACAAGAGAGTCCGAGAAATGTGGCCTGTCTAACCGAGCAAGGCAAGCATTCCGAACTACTCTATCCACCTTTTTGAATAAAAACTCTGCGGGTAGAGATTTGTTGTTGAAGATACGCTCGTTGCGTTCCTTCCAAATGTCGTAGATCACGCCCTGAGCCATAAGAAGCCGTAGTAGATTATGTGGTGCGCTTTGATAACCTCTCCTCAACCACCGTTCAAAGACCTCCCAAGTTCCAAACCCCATATAAGGAGCATTAAGCCTCTGAAATGCCAGTCTCCACACATCTTGGCTATAAGGGCAGTTAAGGAGAAGATGGTCCCTGGTCTCATTGTAGATTTCACAAAGGACACAGGTGCTATCTTCAATAACACCCCAACTTCTCAATCTAGATCTTGTCGCCAGCCTATCTAAACAAGCCAACCATAAGATAAAAGCATGCTTCGGTGTATGGCCAGAAAACCATACCTGTTTGTGCCAAGGAACCTCAGTGAAAGGAACCGCCAACTGCTGTCTTACTTTGGAGAATTTGAAAACATCCTTTTGAGGGCCTACACCATCTCTCCATTTGTATTTGTCTCTTGAGGAATCTGCTAGCTGAACCGTAGTTAAATGGGACAACACAGAGACCATACTCTCACTTCTTGCCCCCCTGAAATCCCAGCCTTCTTGAGTAGTAGCCTGAATGACTTTTGAATCAATTGGAATACCATATATTCTAGGTCCCTCCTGCCCAATAAAAGAGATTAGCTTGCCAAATGTTGTCCAGTTATCAAACCAGAAAGAGCAATCTTTCCCATTCCCAACTGAGCAAGTAATAAAATCCTCTGCAACATTCCTCAGCTTCAGCATCTGAGACCATGTAGAAGAACCGACAGCATCCTCTCTTAAACTCCAGAATGACTTCCTGGACAGTTTAATTGCTTGGCACCAAGCCACCCAAAGAGATACTGACTTAGAGAATAGCATCCAGATGAGCTTCAAGCCAAACAGTTTATTCCAAGCCAAGTGATCTCTTAGTCCCAGCCCTCCAGCAGCTTTAGGTGAGCACACTTGAGCCCATTTCACTTTCGCTTTCCTTGAAGGATCAAGCTTGCCTGACCAAAGGAAACTCCTACATAGCTTGTTTATCTCCTTAATACATTTATTCGGCAGAACAGACGCAGCACACCAGTACGCAATGATACTTTGAATTACTGAAGAGAGAAGTTGTCTACGGCCTGCAAATGAGAGGTGTCTTGAGGTCCAAGAGAATAGTCTATCCTTTACCTTCCGAATCAGAGGCTCGTAATCAGCTTTGGTTAGCCTCCTGGGTAGAAGGGGAAGAACTAGATACCTCACTGGTAAAGTGCCAAGCGGGAATCCGAAGCTGTTCACAAAGGCAACCTTTTCCGAAGAGCTATGGCCCGCTAGGAACAAAGAAGATTTGCTTGGATTCATTGAAAGTCCCGAGACCGAGGCAAAGTACCTGAGTAAGCTCACTATAGCATTTAGTGATTGCATAGATCCGTCGAAAAACACCATCAAGTCATCTGCAAAGACCAAATGGGAGATCTTAGGTAAAGCGGCTTTTGGGTGAGCTCCAATCAAACCCGACTCAAATCTTAAGTCCAGCAGCCTGGAAAATACATCCATTCCAATTACAAAAAGCATAGGGGACAAGGGATCCCCTTGTCTTATGCCTCTTGTCCCTTTGAAGTACCCACATAATTCCCCATTCACTGCAACCGAGAACCTTGTGGTGGAGATACATTGCTGAATCCACTTGATGTAAATTGGAGGGAAACCTGTTGCTTTGAGTGTGTCAAGGATGAAGCTCCATTCAACCGAGTCAAAAGCCTTTTTCAGATCAATCTTTAGCATTCCTCTCTTTGAAATGTTGGGCTTGTTGTAGCCTTGAACTAATTCCGAAGCCAACAATATATTTTCCACAATCAATCTGCCACTTACAAAGGCTGTTTGATTCTCGGAAACCATTAGTGGCAGTAAAGGTTGGAGTCTTCTAACCAACAACTTAGCCACAACCTTATACATAGCATTGAGACAAGAGATCGGTCTGAAGTCAGCAACATTCTCAGCATTTACCGTCTTAGGAACCATGGCTATGATAGTAGAGTTCCAATGAGGCTCCAATTTTCCCGTCTCAAAGAACTTCAGAACTGCCCCTGAACATTCCTCACCCACAATACCCCAACAATGCTTGAAGAATTCTCCTGTGTACCCGTCCGGACCAGGTGCTTTATCAGATGGTAGAGCAAAGAACTCCTTTTTGATTTCCTCAAGAGTAAATAGCCTACTAAGACTTTCCTTTTGAGTAGCAATACACCTGAAAGGATGAATATATTCAATTGCAGTCACTAATGAAGGCTTTCTGGAAGGAGGAGGCCCTAAGAGATCTCTGTAATAGTCCACACATGTCTTCTTTATCTCCTCTGTGTCTCTACTACAATTGCCGTCTGCCAATCTGAGACTACAAAGCTTGTTTCTTGCTCTTCTTGCAGCTACGCATCTGTGGAAAAAACCACTATTCTGGTCCCCCAGCTTCAGCCATTTGATCCTAGACTTTTGCCTCAGAAAACATTCCTCTGCCTTTGCTAGTTGTTTCCATTTGTTCAGGGCTAAAAGTTCGCTCTCCGCAGCAATGGTTGACGGGCTAGAGAGAAGCTCCTGTTGAGAAAGCTTGAGACTCTCCAAAGCTTCAGAAGTTCGCTTCTGTATATTTGAATAGGCCGAGTGGTCTAGATCTTTGAGGACCCTTTTAAGAAGTTTGAGCTTCTTACTTATCCGCTGCATTGGGGAACCAACAACACGAAAACCTCTCCAAGCCTCTTCCACTATAGATAAGAATTCAGGGTGATGAATCAGGTGAAGGTTAAACTTGAAAGGACGCTTTGGCTTTGGAGCCAAGTTTGGAATTCTGATGCAACAAGCAGCATGATCTGAAAACAGAGGTTCTTCAAAGCTGAAAGAGCTATCTGGAAACTTGAGTAACCACTGATCATTGCCCAACATTCTGTCCAACTTTTCTGCTATTGGATTCAAAGCCCTGCTGTTCCACCAAGTGAAAACTGGCCCGGTAAAAGGTAGATCAAAGAGTCCTGCACCATTTAGACAATGTTGCATTTCTCTACTTCCTGGAGAAACTGTTTCAAATCCGTCTCTGAGGGAGTGATCAGAAGCCACTAAAGTCTGGTTAAAGTCACCAACAACAAGCCAAGGCGAGTTTACCAGGTTCTGATTCCTTCCTATGTCATGTATCTCCGCCCAGAGGTCTCTTCTAACTGCCCGCAGGTTAGAAGCATAGAAAAAAGTGATGGTGAAGCTTCTACTACTTTCAGCTAAAAACACACCACAAGTAATCTGCTGAAGGGATTTCTTATACACAACCAACAAAATCGCTGGATCCCATACTAACCATATCTTACCAATATGAGAATATTCATAATTTGATTCCATTCTCCAACCCGGAAGAATAGAAGCAATAACCGATGGAGCATTTGGTTCCAAAACATGCGTCTCCGCCAAACAACCAATAAAAGGCTTATTCTTAAGCCTCCAGCTCCTAAAACATTGCTGCTTGTTAAGATCATTGATCCCTCTTACGTTCCAAAAAAAACTCAGCATCAAAAACTTTTTTGAGTGGCAGAAGGCTATTGTGAAGGGTAAAACCCTTCCACCCTCTTAAGAGCCTTCCCTTGACTGCTCCTAAGGTGCTTGGACTTCTTATTTCTCTTAGAGATTACCTCTATAAACTATCCTTCTTCTTCTTCTTCCTCCTCCTTTTCTCCTTCGTCTACTTCAGGAAGAAGGTCCATCTCGTGCTGCTCTGGTGGATTTCTCTTTATGTCCGCTATCCCTGGTGAAGCAGCAATAATTAAATTGTTCACCACACTGTCCTTACCCCGTGGGATCCATGTTTTAGAGCCTCCTACTTGTTGGGTATTTGGAACAGGACCCACAGTCTTATTACTCAACCCCTTCTCCTGAAAAACCGGACCAACCTGCTTGACCATGTCAATCTGAACCAAAGATTCTTTAACCACCTTCTTCAACTTATTAACTAAGGGACAGATTGAAGAATCATGGAGAGCACTCTTGCATTTGGTGCAAAGAGGAGGGGCTTTCGGGCATCTCTTTGACGGATGACCAGCCTCATTACACAACGCACAAATAGGGGGAATGTGGGGACAGTGCACTTCCACCCTAACTGTTTCACCAGATTCAAATCTTGCACACACTGCCTCCGGGACCTGCTGATGTAGATCTATCTCCGTAAACACCTTTGCAACTTCAAAGTTTGTCATCGCCAATGTTTGTGGGTGAATAAATATCGGGTTCCCAATGAGACTAGCAATATGACTAAGAGCAGGCGGATTATAGAATTCATAAGGGACATTCCTAAGCTCAATCCAAACCGGAGCCGTCTTAAGTTCTGGGATTTCCGGCGTGACTCCAGGACACCACGGTGCGACAAACATTGTGCTTCCATCAATGTTCCAAATCCCTTCCTTAAGCACCCTTGCTCTAGACGCGTTGTTTGGAATCTTAAAGAGGAAAGCATTCTCAGATTGGAGCTTGGTGACTGTGATATCCCGATGCCATTTACTCCACATGAGATTTACCACTGCTTTTATTTTCCCAAAAGATGGAGCTTTGCGGTAAAACTGACCAATCACAAAGTCCTTCCAAAGTGGTTTACTTTCTTCGATCACCTTGTTGGGTATTGTTACGCAAAGCTCACCGTTATCAAGCTTGATAGGAGTTCCACACTTCGAGAGAGTAGATGAACCAGTTTTGAAGCGCTGGCACCATGTAAGAGGAGCTTGCGAGGAGGATTTGAGAGAGGGCTCCGTCACAGCCACATTTGGGGATGTTTGAGCTTCCTGTGTCGGAGCCTTGTTAGAGGCAGCGACCAATTTCGGTGTTTCAGTTGGAGGTTTCTGTGTCTGCTCGGGAATCAAATTATGGGGTTTTTGAAAACCAGAACCTGACCGACTTGTGACTTCTTCAGCCACCGGAAAATTCATGCTTTGCTCCTGAGTCACCCTTATAGCGACCTCAGGTGCCACAGTGCCTTCGATAGCAGGGCCAGAACCGGAACCTGGGGCCCCCTTTGAAGAAGCTTCAGTAGTTCGTGTCACTGTTACGGGAGGCGGGGGAGAAGAATCAGCCAACGAAGCTCCGCTCAACCCATCCTTCGCAGGTGGCAAGAAGAGACCCTTCTTATGTTGTTTCTTCGATTTTGACTTGGACTTGGAGGGTGAAATTTTGCTTTGCTTGTTCAGCCCCATGGGTGGAGGCGAACCAGGAAAGATGTCGACCAGAAGCCGACGTCGGAGTAGACGCCGGCGAGCCGCGAGTAGAGACGTCACCTTGTCGCGTTTGAAATCGCACTTTTAGGGATTTTGACCAAAGTCAACACTTTTGCAGACCGGTGTTTTTGCTTTGGTTTAAGATGGATGAAACATTCGGGAATAATCTTTACACGGACTGGTTGCGACGTCACAAATTAACCCCTCCACTTCTATCCAATCCATACAAATAAGACGCATTTCATACATTAGATCTTGGAAAAAAAGATTTGACGATTTTCAAAAACATCACGTTTTTAAGTTTTTCTTTAAAAGATACCAACACTAATATTTAGCAAAAAAAAAACACTCATTTTTGAATTCCAAAAATAGCACAGATTCCAAAATGATTCAAAATTATTCTTTCTTTATTTTTCTCTTTGTGATTGATTTAGCCAAATTGAGGTTTTATTTATAGCACTGGCCTTGCGGGGGAAGAATCAAGCAAACACGTTACTTTATTTTATTATACCTTATTCAAAACTCTCGGATCATAAGAAAAAATAAGAATTTAATCTCTAATTATAGTTTTATCTATCACATTATCCAGCTCACCTATTGACTTTTGTTTTTATTATAGATATGATGTATATGTTACTCTTTTAAATTTAAATACAGATATGTAAATACTCAATTCATCTATAATTGAATTAATAAGTAGACTAAAATATTAATAATTATTTTCTAATTTCTATAGTCTAAATCAGTTTTTTTCTTTCTTTTAAATCAACATTGTCTAATTTTATGTTTCAAGTCATAGCATCAATTAATCATACTTTATATTAAAACTACATAAAGGACCCGCATATATGCGGGTTTATGGTAAAAAAAAATTTTAAAACCAGTGAAAATCAAAAACACAAAAAACAGAAAAATTAAATCACTCATGAAAGTAAATAAAATCGAAAATCTTGATATTAAATAAATTTAACACTTATTTGTTTATCTTGATTTTTTATCTAATTTGATTTCCAATTAAATTTTATACATCTTTTTAAAATAATTTTTTTTTTCTATTCATGTTTGAAGTAATTTAATTTTTACTATTTTTCTAATCTATTTTTTCAAAATATTGTTGAATTAGTTTATCATAGTCTTATTTGAATTTTTTAATTTTATAACCTGTAAAAAAACACAAAATATGAAATGTAAAAAACCACTAATAGAAACTCTTCACCATTATTAAATTATTTTGACTCTTTTTATTATATTATTTTCTTTTGAATTAATCTTTTCATATTTCCAAATAGTTAGTTTCTTCTCTTCCTTATTGAATTAGGTTTATTTTATTATCATATATTTATTTTTCCAAAACTTTAACGAATTGAATCTCATATTTTTAGTTGCAAACTAAAATTACAAATTTTAATAAGATTTTTTTCACAAATTAATTCCCAAATTTTGCAAGTATCTAAATCATCTAGTGATGCAAAAAGTTTTAAATAGTATTTTTATGCGTTAAAATAAAATTAAATTGTAGTTAGATATTATTCAAATAATTAGTAATACATTAAGACTCTTATTGATATAAAATAAAAATACGCTAACCTTTTCATCAACTAATATAAATTCATTCCTATAAGTGCATTATTTTCTTAATATTATTCTTCTCTTACTTTCTAATAAGACTTAATACACTATGATGGTAAACATTTTTTGATAAATTTCAAAAAATACCACTTTCCAAATGCCACTTTACAAAAATGTCACATTTTTGAAATCTTTACAAAAATGCCACTTTTTCAAAATTATTTTTTCATTATATAATTTATGTTTGGGTTAACTATACTATATTAGGGTTTAGTTTTGAGTGTTTATGGTGTTTTAGGTGTCAAAACATTTTTTAGGGTTTAGAATTTTAAGATATAGACTTTATAAATCTATAATTAGTGGTATTTTTGTAAATAGACACTCTAAAATGGCATTTTTGCAAATTTGCACACAAAAAATGGCATTTTTGTAATTGTCCCAACTATAATGGACCGCTTTAAGTTACCCTTTGAAGTAATTATTTTTTCGTGATAATATGATTATATTATATTAGGGCATCCGGAACGGTATAAGTCTATCTAAGGTGCTAACCCTTGTTCTAAATCTTGGCTGAGTTGGCGATTCGGCAGCCGACAACTTGGCCGAGAAATCGGTCGGCAGTGATCTACCATGGTGAGATGGGGCTGTTCGGAGGTCTTAGGCAGAATACCGAGTTTTGATCGAGTTAACCGCGGTAACAAAATCCGGTAATGTATAAGCAAATCGGCATGATTTTGATATGCAATTTGACTGGGTTTTCGAAGGTATGGAGGTTTAGAGATCTCGTTTTTAGAAGCCAAGTGATGGAAAAGACGCGTTTGAAGTAAGAGAGAAAGTACGATACAGTTCTAAAAGAAAAACTTTTGGCAATTTGTTAAGATACTCTGACACTTGTCTAAATATGATTAGTTTTGGTTTATTACGCTAAACCTATAAGATTCAATTCTTATATATTTAAGTCATAAACCGTATTTTTATTGTTTTCAATTATTTCACGAGTGTAATACATTTATATACAAAATAATTAAAAACTTTATATGTATAAAAAAGTTATGGATTTTGTATAATAATTTTCTTAATAACTATATATTATTTTTTTAAACTAAAACTACATTGATTTTTGCATATCATATTATCCCGCATATAACGTAGGTAACTATCTAGTGTTTAAATAATACCGGAAATCTTTATTTTTTCTTCTTTTTCTTGATCAATGAATATTCAAACAATATTTTCCTTACTTATTTTATTTTGTTCAAAAAATACCGGAAAAATCACTCAAACACGTTACTTTATTTTTTTTTACCTTATTCAAACACTATTTTTTTGAAAAATAATAATTTAATCTTTAGTTATAATTTATCACATGATCCAGTTCATCTATTGACTTTTTTTTTGTATAGATATGATATGATTTATATGTTACTCTTTTAAATTTAAATACACAATTACGAGGGATACAATATATAGATACTCAATTCATCTATACCTGATTAAATTAATTATATATTAAAAATTGTTTTCAAATAGCCATAGTCTAAATCAGATTTTTTTCCCCTTAAGTCAGTACTCTCTATAATTTTATGTTTCAAGTCATAGCATCTATTAACCATAATGTCCCCTTATATTAAAATATAGATAATTTTCTATGTATTTGCATAGACCAAATAGCTAATTAGTTGTGGAAGCCCCTTAAGTCCAGTGGTTTGACAGAAAGTTCATTAATGCTTCAATACCTACACGTATGGAATTCGACTTTCGGAGAATAGAATTTATAATGGAGGCAAAATTTACATGAAATTTTCAGCGTGGTGCAAAGAGAGTCGTTCGGAGTAATTCCGCATGTTAATGCTAAAATTGTCCGTTGTATAATCGTCCGTGTAGTTTTTCTCATAATTTGTAATTATTCATAAATCTAGACGATTAAAAAAAACAACTAATTAGGAAAATTATAATGTACCGCTTGAAATTACCATTCGAAGTAATTATTTTTCCGTGATTATTTAATAGTATCAATATTATAATCACAAGATTTGTGTGACAAACAAATAGAAAATCACAAAACTTGGGTTAGGACGTGCCCAAACGAATCAACTCTTGTATATAATATAGGTAACGAGACCGGCATGCCCAAATAAAAATAGCCATAACATCATTCCCCACAGTTTTCTTTTAAAAAAACGAAATATGCTCACATCATTATATATAATTTTTTTATATAATATATAACGTATAGGGTGGTATGATTTTCGTGCTTAATTAATTTAAACAGTTAGCAAACTTAATTATATTTGTTTTATAAAGAGACGTGAAACAAACTAGGGATGGGAAATTATCTCAATACACAAAAAAATTTGGGTCAGTTGTCACCGGAAAAAAATCCAACTTTTATTTGAAACTTGATCTGAAAACGGATAAATTCCTTGATGGGTTTATCGTATTGTATGTGGCTATATAAGGCCAAGGTGGTTACACAAAATCAAAGATTACACGGAAGAAAAACAACCAAACTTTATTCGAAACTTGGTCAACGGACTCATCGCAAAACAGTCAGGGTACAACAAATTAAATAGATGTGAGTGTGAGATGGTGTCATTCATAAACATGCAACACCCACACACATACACTAAAGTGACGTCGTTATTATCTTATAGAATCACATGGTTTCTTTTTCAGCATCGATACTATCATAACGGCAACACATACAATCCATCCAAGGACTACGGATATCCGCTTGAGGAGTACATGTGCCATCATAATAGTTTCTCTTTAAATCAAGGCATCTGTCCTCACAACTATCCTGGAAGAGGCCGAAGGGCCAACATATACCGTTTGGGATGTCGCACGCCCCCTCCACTTCTGTCCAATCCATGCAAACACACATTTGATAAATATGTGTTTGTATGTGTTAAGTTTTATGGGTTTCTAAATCAAAATTAGTTGGATATAAGTGGATTAGTATATGTTTCTTATACATTGCTCAATGTCTCATCTCATACAAGTATCAAAATATGATCTTGAAGGATATAAATGGATCAATCTACTTATAGTCAACTGGTTTTAAATTGAAAACTCATGTATGTATTTAAGATCTCGAGAAAATGATTTTGTTTTTTACGTACCGGTAGGAGATAGGAGGAAGATGGAGATGCAAACGACGGCTACTGCAACAACAACAACTTTGCTCAACCTTAAGCTCCCCATTGCTAGCTGATATCTCTTTGTAATATTTTAATAGCAAAAAAGGGTTTTATTTATAGCACTGGAGGCTAGAAGGAATCAAACATCTAACTTTATTTTATTTTACATTTACTCTTCACTACTTGGATCGTATTATTCATTTCTAAAACTATCCACGACGTGACCACCTCGCCTATTATTCTAATTTTCCACACACAAATCAACCGTACTTTTTTAAAACATATGCTCACTCTATGTCCATTACATAAATGTACACTAATATAGACATACACAATATGCTAACATTTTGCATTCCATTTGTTGTAGATTCGAACGTAACTTCAGGATTTTAGCCTAGAATAATAATTGAATCGTATTCGAAAGCACTTTCCTTAAAGAGTATTTCTACCCTCTTCTCAAGTCTTGGGTTACACGAAATCCTTTCTAGAATACGACAATCAAAGTTCTCTCTTGTTCTAGTCTAAGATCCAAGAAAAACAAATAGAGATTTTGTTCTTTGCTTTTGTGTTTTACCAAAGATAGAGATCTTTGGTCCTGTGGATCTCTCTTATTCCTCTCGTTTCTTCTATCTCTTTTTTTTGATGCAAAGGAACAGAGCTTTATAGTGCTTCAAAGGTTGCGACGTACGTTTGCAACCATAGGTTTATAAAATAACCATAAAATCAACAATTGCAATGGTTAATAAATAACCGCCGATTCACTTAAATTTCCAACATTTCTTCTCCATTTAAATGTAATCTTTGATTCACAAAATCAACAACACATAAGCCAAATTCATGCATAAATAAAAATATCGTAACGATTGAATTAACATCTTAGTGTTATTACACATTTCAAATATCTGAGAATTAGGATGTCCAATGGATTGAATCCTTTCAACTCATTTCGGGTACGTACATGAAGATAATACACACACGAATTCATACACTACTCTAAGTGTTTATCCTTGACACTGTTACAAGCCATGTGTCCCTATCCTTTTACGAGCGTATACAAAGCTAAGTCCAAAGTCCTTGAAGCCGCTACACTTCACACTCGTATAGGTAGATCTTTTTAGTCATGCACCTACAAAATGCACTTTGTCAATAGATCTATTAAGAAGAAAATTTCAGCCTAACTTTCTCTTGCAGGTCTAAGCACATACCTTGGGATGTTATGAAATTAGTGCTTCAATCTCTAAATATAGGTTTTCTCCATTGAATTCAGCCCCTAATGTCATATTAGAGGGGGAATTGGGTTTTCTATAATTAGAAATTTCATATGGACTTTAATCACATCCCTTTAGCCGACTTTGTAACCAATCCTCTAGATCGGCTAGTTTTTGTTGAGACCGAACAAACTCTAAAGTAATCACGCCATGAGTGATTAACTCATGTATCGTGCTATATCTAACGTTTAGGTGTCGCGACTTACCATTATACATTTGGCTATAGGCCTTAGCCAAAGTAGCTTGACTATCACAACAGATAGAAATGGGTGACACCGGTTTCGGCCATAATGGAATCTCGGAGACTAAGTTTCTTAGCCACTCTGCCTATCTCCCCGCAGCCGCTAACGCTACAAATTCCGATTCCATAGTCGAACTTGTAATACAAGTTTGTTTCTTGGAAGCCCATGAAATAGAAAAGTTTGTTTCTTGGAAGCCCATGAAATGGCACTTCCCCCAAGTAAGAACACCCACACTTGTAGAAGAATGATCTTCTACGTTGGTGATCCAACTCGCATCCGAATATCCTTATAAGACTGACAATAATCGAACATAAGGTAAACTATAACTTATTTATTTTTATAATCTTCTGAAATTTGAATTTTAATATTTATTAAAATATGAACATTAAATTTATTAAATAATTGAAGTTAAATTTACTTTATTTTTGATTATGTATATATTGTAAAGATAACCAAACAATATTAAAACAAACATCAATTCTTTTGAAATCATTAATTGTAAAACTTTAATTTGAATGATGATGTGAATGCCTTAGATGGAGAAAAAACTTTGCTATTATATATATAGATTTATTTAATACTAAAAATTGATTTTACTCCAAAATAAGTAATCGTAATTAAAGATTAATTTAAAATTTTATATAAACCTAAATTTATATAAAAGTAAATTATATATTTGATTAATTTGAATACGAACCAAAACATAGTAGATCATTTTAATATATATTTTAATTTATGTATCTATTATTCATAAAAATACACTTAAAAATAAAAAACATTCTACAAAATGAAACGAATTTTAAAATTGAACACTATTAACAATTTTTAACCATGAATTGTTATAACATATTTTTATACCACTATTAATATTTTTAAATATATTTGGTTTTTGAAAATATTAATCCGCGTATAACGCAGGGAGTCATCTAGTTAATAGAGAAGTGATTAGCTTAGGTGTCCTCTCTAGAATCATTCTCTCATTTTTATTATGACATGGTGGTATTGGTAAAATATGACATGACAATTTGACTCTCTAATTAAATCCACTAATCATAATTACTTAGTCCATTATTATTCTTAATAATTCTATACACAAAAGTATTAAATGTCTACACGAAAATATCTTCTTATGACTATTATTAATTAGAACACTGATAGCCCAAAAACTAATTTATTATTCTTGAAACCCTAATAACCTACGCCTAGCTCACATTAATATTGAATAACATACGTCTAGCTTACATTATATATTGAATTCGTTTACATTCAATTTACATTTAAACTTTTTTCCATTATTCTCTTATCAACAAATAAGGTTTTTCTGTTAATGTTTTCTTCTATATTAATGAAATTATGGATGTAGATAATTCTGAATATTCATAAGCCATTCCGGTGAAGGTAGAAATCAATTTTTCTTTTTATATTGAAATAAATATTCGCATTTTAATTGTATCTAAAAATGATATTTTATAAAGTTATATGCACATTGTATCATGATTATTGTACTTATTTAGCAATACTATTATCATCTGGTCAAATTTATGTCGCGACTTTCTCTATATATATATATATATTTTGTGTTTGATTTTATACAATTAATTTTTATTACTAGATTCATACCCATGCGTTGCATGGAATTTTAATTTTAAACGGCTAACAATACAGATAATTATATGTAAATATATTTTTTTTAACTTTAAATGATAATTTTATATACATAAATTTTATCAATCAATATACACTATAAATATTGTTGAGAATAGTTTTTCATTGAAAAGAAACGAAATGTGAACCTCACCGGGAAAAAATGATTTCACTGACATTCTCATGAGACTTTATCTTGGACAAGGTTTTTACACTAAAAAAATTAGAAATTCATTCTGAAATTTGAAATGGTGAATTTTAAATATAATATTTTCTGTTGAATCTTAAAAAAATATTTTATGAGTACCAATCAAAACTATCATATTCTTGTATTTTCCATATTATTAAAAAAAAAATTTTCTATACAATAACACTCATTTTCTTAAAAAAAAAATTTTAAGTGAGTTTGTATATCTTTCGATCAATTGTCATTGTTCATCTAAGTATTCATAATTAAATCCACATTTAAGTGAATTTGTGTATCTTTTGATCAAATTAATGTAATTACTTTTATTGGTATATTATTTGAGTTATTAATTTCTATCAAGTTCATTATAATTTTATACTTAATTTCTTGTGTTTTATATTATATAAATTGAGAGTTATACATTAAAACTATAATTAATATGAATAAATATAAATTAAATGATTATTGAAAATAACTTTTAATATAAAATTATTTGTTTTGCTGATGTGGACACTCTAAGAGAAGAGAAAACTCTCTAATTATATAAAGATTTTTGAAGGCGAGAATTATAAAATTAATTAATTGACATTCTAATATATTATATAATACTTTAGCAAATATAAGAAAATGATAGAATATCAATGTGAATATTTTTATCATTTACATAAGATTAGAAAAATGTTTAATGTAACTGCCCAAATTCAATGTTATATCTAACAAAAGACAATGCTCATCTAAAATCTATTCGAACAAAAGAAACTAAATTAAACCATAAAATATTATCCATAGTAAATATTTTCATTTTAGATATTGTTATTCATAAATAGAATAATTTGTACGGGTTGAACCTGATGTATTGCTTTTTAACGCATTCTAACCCGTGTTTTTAGTGTTTTATCGAGTATTTTCTTTGTTTTTAGAGTCTTTGCAGGTTGAAATACGTTTGAAATGAGTTTAAGGCAAGATGGAACAAAGAAAGGAAGAAAAGGAACAAAAATGCTGAAATTGACCCCAGGATCGACCTCAGGATCGACTCCAGGATCGACCGATCCGAATTTACGCAAAACGTCGAGCCAGTCCAGGATCGACCGAAGGCTGCGTTTCTGACGGCCTGATCGATCGATCCACATGTGGATCGGTCGATCCTGATCCTAAACCAGCCCAAAAGGGGAAAAAATCAGATTTCCTAATTTTGCTCAGTTTCGACCAAAAACGTGTTTTAGACATATATATTCGATTTTTGTGAGTTTTTTAAGGACGCTTTATTTTCTATCTTCAGACTTTGGTTTTTGGAATTTGTAAGATTTGGGAGACGAATCTCTAACTCTGCATCTCTAGAGAAGATTTCAAAACCCAGTTTTTATTTCGTTAATCCAATTATGCAATTCTTTTCATCTCTTTGTCGTTTCTCTTCAATTATGTCTGAGTAAATCTCTTGTTAGGTTTTAGAATTTCAAGGGATTTCATGAATCGATGAATTAGACATAGATAGGGATTTGAATCTGTCTTCATCTATCGTTGTTCTTACTGCTTGAATTAGACTGATCACCTAGTTCCTGATGTTAGGATGTTTAATGCACCAAAAGTGTTCGATTAAATGCCTGAAAGAACGTAGATGAGCAAATTGTCCTTAGCCAACGAAAGCTGATGTTAAGAAAATTTGTGAACATATCAAACCAGCTCGTTAATGCTTGTCTAGAATTCTAGGTTCAAACGACAGTTTAGAATTCTAGGTTATTAGATAAAGTCTCTGATACCACGATAGTGGATTAGTTATACATTCATGTTTGAGTTCGAGATTGCGCTGAATTGTTCCCTGAATAATTGTCTGATTCATGATTTCTGATTTCCTGCGAATGTCCCTAAAGCCTGACGTTTTTAATCCATAAATTTTACATCGTTATATTTAATTTCTCATTTACATTATTGCAATTACAATCACATTTACTTGTCTTACCTTAATTTCATTCTCATACTTTCATAGAGTAACACTTGGTCCTTGTGGATTCGATCCCATTATTACACTTCAATTGCTGTGCACTTGCAGTTTTATTTTGGGTTAAAACCTGTGTTATCAAGTTTTTGGCGCCATTTTTCGGGGACCAATTTCTTTACCTTCGAATTTGAGACTGAAGTTTAGTCTAAGATTTTCTAACAAGTTCTATTTTACTTTTTTCTGTGTGTCTTAGGTCTCAACCTCGACAACCAAGCACTTGCAAAAGTAGAACGAACAAACAGATCAACAAGTCGAATCAGATCACAATGGTTGATCAAAAGGACAACAACAACACGCCTGCAACAGTTACAAGGGCTGAATTTGAGAGGACACAACAACAGTTGCAGCGATTGCAGCAGTGACAACCTGCCATTGGTGATGGAGACAAACCTCATACTTTCTACCAAAATAGAGCTGCAATCTGTCCACCAGCCATTGAGGGGCTCGATTTTGAGTTCAAGCCTCAAATGATAGCACTGGTGAAGCAGCACGCGTTTCATGGTTTACCAGCTGAGAGCCCGATGGATCATATAGAGAATTTTAAAGAGATTTGCAGCACTACTAAGGCTAATGGAGTTCCTGCTGATTACATAAAATGCAAGCTTTTCTCTTTCTCTTTGGCAGACAAAACATCGAGATGGCTTAAGTCTCTACCTCCTGGATCCTTGACGACTTGGGAAGAATGCATGGCTACTTTCTTGGATCACTTCTACACTAAGTCCAAGACAGCTTCGTTGAGAAACAAAATCACTACTTTCCAGCAGCATCCAGGAAAGTCTTTCAATGAGGCTTGGGGGAGATTTAAAGAGTATCGCAGAGAGTGCCCTCATCATGGGTATTCAGATGGGCAGATTCTTAGCATCTTCTACGATGGAGTTGAATGGGATTACATGACCGCTCTCAATGCAGCAAGCAATGGAAACTTCATGACACAAAGTCAGCAGGGAGCGTACCAACTGATTGAAAACATGGCAGCAAGTTCTAATAATCGCTATGTTGAGTATGACAGGTCTAAATGTGTAAAGAGTGTGGAATCTCAGAAGATCGAAGAGTTGAGTGAGAAAGTGAATATGCTGCTGAAGTGTCAACAGAAACCGTTCGTGCAAAATCAGAGCGCCCAAAATTTTTCATCTGTGCAAAATCCGGGCGTCAACAATTTTTCTCATGGTTTTTTAGGACAGATAGGCGTGCAAAACGTGGGCTTCACTGTTTCTGAGGGTTTTCAGAAAAACTTTTCACAGGGTTTCGTACAAAATCTAGGTCAGAACGGATTTCAGCAGAATCAACCATTCAACAATTTTTAAGCTCCAGTGAGCTCAATTACTGCACCCCAGGAAAACAAACTCGAGTCCCTTATGCAACAACTTTTACAGAATCAACAAAAGTCTGTTAGTGAGATCAATGTCAAGGTGGAAAGCATGTACAATGATCTTAATGGTAAGTTTGAAGCTCTCTCTACTCATGTGAAGAAACTTGACACTCAGGTAGCTCAGATCTCAGCATCAGCTAAGCGACCACTAGGAACTCTTCAAGGACAAGTTAAAACAAATCCCAGAGAACACTGCAACATGATATTAGTTCAGAGTGAGGTGGAAACTGTCTCAGCATCGCTTACACCAGAACAAGTAGAAGAAGCTGTCGAATCATTACCATACATCCCTAGGATCCCATATCCTCAAAGACTGATATATGAGATTGAGGAAAAGAAGCTAGCTGAGTTTAATAAGATGGTGAGGGAGCTTTCTCCTGATATGTCATTCGAAGAGGCATATAGAGTTGATCCTGCTGTTCGCGAGTTTACCAGGGATACCAAGAAGAGTCTTACAGTCGTCAAGGCTCTCTTTGCTGAAGCAAAGAATACACCACCTCCTTTGAAGCACTTGCCAAAGCTTGAAGACCCTGAAAAGTTTGTTGTTCCATGCTCCATTGCAGGAGTTGAATTTAAAAAATCTCTCTGCGATTCTGGGTCTTCTATCAATCTCATGTCTAAGGCTATTGCAGAGAAGCTTGGGATTACTATGATGAGACCTGCTCAGATATCTCTCAAATTTGCAGACTCTTCCACTAAGATTCCGCAAGGTACCATTAATAATTTACCTGTTCATGTAGAAAATTGTCTTGTTCCTACTGATTTTCAGGTGGTGGAGATGAGCAGAGATCCTGGTATGCCTTTGATTTTTGGAAGACCGTTTCTAGCAACAGTGGGTGCACTTGTAGATTTGCCTAATGGAAAAGTTTCATTCTCGAATATTGATGAGAATGTCTTCTATAAATCTATACCTACTAATGAAGTAGCCAGACTTGCATCTTTTATTACCATTATCAATGGGGAGAAGTTGCAAGTCGAGACAAAGAGAGATTCTAGTGATAAAAGTGAGGTCAAGGAAGTCCTGGATGGAGACCCTCTTATCACAACAAAGAAAACCAGTCAAAAGAGCATGGTAAAGGAGAAAGTGACGAGCCAAAGAATCAAGGGCGATTCTCACATGATTTTAGTACTTCAGAGATGTGTTGGTGACACGATTGAGTATAAGGTGAAGTGCAAAGGCATATCTAAACCTTTTTATAAAGTTAGAGCTATTCTCACATATGAGCTGAAAGAGAAAGGTTAGCTGTGAAAGATATGTTGAGCAAGGTTTTGAAGCTGAAGTTTACTGATTGGGGAGCTTGTTTTCGAGCAAGTTCTCATACTCATATTCCTGACTGACACATGAGCCCGAGAGTCAAGCTAATGACTTAAAACAAGCGCTTGGTGGGAGGCAACCCACCGGTAAGTGTACATATTTCGTTTTTCTTTCATTTTATTACTAACTCTAGTTTTAGTTTCATGTTTTCAAAAAAAAAAAAAATTCTATTTTATTTTACTTCTTTTGAGTCTCATTTGCCTTTATCTTGATTTATTTTCACCCCGAGACGGTGTGAAGTAAGTCTGGGGGAAGGTATTCATCGTTTACTAACACTATTTTTCTTTGTTTTTGTTTCTCTAGAGTCATTTTGATTTTTTTTTTCTTGAGTCAGTCTGAGTTGTTTATTGAGTCAGTCTGAGTTGTTTATTGAGTCAAGAGTATTATAGTTAGAAAACATGATGTAATTTTTCTCTTTGTTTATTGACTATTTCTTTTGAGTGACCATTGCTACAGAATGAATTCAGATCCGACTAATGGAAAATCCAAAGGCTGACTAGCTAACTAGAGACGTCTCCTATTTCCAGTAAATTGTACTAACTCTGAGCTTTGCACCCTCATTGGGATGATTGGTGTTTACAGAGCTTGATTCCTCGTTCATACCGGACAGATGCACCTTGTGTGAAAAAGTTATAGTAATCCTCCTCTCCCATGTTCCGAGAATAAATAAAAGATGTGGAATGATTTTTAGATGTGCAAAGATCCTCACGACCCTGTCTCCTCACAAGGAACAACAGTAGTGAGTCTTCACGACCCTGTCTCCTCACAAGGAATAACAGTAGTGAATGCTATTCTAAAACTATAACGGAAAAGTTTCTCATGACCCTGTCTCCTCACAAGGAACAACAGTAGTGAGTCCCGTTATGAGACCAAAGCAAGTCTAGGGGAGAGGAAAAATACCAAAAAAGTTGTATTGGTGATCTGTCATGGTATTGTACGGGAATGAATCTAGAAGGTTCTTGGCACTGAGATTATCAATGAGGCTAGCGGTGATGAGTAGTGGAAAGTGTTGCGAAATACCGAGATGAATTTGGGAAGCTGGAAAAGTCTGCGGAGAAATACATGGTGGTTCGATATGATTTTTCCTTGCAATATGTGGATTACAAATTGAGTGGTCATTAAACGTTCCAAAAGAGAAACTGAGTTTCCGCATTTTCAAATCTCTTTCACAGGATTAATCTTCTATTTTGCTTGAGGGCAAGCAAAAAGCTAAGTTTGGGGGAGTTGATGTATTGCGTTTTTAATGCATTCTAACCCGTGTTTTTAGTGTTTTATCGAGTATTTTCTTTGTTTTTAGAGTCTTTGCAGGTTGAAATACGTTTGAAACGAGTCTAAGGCAAGATGGAACAAATAAAGGAAGAAAAGGAACAAAAATGCTGAAATTGACCCCAGGATCGACCTCAGGATCGACCCCAAGATCGACCGATCCGAATTTACGCAAAATGTCGAGCCAGTCCAGGATCGACCGAAGGCTGCGTTTCTGACTATCTGATCGATCGATCCACATGTGGATCGATCGATCCTGATCCTAAACCAACCCAAAAGAGGAAAAAATCAGATTTCCTAATTTTGCTCAGTTTTGACCTAAAACGTGTTTTAGACATATATATTCGATTTTTAGTGAGTTTTTTAAGGACGTTTTATTTTCTATCTTCAGACTTTGGTTTTTGGAATTTGTAAGATTTGGGAGACGAATCTCTAACTCTGCATCTCTAGAGAAGATTTATGAACCCAGTTTTATTTCTTTAATCCAATTATGCAATTTTTTTTATCTCTTTGTCGTTTCTCTTCAATTATGTCTGAGTAGATCTCTTGTTAGGTTTTAGGGTTTCAAGGGATTTCATGAATCGATGAATTGGATATAGATAGGGATTTGAAACTGTCTTCATCTATCGTTGTTCTTATTGCTTGAATTAGACTGATCACCTAGTTTCTGATGTTAGGATGTTTAATACACCAAAAGTGTTGGATTAAATGCCTGAAAGAACGTAGATGAGCAAATTGTCCTTAGCCAACGAAAGCTGATGTTAAGGCAATTTGTGAACATATCAAACCAGCTCATTAATGCTTGTCTAGAATTATAGGTTCAAACTACAGTTTAGAATTCTAGGTTACTAAATAAAGTCTCTGATACCACGACAGTGGATTAGTTATACATTCATGTTTGAGTTCGAGATTGCGCTGAATTGTTCCCTGAATAATTGTCTGATTCATGATTTCTGATTTCCTGCGAATGTCCCTAAAGCCTGACGTTTTTAATCAATAAGTTTTATATCATTATATTTAATTTCTCATTTATATTATTGCAATTACAATCACATTTACTTGTCTTACCTTAATTTCATTCTCATACTTTCGTAGAGTAACACTTGGTCCTTGTGGATTCGATCCCATTATTACACTTCGATTGATGTGCACTTGCAGTTTTATTTTGGGTTAAAACCTGTGTTATCAGAAATGAATATTAAACTAAATCCTAATAGTTAATATGAATGTAAACAATATTTTAAATAAATAATATAATTTAGTAATATTTTTAAAAAAATACAAAAATTATAATTTTTGAATGACATTTCAAAAATTGTAGAGAAATTTCAAAAAATGCCACTTTACAAAAATGTCACACTTTTTGAAATTTTTACAAAAATGCCTCTTTTTCAAAATTATTTTTTCTTTATATTATTTATGTTTGGGTTAATTATGTTCTATTAGGGTTTAGTTTTAAGTGTTTAGAGGGTTTTAGGTGTCAAAACATTTTTTAGATTTTTAGAATTTTAAGATATATGTTTTATAAATCTATAATTAGTGACATTTTTGTAAATGAACACCTTTAAGTGGCATTTTTGCAAATGTGCACACGAAAGTGGCATTTTTGCAAATGTGCACACGAAAGTGGCATTATTGTAATTGACCCAAAATTGTATGTTTCGAATATTCTCTTTATATAATATTCTCTTTTAAATTCTCTTTTCGAAAATTTATAATATATATATATTAAGTTGTGATACAAAAATTAGGAAATAATATAAGAGAAAATTTGGGAAAATATTCTCAAAATTTTATACATTTTGAAAACTAAACTTTGTTTAAAAAATTAGAAAACTAACTTTTTAACAATAAAAATTACCAAAATACCATAAATAAATCAAACAATTTTTTTTTAATAATAGAAACAGTAAAAAAATTATTCGAAATAAAGATAAATTTTAGAAAAAATAATATTTTTTAACATAATCAATGTTATAAATAAACCAAAATACAACTATGATATACATTATCTAACATAGAAAACAAATTTATAATAATATTATAACTAAAAAATGATGATATTTTTAAAATCTGATTTGAGTTTTAATTTTTTTTAAATAAGATAATTCAGTACTACGTACACTAAACTGTCACATAAGCTTTCACAATAATATTATGGAATTTTTCGATGAAAACTATTTTGGGTCAAAATGTGACATAAAATTTGATAAGGTCGGTCATTATGGTTGTTGAAGATTACGATATACATGGTTTGATTGATGATATAAAGGTTAGTTACATATCTATTATATAATTAGGGAGTTTTTTCTCCATCTAAAGTGTCCACATAGTTAAAAATATTTTGTAAAACATTTAAGTTTTAAAATGGTCATTTACTACACACTAAATATATTTATTGTTTTTTATATAAAAACAATTAAAAAACGTGAAAGATTAAATAAAAATAATGAAAATGAAAATTAATAAATACAAAACACTACATGATTTTATTCTTCATGATAATATGAATTTCTTTTACCAAAAAAATATATTACACATATAAGGAAAACTAAAAAATGTGTTTATGAATTTTATAATTGAAACAAGAGACATTTACAAAAATATCACTTTTTGTGTCTACATTTGTAAAAATGCCATTTCTGGTGTCAATTTGCAAAAATACCACTAATTATAATTTTTTAGAGCCTAAATCTTAAAATTCTAAATCTTAATAAATATTTAGACCCCAAAAACCCTGTAATCCCTCAAAACTAAACTCTAATACAACATAGTTAACCCAAATATAAATGATATAATGAATAAATAATTTTGAAAAAGTGGCATTTTTGCAAAGATCGTAAAAATGTGGCATTTTTGTAAAGTGGCACTTGAAAGGTGGTATTTTTTGAAATTTTTCTTGAAACAATTAGTGTCCACACAGGCAAAAATATTTTCTAAAACATTTGAGTTTTAAAATGGTCATTTACTACACACTAAAACATATTTATTGTTTTTTTTATTTAAAAAAAAACTAAAAAACGTAAAAGATTAAATAAATAATGAAAATGGAAATTAATAAATACAAAAAAATACATGATTATTAGTCATGATAATATGAATTTTTTTAACAAAAAAATATAGTACACATATAAGGAAAACTAAAAAATGTGTTTATGAATTTTATAATTGAAACAATTAGTGTCCACATAGACAAAAATATTTTCTAATACATTTAAATTTTAAAATGGTCATTTACTACACACTAAATCATATTTATTATTTTTTATATAAAAATAAATTAAAAAACGTGAAAGACTAAATAAAAATAATGAAAATAAAAATTAATAAATACAAAACAATACATGATTTTATTAGTCATGATAATATGAATTTCTTTTACCAAAAAAATACATTACACATATAAGAAAAACTAAAAAATGTGTTTACGAATTTTATAATTGAAACAATTAGTGTCCACATAGGCAAAAATATTTTCTAAAATATTTAAGTTTTGAAATGGTCATTTACTAAACACTAAATCATATTTATTGTTTTTATATAAAAAATAGATTAAAAACGTGAAAGACTAAATAAAAATAATGAAAATAAAAATAAATAAATACAAAACTATACATGATTTTATTAGTCATGATAATATTAATTTCTTTTACCAAAAAAATACATTACACATATAAGGAAAACTAAAAAATGTGTTTACGAATTTTATAATTGAAACAATTAGTGTCCACGTAGGCAAAAATATTTTCTAAAATATTTAAGTTTTGAAATGGTCATTTACTAAACACTAAATCATATTTATTTATTTTATATAAAAAATAGATTAAAAACATGAAAGACTAAATAAAAATAATGAAAATAAAAATTAATAAATACAAAACTATACATGATTTTATTACTCATGATAATATGAATTTGTTTTACCAAAAATATATATTACATATATAAAGAAAACTAAAAAATGTGTTTATGAATTTTATAATTGAGACAATTAGTAAAAATCAACTAACGTAGTAAAATGTTAAGAAACAATAAATATTTTCTATATTATTTTTAAAAGTTATATCCTATAAAATATGAAAGATTTTTTCTTATTAAAAAGTTTGTAGTTCAATTAAAAAAAAATCTTACATTCAATCACACATTAGGAAGACCAACGATTAAGAAATAGTATCCTTAAATCTTAATTATTTTTCTACGATGAACAAAAATCAAAACTTACGAGATGAAGATAAATGAGAAAAATGCATTAAACTATTTATATCCATTAAAAAACCATTTCAAAAATATCTACAAATTCCTTCAACTCTATAGCTGGCAAAACCCTAAATCAAACTTGAAGAAGAAAACTTACACCTTACTGATGAAGAGATAAACTTTCCCATTCCGCGATTAAAAAAACTGTAAACAACAAGCAAGCAAGACGTTGTTCAGTATCTTCCATATGCCACAATACTAAAGACATTGTGAAGTGGGAAATATAAGAAAATAACAAAGAAACATTGTGAAAACATATGGAAAACCCACATATGGTTGATAAATCAAACTATAAATCTAAAATAAAAAAATGATTGATAAATTTTATTTTCAAATTCGTAGTCGGTTATTTAGATAACATTATTTATCTAATGGCCAAATATATGTACATAACAAAGTTTTAAACAAGTAAATTTTAAATAGTAATTTTGATATTTTCATGCAGCATTAAAATTATTTTATTTCAAGGGAAACTTAAAAAGTAGCATTTTAAAAATTTTCTCTTATTTCAAATCAAATATTATATCTACAAAAACTTTATTGTTTTTATCAGAACATAAATATTAAATGAATAAATAAATAATTATTAATTTAAATAAATTGTATAACAAAAACTCGCGCGAATGCACGGGTCATATTCTAGTTGTCTAAAATGATGTTAATGAATATGGCATAATTCTTGTTTTAAAATATCTCAACGTTCATTCATAAATATATGTTTTGAAAAAGAATAAAAATTCATAATCTCAACATAAAAGGTATATTGTGTTTATTTAATTGGTTGTGAGGTTGTCGAATATGATGATGGGATCATCATGGAAAAAAAACTATTATCTAATGATGTTGAAGATGGTAATGAAAACATAGCCATAAATTTGGATACGAGTTATGATTGGAAAATTATTTGTATGGGTGATTACTTAAAGAACAAGTCAATAACTATACCAAAATTATGTATAATTATACTTGAACATTTCGTTTCATCTATCAAATAAATTTGGACTTCCAAAAATAAAATAAATACACCATTTTTTAATTGTAAATTCTCAGAATTATGCGGATATTATAGTCTTTCTAATCAAGAAAAAGATTAATTTTTAAAAGTTTTAAAATATGGATTAGTTTTCAAATTTTTTTAAATATTAAACCAAATCTCCCTATAATATATTGGGTGGGGGTCATGTGGATTGTGAAATTTCACTTCTACCACAACGGGGTTAATTACAGAAAAAATCAACAAGGCTTTTTAAAAAAAAACCTAAATCAACAAATTTCAACCAACATATAATTTATATCTATAGAAAAATATAGGGGCGTCACTTGAACCCATATACATTTAAGTAGGTTTGCCCTGTTGTGTTTTTCTTTTTTGGATATTTTGATGCTTAAGTAAATAAAAAAAACCAAAAAAGTATAATAAAATTAAAAAACTTAAAATTGATCAATTTAAGTAGAATTTCTCTTCACCCAATAGTTTGGTCAAAGGCTAGTACTTCTGCATCACGAGGTCTCGAATTCAAATCTCCGAAAACAAGATTTATTATCATTTATACAGATTAATATATTTTTCCGAGGCTCCTCATCCAAAACCACAATATCCGGCCGTAAATGTAGATCTGCCACCCATCTTCCACAAACAAACGTATCTATGACCACCTCTCATCGCCGGACAATTCACCTATTACATATATATTATTTTATTTTGAAAAATATATATGATAAATAATTATATTATAACATAATTTTACTTTACCAATTGAACTTTAGTTTTAAATTATTACAGTCAAAATCTTATAGTTACAACAACAAAAAAAGCGTTTAGAGTCCAAACTCTACAACAACTAATGTATAACTATTGCATGATTTATTTGTTATATTGTGAACCGGGTAAAAAAACAAAAAACAAAATTAGATTCGCCACAAACACATATTCACTTGTTTCATGGGACAATTACAAAAATACCACTTTTTGTGTGCATATTTGCAAAAATGTCACTTAGGATGTCCATTTACAAAAATACCACTAATTATAGATTTATAAAGCATATATCTTAAAATTCTAAATCTTAAAAAATGTTTTGAAACCTAAAACCCCCTAAACACTCAAAATTAAACTCTAATAGAACATAATTAACCCAAACATAAATAATATAAAAAATTTTTTTTTGAAAAAGTGGCATTTTTGTAAAAATTTAAAAAATGTGGCATTTTTGTAAAGTGGTAAACATTTTTTGAAATTTTTCTTGTTTTTTCATTCATCTCATAAATAATTAGGTGCAAATCAAGATAATAAAGAAATACAAGGATTGGAATAGCAAATAATTACTACTGGCTCCTCTGCCTCTCTCTCTCTCTGTTCTACCCTCTTTCTTTCTTCTCTGTTCTCTGCTTATGAAAAATCAGAAACGCGCCATTAAACGTCAGTCTTCCACGTGTCCCTCTCCGGTGCTCTTTTTCCACCCTCGGAGACTTCATTGTTACGCCGCTTGTCCACAAATGAGACTGCATTTGGGGGATACTGTAAGGTTTATCTGAAGTAGTAATTTTTCTGGGTTTTGATTTTGGGATTTCTCAATGCTGAAATAATTTGTGATGGATCATAATATGGCCAAGGACGAAAGAAGAAGGCGTGAATCTTTATGGGATCTTTAAAGATAATTCTCTTACAACAGAGGACAAACAGGTTGGTTGCAATGTCTTTTTTTCATTAAAGCAAACCATGTGATTGCCTGAAAAGCCAAATGAAGAATATATGATCAATCTAGATGAATACTATACCGAAGATGACTACACACACGCATAAGGAAATATAAAGCCTTTTTCGCCTACAAATATGGTCCCCGGTTTATTTCTCACTGGAATCTAATTTCTCATTTCTTCTGCTTGACATACCCGCTAGTCAATTGTTAATAAGTGCACACAACATTCTCTTATAGAAGACTGTGGAAATGAAGCACTTTTTTTTTTGTCTTGAGTTGATTCTTGATTGAGTTTAAAGTTGAGGAATGAGAGAGAGAGAGATACATTTTGGAACCCTCAAGGCCACGTTTTGCATAATTCACCTATCTCTCTATTGGGGCCCGATTATACCTTATCACCAAAAACATTACCATATTTATTTGGTTGGATCCTTCAAAAAATGAAAATTGTGTTCCCCACAAAAGCTTCCCCAATTTCTCTTCTAACACAAGAGGACCACCACCACCACGTACGGTTTGCAACATACAAACCACAAACTCCCTCTTCACTCCAATAATTATATCATCTACAAAAACCACCATCTCTCTCTCTCTCTCTCTCTCTCTCTCTCTCTCATGTTCTTAGTTTAAAAAAAAAAAAAAAAATTTGTTTGTTCAGGAAATATAGAATGGAGTTCAAGTATGGAGCATCTCACTGCCACTTATCCTCAGACATGAAGCACCCGCGTTTTCATCTGCATCGAGAAAAAGGGAGAGAAGAAGAGTATGATGCTTCTTCTCTTAGCTTGAACAACCTCTCAAAGCTTATTCTTCCTCCACTTGGTGTTGCAAGCTATAACCAGAACCACATCTGTTCTAGTGGATGGATTATCTCTCCCATGGATTCAAGATACAGGTACCATCATTCATGTTCCACTTAACGATTTTCTCTGTGAAACAAAGCACCATAGAGTACCTGAAACAAAAACTCTTTCTTTGCTCTGTTCTTGTGTGATGCAACATGGCTAGTGAGTTTATAGAAGTTGAATCATGTTTTGGTGTAAGAATCTTGTGTTCATGAGATTCTCAGAGCCATAAAAGGATCCTTGAATTAGTGATAATGCATTAAATAAGACGTATCTTTATGATCTTCCTTATCTTTAAAGATAACGTAAAGAAGTTAAGTGGTGATTATGTATGGTTGATTCAGGTGGTGGGAATCATTTATGGTGCTTTTGGTTGCATACTCTGCGTGGGTTTACCCCTTTGAAGTTGCATTTCTGAATTCATCACCAAAGAGAAATCTTTGTATAGCAGACAACATCGTAGACTCATTCTTCGTTGTTGACATTGTCTTGACGTTCTTCGTTGCTTACATAGACCGAAGAACACAGCTTCTTGTCCGTGAACCAAAACAGATTGCAGTGAGGTCAGTATTTTTTAGTTCCACCTTTTGATATGATCTGATTTTTTGTTAAAGTGGAAGACGACAAGGTTTAGGTGACTCTTGTTGTGCCCACACCATGTGATTCTATTTTCATTTCATTATCAGTAGTTAGATAAATTGCTGATTATGGAAAGAAACAGAATGATTCCATTTGTAATATTAGGTGAAACAGAGAGCTTTTTAAATAAATGTGTACTAAATACTATTTTTGATATCTCATTAAAGGTACCTTTCAACGTGGTTCTTGATGGATGTTGCATCAACTATACCATTTGACGCAATCGGATACTTAGTCACTGGCACGACCAAATTGAATCTTACTTGTTCTCTCTTGGGATTGCTCAGATTTTGGCGACTCCGACGCGTCAAGAACCTCTTCACAAGGTACACAATTCCCCTATGACTACATGCCATGTCTCCAAAGTCTGATCAAACCGAGAATATCGCATTTTTCGTGATGTTTCAGACTCGAGAAGGACATAAGATTCAGCTATTTCTGGATTCGCTGCCTTCGACTTCTATGTGTGAGTAAAGAAATTATTAATCGTATCTTTAGATATTGTAGTTGCAGAATATGATAAGATTGAGTATTTTACAGGTGACATTGTTTCTAGTGCATTGCGCGGGATGCATCTATTACCTACTAGCAGACAGATATCCACACCAAGGAAAGACATGGATCGACGATATCCCGAGTATCAGAGACAAAAGTCTTTCCATAAAGTACATAGCAGCCATTTATTGGTCTATCACAACAATGACAACTGTTGGATATGGAGATCTCCATGCAAGGAACACTATTGAGATGGTATTCATTACAGTCTACATGTTATTCAATCTCGGTCTCACGGCTTATCTTATTGGTAACATGACTAATTTGGTCGTGGAAGGGACTCGTCGTACCATGGAATTTGTCAGTCTCAAGCTCTCACTCTTTGATTATACAATTGTTTTCCTTTTCTCTTTGTATTCTTTCCTTAGGGAACTTCTTGTTGTTGTTGTTGTTGTGTAGAGGAATAGCATTCAGGCAGCATCGAACTTTGTTAACAGAAACCGATTGCCTCCTAGATTGAAAGATCAGATATTGGCTTACATGTGTTTGAGGTTCAAAGCGGAGAGCTTGAATCAGCAACATCTTATTGACCAGCTTCCGAAATCTATCCGCAAAAGCATTTGTCAACATCTTTTTCTTCCATCTGTGGAAAAAGTTTACCTCTTCAAGGGAATCACAAGAGAAATACTTCTTCTGTTGGTGAGTTATTTTGCTTCCATGGTTGGTATAAACCGAACCAAATTAACTAGGATTGTTGGATGAGTTCTCTAATCAGAGTTTGCGTGTTGAAATGTGTAGGTTACAAAAATGAAGGCTGAGTATATACCACCAAGAGAGGACGTCATTATGCAAAACGAAGCGCCCGAGGATGTTTACATAATCGTATCCGGAGAAGTTGAGATCATCGACTCGGAGATGGAGAGAGATTGTGTGTTAGGCACTCTACGTTGTGGAGACATATTTGGAGAAGTTGGTGCACTTTGTTGCAGACCTCAAAGCTACACTTTTCAAACCAAGTCTCTTTCACAGCTACTTCGGCTCAAAACATCTTTCCTTATCGAGAAAATGCATATTAAACAACAAGACAATGCCACAATGCTCAAGAACTTCCTTCAGCATCACAAAAAGCTGAGTGATTTAGACATTGGTGATCTAAAGACGCAAGAAAATGGAGAAAACAACGACGTTGTTCCCCCGAACATTGCCTCAAATCTTAACACTGTTGTGTCCACAGGCAATGCAGCTCTTCTTGATGAGCTTCTTAAGGCTAAGTTAAACCCTGACATTGCAGATTCCAAAGGAAAAACTCCATTGGTAACGTTTTCCCTTCACCAAAAACTATTTCAAACCCATACTCATCATCATAGTCATTAATTTATCGTCTTATATATATTGTTTCAGCATATAGCAGCTTCAAGAGGATATGAAGATTGTGTATTAGTACTCCTAAAGCATGGATGCAACATCCACATAAGAGGTAAACGCACCATACTTGAGATCCACGTTATATATACAAACATGTTTTAAACACAAATTTTTAAAAATAAAAATCTTGCAGATGTGAATGGTAACACGGCTTTATGGGAAGCGATAACATCGAAGCACCATGAGATATTCAGGATCCTTTATCATTTCGCAGCCATATCTGATCCTCACATAGCTGGAGATCTTCTATGTATAGCAGTGAGACAGAACAATGTAGAAGTGATGAAGGATCTTCTGAAACAGGGGATTAGTGTCGACACAAAGAACCACCATGGTTTCACAGCTTTGCAGGTCGCTATGTCGGAGAATCAAATGGACATGGTGAATCTCTTGATGATGAATGGTGCAGATGTTGTTGGTGTGACACCATTGGAGAAGTTAAAGGTTGTGGAAGTAGAAGAAGAACGAGGAAGAGTCAGTATTTTCAGAGGTCATCCATTGGAGAGGAGAGAAAGAAATTGCAATGAAACTGGGAAAGTTATTTTGCTTCCTGTTACACTTGATGATCTCAAGAAAATTGCAGGTAAACACACAAATTTGAAATTACAAATTACATAATTTTAATGAACTTGAGTTTCGTACCAACCGGTTTTGTTGTTTAACCAATCAACCGAGAGTTTTGATTTAGTGCAAACACCAATTTACGGTTTAGGATATGGTCTTGGACAGGTTCTGGTTTATTGTGCTAACCGGGATTAGTTTGTTTTATTTTGGTCTTTTTAACATTTTTTTGTTTGTGTACATAAAACAGGTGAGAAATTTGGGTTTGATGGAAGTGAGACGATGGTGACGAATGAAGATGGAGCTGAGATTGACAGTATTGAAGTGATTAGAGATAATGACAAGCTATACTTTGTGGAAATTAAATAATACTAAAAAATATATTAAAAACGAAAGAAATATAGTAATACTACGAGATAAGATCGAGAGTTGATTAAAATAAATAAAAAGTCGAGTTATGATTTTAAACCTAATATTGACGTAAAACGTAAAAAAAATTGTAATGTTTTGACTGAATTTTATATGCATCCATTTGAGAGGGATGTAAAATATAGTATATGATGGCTAAAGAAATATAACTAATTTTTGATTGGTAACACATTTTATATCGGATACTGCCATTTTACAAAATTGTAACGTTTTACATCATACCAATCATAAAAATGATATAAAAAAATATTATACTCAGCTTTATTTATACAATTTATTTTTATAACTATTCCTTACAGTTTTATATTATATAATACTTCCTATGTATCATTTTTAATGATTTTTAAGATTTTTACACACAAATTAAGAAACTATTTAATTTTCTATTTTTCAACATAAAACCACCATTCCAATACAATTTAACCAATAGAAAATTAATCTGCATAATTTAAAGAGTCAAAAACAACAAAAATATATTTAATTTTACCTTGAAACTTAAAAGATAATCTAATTTGAGACAAAACAATTTCTCTAAAAAATTATTTAATATGATACAGAGGGAGTAACGTTTGCCGTTCTAGCTTATAGATAAAAAACTATAATAAAGGAGAAAAACCCCGAAAATACCCCAAGTAAATTATTTCCGCCAGAAAAATACCTGAACTAAATAATATTGTCTTTTTAATACCCAAAGTTTTGAATTTTGCAAGTTTTACACATCAAAATTGATGGAGTTTAACTTCCATTAACAGAAATTAAACGCTCTTAGTCTAATTAACATGTGTTGACGGAAAAATCATTTTAATCTTTTCCCCCAAATCGATTTGGGCATAAGAAACCCTAATTTCTTCTTTTCTCTTCTCTCAACTAAAATCGACTCTAGAAAAAGCACTGAAGAATATGAAAATTGTTGTCATGCTCTGAATTGAAAGCATTGACAGTATTGTTACAGGCGCGAGAGTGAACAAGGTGGGGTACTTTGTTCATAATCGATCTATGCATTGAGTTTTTGGGATTTCGAGTCGTTGTATTTGAGAAGGTTGTTTTTTTTAGTTCGATTATGGTCGGATTGTTGATTATAATCGACTTTAATGGCGAAATTTGAGTATTTTGTTTCTTGGTTCGATTTTGAGTTTGTTTTTTTGGTTAGATTATCCATTTATATGAATAATATGAGCTTGATTTTGGTGTTTGCTTTGTATGCAGTGATTCACAGTCCATAAAACTAAAAGTGTATTATGGAGGATCAATGGATTATATTGATAAGAAGTTTACTTACAATGGAGGATCCGTAAAGGAAGACATTGTCATTGATCCCGTTTTAATTACGTGGTCATGCTTTGATGAGTTTTGCCATGGTAATGCAGCATGTGGTAAAATGGAGCAAGTATGGTACAAGCTTTCACATGAGAATATATCGACAGCGAGATGTATATTTGAAAACAAAGATGCTCAGATCAGGAGGATGTGTAGTGAAGCTATGATAACAAGAGAAGTTGATTTGTATATTGAACAAGAATTTGGTCCAACTTCAGAAGAATATGATGTTGAGTTAGGTGACGAGAGAGGTGAGGAAGAGGAAGAAATTATAGCAAAAGAAGGTGTTGGTGATGATCCAAGGTTTCAGAATTTGTATGATGAACACTTCACTGAAGCATCTACTGGATTTGGTGTCAATGGTCTTCCACAATCATCTCAAAACCCTTAGTGTTTGGATCAAGTTATTTCTTATTTATGAACTTCTGTATTGTTTTTTAGGATTTGTTTCGGATGATATTGCTATGTTTAATTTTTTGGTGGATTATGTATTTGGATATATTAAGCTATTGAGGATGGTCTTTTCTTTCATTAGATTGTCTCTGACATTTTGATTTAAACAATAATCACCACCACGTTTGAGAAACACCATCATACAACATCTTCAAAGATAACTCAAAAACAACATTAAAAGACATACTTCACCAACTCACCATCTAAAACTCATACAATACATAATTCACACTATCTAGTTTTTTCCCATCGTAAGGATTATTGTTGTGCCAACTATGAAACCTCCCCATGATATAACAATAAATTGACACAATAGTTTTTCCCTCTCTTTTGAGGTCATAGCTTCGTTTTCATCTCTGCTTCGAGTTTTTGCACCATGGTTGAATCAACTGCAATTGTTCTGTTTGTGTTCACAGCTTCGACTTTGTTCTTAAGTCTCTTAATTTCTTCTTTCTAATGACGAATTTGATCTCTAGCCTCCAATAAACTCTCCTTCTGCCAACCATGTGGCTTTTCTTCATCAACCCATCTTAAGAAACCATGAACATCACATCTAAAAAACCACATTCCCGGATTATCATTGGTCCATTTCGCCTTTGTTGTTTGCCTCCGACAATGACACAGGACCCGAGCTTGTTTGTCCGTAATTGTGACTCCGACTCCAAGAATTTGCATCTGACCCTGAGCTTGGACTTCGTTCCATCTTTTTTTTTTTGTCGATTTTGTTAGAGAGGAAGAGAAGAAGAAATTAGGGTTTCTTATGCCCAAATCGATTTGGAGGAAAAGATTAAAAAGATTTTTTCGTTAACACGTGTTAATTAGACTAACAACGTTTAATTTTCGTTAACGAAAGTTAACCTCCGTCAATTTTGATGTGTAAAACTTGCAAAATTAGAAACTTTGGGTATTAAAAAGACAATATTATTTAGTTCAAGTATTTTTTTTGACAACTAAAAAATTTTGGTATTTTTGTGGCAGAAATCATTTACTAGGGGTATTTTTCGGGATTTTTCCCTATAATAAAGTAATAAGTTGACAAGGAAAGGTCGTGAACCTGATAATAATAAAATTAAATGTACCAAAAGAATATTAAAATTAAATTGAGTTCGAAATTTATTAAAACCTAGCTAATTTACTGTACCAGCTTTAGAACATGGTATAGTTTCTTCGTATATGAAAATGTGACGTGACTGTCGTAGTATCAGTATCACATGCCTATGCTACGGTTCGAATTTAGTTGAATTATTGAGTTTATTTATTTTGGAAACATCTTTTTGAGGTTGTACACGTTATTTTGTTTGTAAAGGAAGAAATTTTATTCTTTGGTATTATGGAAAAGTCGTTGAATTGAAGTGAAACGATCACGTGATCTTCACGTGGAATTAATTTATGATACTTCTTTGTCAATGAATCCATAAAATGATGCGACTTTTTTTGTGTACCACTTGAAGTTTGGACACACTCCAAACCTTATGTAGATAAACAACAAAACGAGTGTAGGTGAAAATTGAAATGGAACGTATCATAATTCTTATTCAACATTCTTATTCAACATAGAGTGAATAAAATTCTATGTAGCTAATTTGAAAGTACTAAACGAATTAAAATTGCATATACTTGTGTTTATTGAGCTGATTTTTGTTTTCTGAATTTAAAACTATATATGTAGAATAATGATTAATGAAGTATCAACTATAAAATGGCCAATAACATAGAACCAAAATAACATTCAAACCATACCTTTAGATTTGTGCTTAGTTTGAAAAAAAAATATATACAAACTCGTCGACGACAAAATTAAACAAAAATTCCATGTTAAAGGACCTACAAAGAAAAAGCTTTTCCCTTGAAAAATTATGGACCGTCTATGTATTACCAAATTATAGTTCGTATATCATTTATCAATTCGTATACATATGTGATATGTCTAACTTAAAAAGTACTATCATAATTGGAAGCTAATCACCCACTATAGTTTTATAATAAGCTCGTAAGTCGTAACATGGGGGCAGTGTACGGATGGGGAAATGAGAAAACATCAGATACCAAATCTATGTATATCAATCCCAGTTACGTGCAGAGAAGAAAAAGAAATGTTTTGTAGGGGTATTTATGACATTTCGTAATCATGTGGAACCCACCTCATTTAATGAGTGTGAGATAATGTTATCCGTCACATGGCCTTACATTATCTATGTCTGTTTCCAAACACAAAACCAACCAACAATTCTCTTTTCTACTATTATTGTATTTTACTATTTTTCTTTCAATTTTTTTCTCTTCGCTCCTTTTTTTCACATGTTGATATTGTTATCTACAATTTTTTTCAATTTCTGAGATATTGATTCATTTTCATTCTTAATGTTAAAAAAGGAAAAAAAGAAAGAAAGATAATTCGTTAAAGTAGTTAACATTCAGAGCCACTGGTGCACCTGTAATACTACAGCAGAAAAAGCAAAACAATACTAGTATGTGCAAAAAGCTTTTAATACGTGTGGGTCCCATTGAATCACGTCCATGCTTACATTTTTGTTTCCTTCTATTAATGGGCTTCGTTTTGGCCCGTTTACCTCTTCTGGCTACGATTTAATCGCTATTTTAAACAAATTAATATACTTTTTTCACATCATTAATATACTTTTTTTTTTCTTTTAGAGAAACTGAGTTTAATTTAATATACAAAAAAAAAACATAACAGAACAAAAGAATAAAACTACTCCTGAATAAGAGGAAGAATATCAATGTACATGATAAATCTTATTCGTCAGAATTTTTTTTTTGGAAATTTTGCTAAATTGATTCATATTTAATTATTGTTTTGTAAAATAACATTTGCCTTTTTGTATCAATTTTTTTTTATATTACCTTTGATTAATATTGGAAAATACAAAAAAATAGTTTTTATAATTTTATAAAATCAGAAAAATAGAAAATAGTAATGTACAAAACATATAGATTCATGTTTATATTTTTTTCAAAAAAAAATATGACAAAAAATTATTTTTTTTCTACCATAGTCGAATCTACTAGTAGATTAGGTGTTCTGCAAATTTGTTCTACCATGTTTTAGTTTGCTTCATTTTTATCTGTTTTTTTTTAATTTTTATCTGTTTTTAATTTTTTGTTCATATCCCAATTAATTTTTAATTTTTAATTTTATGTATGTTAAAAAAGAGATTTTTAAAAATTATTTTTATTCAATTTGAAGGTTAAAATTGAGAGATGAAAATAGCAAAGGTTATTGGGACAAGAAATTATAGGTAAAAAGATAATTTATAAAACAGTAAATAGAAATCTAATTTTTTTAGTTTGTGCTATATTTTATAGAGTTTCTCTTGTTGGATCATTCATATCGTGATTAATTTTTTACTTGATAAAATCACGTAATGGAAACCATTTGACTTATTTCGTATATTATTAAACAAAAACATTGATTTTGTCGTTTTTGTTTTTGGAAAAGAATCGAGTGAATCTTGATAAGAAAAGAAAGGCTTGTACACGAACGTATAAAAATATATATACGTCGGTGACTTAGTGGCTGTATCCGTAACTGACTAATCTCTTAAGTAAGTGTTTAGTTTACCCTTAGGTAATACTTTTTTGGTTAGACAAAACCCTAAGTATCTGCTAATATATATTTTCCATGAAATGCGGTCGAGGAATGTGGTTTGTTCCTCTAGTTATTATAGTCAAAGTAGAGTAATGATTAAGAATCACATGATGGATATATGATTAAAATTTGAAAGTTTTGAAACTTGATATCACCAACATCACAATGACATCATATTTGAGTTTAAAGTATTTTGTGTTGTACTCCTGAATTTAAAGTAACAAGTAAGCCAAAAATGTAAATGAAATGACTTTGGGTTGAGAGGGTAATGATAATCGCGGAAGATTTTAAACATGACAAAGTGTCAACTTCGATTTAAATCCATCAAGTTTTAAACTTTCTTTATCTATTTTCTCGGAAACATTCATTAAGAAACCGAAACAAATATCGAATTCCTAGGGGTCCAGGAATAAATTTGAGTGGGATTAATATTCTTTTCTTCATCTCATTTTTATTATTATGCCTTCCACATATAGGTAATTGCTTAAATATATACTGGAAAATAAACTATTGTTTAGGTAAATGATAATTTTAGGTATCATCAACTGCAGAAAAATTGATTGATAAAATAGTAATTAAATAACTAATTGTTGTGGATGGTTTTAGAAACACAGAAGACTTTTAATAAAATGTGCAATGTTAAGAAAACCCCGTCATATCTATAAATAACGTGTTAAAAACTATATTCTTCATTTCCAGAATTGTTTAGCCACAGACTTTTCAAATAACCTATTTTAGCATAATTTTGCTAGAAGAGTCTTGTCATCATGAGTTGGTTTTCAATTTAGAATTTGGCAATTTTCATATTTGTAACCTATAATTTGGTTAGCTTGTCCCTTGAAATATAGAAGTGGTTCATATATGTGTATTTTCTTAAACTCAAGTTTGGTGAGGGGAGTTAATGAGTTGGGTGGTATGTAGATGGAGAGGAGACATAGAGCTTCAAGAGTGTTGAGGATTTATTATTAATGGTGAATTTCACAGTTGACAAAATAATGTAATGCAAATAAAAAACAATAGGAAAAAAGGACATATTGGCTAGGGAGGATTTCCTTGATATATAATGTAATGATTATACTGTAAGATCATTTACACCAACAATTAATTCATGTGACATAAGAAACTATTTAGTTTTTCTTTTGATAAATTTGGTCCATATTTTATAAAAAGATGATGGAATAGTTCAATATTATCTAATTAACAAATAGATTATAATTTAGGAAAACTAGTTTATATTTTGATAGTAACGAATAGGTCTCTACTAATTCTTGCATTGTGTATTTTTACATTCAATAATTAATCCACGTCTATTAAATAATAAGTGATTGATTATAGATATTTTCCAATTGTAAACAACAAACAACCTATCATTTATCAACTTTAAATAAAAAACAAGCAATTGTGAGAAAAACTTAATTAAAAAAAAAAATGGTACATAATTTTCCGTCATTTATGTACTCTGCATATATGGACACACTTGCATCTACTCATCTCTCTCTCTCTAACATTCATTAATTTATTATCTCCAACCTTCCAATTCTCTCTCTCTCTCTCTCTCTGCGCAACATGGATAGCCCGACGAGCATACGTAGCAAACAACCACCGGAGATTCTCTCTCCATGCAGTAGCCAACGACGGAGAAGCAGCTGCGACTCCAACTCACCGGAATTCGAGTTCTGGCGTCTAACCAACCCTTCATTTCCTCAACCTGATTCATCAGATCTTCTCTCCGCCGACGAGCTTTTTCACGACGGTGTTCTTCTCCCTCTTCACCTCCTCTCCATCAAACCCGAGACTCAACTCGACCCGAATATCACAGAATGTGACCCGAATCCATCTCCTTCCGTTTCCCACCCAACGACGGATAGTTTGGTCACAGAGCATAAACCCGGTTTAAGATCCGAGTTGACCCGGGAACCGACGGTTTCGAAGCGGTGGAGGGATATTTTCAAGAAGAGCGAGAGTAAACCGGTTGGGAAGAAAGAGAAGGTTAAAGAGAGTAAGAAGAAAGAGAAGAAATCCGGGTCGGGTCCGGGTACGGGTTCGGGCTCCGGAGCGGAGCTAAATATCAATATTTGGCCGTTTTCAAGAAGCAGATCCGCCGGGAATAACGTGACCCGACCCAGAATGTCTTTCGGAGCTCCGACGACAAGGAAAGTCAGCAGCGCGCCGTGTTCACGGAGCAACTCCACCGGAGAATCTAAATCGAGGAAGTGGCCGAGTAGTCCTGGTCGGAACGGTGTGCATCTTGGTCGGAACAGTCCAGTTTGGCATGTCCGGCGTGGAGCTCCGGCTGGGAAAACAGTACCCGAGCCGATGGGTCGGGTCGTGGGTAAAAGGGAAATTCCCGAGGCGCGTAGGGGTAAAACGGTAATTGTTGAAAATAATAAAGCAAAAGTCTTGAATCTGAACGTGCCGATGTGCATCGGTTATCGGAGCCGGTTAAGCTGCAGAAACGAAGAGAGTGAGTACATTGGGAATGACAATAATATTAACGCTAATGTTAATGTTAACGTTAATTCTAATCCTAATAATGGTTTATTTGGTTTTCGTAATCTCTTTATTAGTAAGAAAGTTCATTGACTTTTTTTTGTTTGTATTATTATAGTAATCTTTTGGAAGTGTCTATTTGTCAAACCCTCTTAATATAGTCTCGAGGGTCCATTTTAATTTTTTTTAAGTTGCTTACTTTTGCTATTAGTACGATGTGTGGATTTGGGCAGATTTACTTATTTGCTTATATATCATGTAAATTGAGCATTCGATGATCTTTTTATATTATTATGTAATGTTAAGGACTTTTTTCCATTTTTAAGGGGTTGGTTTCATGTTTGAAGTAAACTAAGGTTGTTAATATTATATTTCTACAATACTCTGAATTTAGTGAAGGCACTAAAGAGTCTTTGCTAAAAACGCATAATGAGGAATCGTATCCGTAACTTCGTATACTATACTTGAGAAACACTTACAGAAAAGGGAAAATAGACTTGATAATAATAATATAAAGCGAGCCTAAATTATTAACATCACGATTTGTTCACAAGTGGGCTATATTGCGATGATTGTAAAGAACAGGAATACAATCCTTTAAGAATGGTGGGCTATATTGACTGGGCCGATATCGGCCCATAGAGAAAGACGGAAAACGTCATTACAACTGAACTGACCATAGAAAAACACGGAACTCGTCATGACCAAATGCATTCCTCGTTTAGGTTGGAGTTAGAATGGTGTGGTTGTCTATAAAATACGGAACTTATATGTGATGATAACAATTCAATCGTCTCGATTTATTAATTTTATAAAATCTCTTTATCGATATTTGCCACGGAGATGGTGGAGAATCATCATAACCTTTAATTATCACGATCATCTCAGACAAGATACACGACCGAAATCCTGGTCGGAGCTTCCTCTTGATCTCTTGAGTTTGGTGTTCAAACGTCTCGGCTTTGCTGATTTCCAACGAGGGAAGTCAGTGTGTTCTTCTAGGTCCTCTGCTTCGAGACAATCCGTGCCCAAAAATCAGATCCCTTGGCTGATTCTCTTCCCCGAACAAAACAAGAACAATAACAATTGTTGCACGTTGTTTTAATCCGGAGGAAAAGGACAAACTTTACAAAACACAAGATCTTGGTGTTGAATTTGGAAAGAGTGTTTGTGTAGCATCCTATGGAAGTTGACTCTTAATGCGAGATCTTCGGTACAATTTCTACATTCTGAATCTATTTACACACGAGATGATCGATCTACCTGATGTGGACCGAAAGTCGTCTGATGGTGTTAATATACGATCCCCAGTGTTATGGATTGACGAGAAAACCAAAGATTACGTTGTTTCATGGGGATTTGCAAGAAGTTGTGTGGTTTATTCCAAGAAAGGAGATAACTTGTGGAGGCAAATCCCCAAAACTTCACATTGTATTGACTTGGTTTACAAGGATCACAAGCTTTACTTCCTAAGCTACTCTGGTAGGGTAAAAATCTTCGACTTTTCTGGAGAGATCCCGCGAGAAACCTTTGAATGCAGTGTTATTCTGAGTGGAATGGAGTTACCTCGTCGTTGTCGTCGACTACCTAATTCATGGTGCGTTTCTGAGACAAAACTTGTAGTCACAGTAACTGGAGATATCCTCAAGGTTGAAAAGTGGTTTAGACCTAGGTCTGGAATCTGGTCTTTCCGTCTCTACAAGTTTTATTCATCAGGTTTCTACAAGAAACCTGAGCAACTTGACTCTTTGGGCGATGAGGCAATGCTTTTTGATAAAAGGCATCCCTGTGCTTGTCAATGGCTTGGAGGGAGTCGAGAGAAATGCCATCTATTTCACTAGGAGTCATAAAAGGAACAGAAAGGAGATCTCACTCTTCAATCTCGAGACACAAAAGTTGGAGCAACTACACGTGTTTGATTGTTCGTCCATTCAACTCTCTAGAGCACGATGGTTTTTACCAAGTTTCAAGCAAACAATGGTTGATCTCAAATCTACGTTTTCCCTTTTAGTATGTTTTTTTCCCAGTTTTAATCAATATGTTCGTTTACTCTCACTAATTTTGACTACATACATTTTGTTACGAGGAAGATGAAAAAGAGTCATGAGGAAAACAAGGGTTAATTTGTGTGATAACCAAAAAAAAAATTGTAATTGACAATCTAACCAAAAACTCTAGATTTTGCGATATAGGGGACTTTTGGTTAGATTACCAATTATAATTTTTTGTTTGGTTATTGATGCCAAATTCTCGAAAAACAGTGCTCTTTGTTTATGTGTTTCTTCCTTCTCGGCGAATCCAAGGGTTGCTTATTAAAACAACTCTCATATGTGATGCTCATCGGCCGGGTCGTATCTGTTGTGGCCGCGTCATGATGTTATTATTTCCTATCCGTCCAAGTTGATGTCATCTACATCTCCGAACTCTTCTTCATTCTTTGGTTCTGGTTGTTCATTTTTCAAGTCCCAATCCATCTTCTAAGTCTCCTCCATGCTCCAAAGTCTCAAATGCTGCAAGAAATGCAGAGAGTCAGATGCAGCATACCAAAACTGTATGGTCGGCCAAGTGGTACAAAAAAACAAGAAAAATAGTTAAAAAGCACTTGATTACGTTGTACCTGTTTAGATTCGAAAGCTCATACCCAAACCACTTGAGAAATTCAAGCCCAAGTACACAACTCTCTAAAAATACCCTTATATTTTCTTTGTTAAGGGGGTATTCGAAACTGAATACTAAAATATTATACAAAAAAGTTTTATTCTCTTAAGCTTGAGACATATGTGGTGTCTTAAGTCTCTTTTTGGTTGTTTGGGACCAATTTTTCTCTGGAATCTCTCCGATTTATCTTTGGTTTCGGCCGTTGTACGGCGGAAATCATCTTCAATACTCTTTCTTCCTTTTGCTCTCTACTTCACCACCAAATTTCTTCTACCAAACGTCTAGATACTCCGTGGACCACCCTTGTTCAGCCTGGAGACACCATCTTTTTACCTTCTTTTTTACTACCTTCTTTTCTACTCACTTTCCACGTGTCACGGTAGTTTTTCTGTCCCTTTCTCTCTCTTGTCTTTTATTCTGATTTGAGCGCTGCAGAGCCATCAGAAAACACCCCCATCGTTTTTCCGAGAATTTCATGTGTTTTATGTTTGTTGATTGTGCAGAAACGGACTCCATTAATTTTTTAAAAAGATTAAAATTTTCCGAACGAATTACAAATTTTGAGTTACAAGCTTAAAGCTAAATGGTGTATTAGAGTTGAGTTAGTGTTTTAAATCTTAAATGGTGTCGTTGGTTTATTTCAATGTAACAGTTTGTATATTTGATTAAGGTTATAATAAATGTTTTTATATTACTAGCAAAGACATTTCAGAGAATCGCAATTCTCAGTTTTTTTTTTTAAGTTTGTTTTTTTTATAGTTATTATCAATTTAAATGAGAGAATGTTATTTTAGTCTTTTAGTTCTAAAATTGTGGTTAAATTGAAACATTTTAAAAAAGTGTGTTATTATATTTGGAAACAAAATTTGATTTGGTGATATTTGTGAGAATTTTCCTTAATTATAATAAATGTTTTTATATAACTAATAACCCTTTTTATGTTAATTCTGCCTTTTATAACACATACAATTGCCTTGAGGTTGCTTCGCTACAGCTCTTTAGCAAAGAGAGAAAAGAATAAAGAATTCTACGGGAAATCGGAAACGTCGAAGTGAGCCGTAGTACAGACCTAGTAAGATGAGGAGATAATGGGCGAAGTCCTTTCTATTTATGTTCAATCGCTCTGCTCGCGGAGAGCCCGACCAACTTCTGCTCCAGTCTTCTCGGTCTGCAAGCCTAATTCGGATTCTTTTTCTAACGTCCTACCTACAGGCGCATAGGAGCTAGTTTTCCAACCGCGGAACAATATCTTACACTTAGATTCCACCATAGTGCTAGATTAACTAGGCCTTCCCTCCACTAAACAGATTCCATCGTAGTGGATAGAATTTTTTAGACTAAGGGCAGACCGCAAGGGCAAATCTTAGGCATTGGTTCCGAGGACGGTAGCCTACTGAGAATGAAGGAAGAGAAGCGGAAGACTTTCTAAGAATATTTCCACGATCATATACCGGTCTTAGTGGACTGACAGAGTGAGCTGGAAAGGTTCCATCTTTCTGGGGAAATTCAAGAGAGCTAGCTTCGGTCTTAGCTCACCTAAGAAAGGACGGAGCTGTCGAGTAAGGATTGGCCGAAGTCAGTTATGTACCTGGGAATCAACCAATCAAAAATAAAGTGGAAGAGACTTTATTGTATATGATAATAAAAGGGAGTGGGAAAGCTGCAGTAATTCTTTGGAAAAGCCCGGTTCTCTTTGTCTTCGAGCTTTCATTTTTTAATCCACTCTTTCGTTCCTTCATATACCTCCCCACCAATAGATAGAGACAAATAGGAATAACCAAACCACGTCTTATTTCGGTTTATGAAACTGTGTTTATGTTTTATTTATAAATAAAACAAATTTATAAAAACCTCTAGCTTTCTTCGGGATTTAGCCCGAACTGTTCGGCAGATTCCCACGCCTTACGCACCCGTTCGCCACTTTGTTCACAACTCTTCCCACGCACTTGCGACGTCCCCGGCATAAATGCAAGGAGGATGTATAGCTAATATAGGATCTTGTGGAAGGAAATTAGGCATTCGCAGTTGCAGAGCTATGATATTTGTCATTTCGGATGAAAGCGCTTGAAACCAGATCCTTTCTTATCCCAGTCCATCCATGGAAACACGGAAAGTGTATAATTTCTAATTTTTTGAATTTCATTCTAATTAATTTCATTCTAAGAATAACTAATAATAAAGTTAGAGAGTAATTTAGAAAATAAAATTGAAGATTTTTATATTATAATACAATGAATAATGATAAGTCGTCTCTTGAATCGCCAAATATATATATTTTTTCCCTTTTTCGAGAGAGGTTTAAGTCATCTTAAAAGAGTCCTCGACTGTATTGGAAAAACAAAAAGTCCAATATGGTGGGAGATCTCTAATTTGATTGAGAGCTTTCAATCAAATTAGATTGTAAAGTAGTAGTCCTGTGTAAAAAAAAGCTGGTGGGGCGGGGTCCAAGCAAGCGTAAGGGGAGGGGGACTAGGGTGGAAGGGTCGTCGAAGGAGATGCATTTCTGGTACAAGTGGTATTGGACAAGATCTCAGGGAATCATCTCTCGAGTGTCTTCAAAAACACTGCGCCAAGAGACCAAGCGGAGCCTCTCGGTGAATGTGGTAAACAAATTGAAAGCCATATCAATCGGTATAAAATGACAAACCTTTTGGTATGTACCACAAAACACTAAGAAGGACCCCGCCGGTTCTACTCTCCTTGACCCGTCAAATTTTCTCTTTTTTTCAACATAGATTTGCAGTCACAAAATATAGAATCCAGTACAAATCGGAACCATTAACTATTGACTATAAATTCATGACCGTTTTTGAATTCAAATCTACTTTTTTTTATTATTTCTAATAGTATAAGAAAATCATTAAAAATCAATCGAGTGACTCGACTGACGGAAATCAAGCAAATGAACATCCCATATTCTTCTTCCCTAAACCCTGACTACACGGAAGAAAAAATCTAACGGGTCAAAATTAGCAACTAGATCAATAAACGGGCAAATCCATCATCATAACCTTCGGGAGGTGGAAAGAAAACTTCCCAGCCTGACTAGCCGAGCATCCCCCCACCATTTCAAATGACTCGAGCGTGTATCGATCAGCTTGAAGTGCGTAGCTGGCTTGTGAAAGCATGGAAAGGTATCCAGAAAGCACAGTAACAGCTATGATATAGGCACCCTCTCACCTAATACCCCCTCTTAACATTACACCACTGAATCCCCAATCCTTTGCTTGCTGTGCAGTGACAGTACCAATATCCACTAATCGTTGTTTCCAGATACGGTTGCCGGTTGACATCTCTTCTAATTCATCGATACGAGAAGCAAATTGTTGTGTGACCTTTTCTCTGAACTATGGCCATAGAAAGGAACTGAAGTGGATGGACCCTATCTTCGGTTATCAATCGATCTAATCTCTTCTGTCCTATGTACATTGTCGCATTCAGAGGGGGTTTTTACATATTATTTCGATCATTCCAAGCGAGATGAAACAATTATAACCTCTGCTCATCTCATTAGGGGTGAATACTTTCTCTTTCTGCTTAGAGGATAAAGCAGGCAGCCTAGAGAATAAAGAATAATACCCAGGAGCCCCACCCAGGTATGATAGGTATCCGAGAGGCCAATTAATGATACCGATAAAGCAAGGTAACTTGCTCGAGCACTTACTGACGCTCTGCCCATTCACAAGGACTCGATTCTATGTCCAAACATCACATGCCAGCAGATGTGGTCACCATCATAGGGACTCAAGATATTGTGTTTGGAGAGGTGGATAGATAGGACGACTAGTTGCTCGATCCAGGACCTTAGCTTTATTGCGAGCCCAGAAGTCTCTCTTTTTTTCGCTTTTTCGGCTTAACGACTCTTTCTTCGAACCTTTTGGTATGTATTGCCCCATAATTATAGATCAGATCCACCAGACGAGAAACTCAATTCCGCACTGCTGCTGAGTCGTCGGACTTATCCACCAAGGGATTCGTGGAATTTCTGTGAATTGCGTTGGGGGAAATCTACCAAAGCTAGGCAGATAGATAGACGAATCATTGTACTACTTGATTCAAAAGGTTCTTGATGATTAACTACTAAAATAAAACTAAATTCTATTTCTTAACTTATATGAAGTTATATATGTATGCTATTCTTTTTTATTTAGATTCCTTTATTTTTGGGGTAATATTTTATTTAATTCGATGTAAATGAACCATAACTATGCAAAGAGGACTTCGAAAAAACAAGGAGCCGGTCCAATCGCTCAAAGGAAGGTTCCTTTAGCACAATGAATTACTTATATAGTAGTGTAACCTTCTCTTCGTACAAAAAAGCCTATTCTGAAAGCCGTCTTTCAATGCCTGTACCCCAAAAGAGGGCTAGGTTCAAGGGTAAGTTTAAGTTTCAATAGTTAATTTTTTTTTTATTTAAAATTGAGCTTCGTGCTTGTTTTCTCTATTTGATTTCTATTGTCTATTTAACCTAAATAATAATTTGCTATGCTGCTTTCTTTCATCATATGGTTTAGAGCTAGACTAAGTTCTTCCATTACCTTGCCTACCCCAAGGCTATCCTACCAGTAGGTACTTGCCTTCTGCCCTAGCTTTCCAACAAGCAGTCAACCTGCCCACCTATCTTATTTAGGACATTCCTACCTCTAGGTTATAATGATGAGCCTTGTCTCGGTCAATGAAGTGGAGTGGGCTGAAACAGAAAGTTGGGTATTGTATTTTTATGCTCGTTTGGCCGGAATCCCCTATAGTGCTTTTCGGGCGAAGTGACGCCCATATGCGAAGTAGCAAAAGTAGGAGTAGCGGGTACTATTTATGATGTCCCTGGGATTGTAGCCAGGGATCGTCAACAAACCTTAGCTATTCGTTGGATCCTTGAAGCAGCTTTCAAACGACGTATAAGCTACAGGATAAGCTTAGAGAAATGTTCATTTGCTGAGATACTGGATACCGGGTGAGCATAGGGGGAAAGGGATCCCGGACGGTGGAAGAGCCAGGGGAGGCCGGGTCATTTGACGGAAATGGAAGGAGGAACCCCTCTTATAGAAAGCCCTATGAAGTTAAGGGAGGTGAATGAATTCTTGGAAAAAGTTCTCCCAATAACTAAAAAGTGTATCATGCCTGAATCTAACTGGAGTTCGCGGTGGTGGAGGAACTGGATCGGAAAAAAGAGGGATTTTTGTTGTAAGATATCTAATGAAACCGTCGCTGGAGGAACTGGATCGGAAAAAGAGGGATTTTTGTTGTAAGATATCTAATGAAACCGTCGCTGGAATTGATATCTCATTTAAAGAGAAAGATATCAAATATCTGGAGTTTCTTTTTGTATATTATATGGATGATCGAACCTCCTAAGTCAAATTGATAATTATCTGCCATTGAAGGTTGGTCTGTTACCGTCATTGAAAAAGAAGCGAACAGAGCGGCAACATTGCTCGGAGTGTCGCAAGAGACCGAAGGTACCAGTCCTATATATCTAGTGAGGAACCTCGGTGGTTGGCTGCTGTTCTATTGAATAAAGAGAGGAAACCCTTCGAGGTTGGCCCTCGAGTGAAGTTGTGAAGTTCTCGAACAGACCCTAGCCTGGACGAACCGCCGTTGATGTAAGTAGCCCTTAAAGGAATAAAGAAGAAAGAGCTGCTAAGCGCGCTATAAGAGGGAGACGGTTGAGTTTTCCTTGGTTTTCCAATGAATATCATTTCTCTGCTTTGGTATGACGAGATAGCTCAGGGTTGCTCTTTTCCTCTTTGCCCTACTTCTGTTTCCCGTAAATAGTATGCGAGCTGATGGTATCCTTAGCTGTATTCCTATGAAATGGAAGGGATGCAAATAAAGTCCTATTTTCAATTCCGAGATACTCAGATCTTAAAGGGTTTCTCAAACGGGAAATCTTAACAGAAGAATGTCAATATAAACAGGATAGTACTGGGAAGATTAACCACAACAAATCATAAACATCAGATCGGACCTTTAATAACAAGAATTTGATTAGCGTTCTTTCTTTTAGTTTGAACAACAAAGTCCGGGCCAACAATATCCCAAGTTAATCTGTAAAAGTCAGCTGGAAAACCATCCGAGCCAGGGGATTTGTCGAGCGGCATGCTGAAAAGACAATTTTGAATCTCCTCTGTAGTAACCTGTTGCGGGATAAGGGGAAACCACTAGCATTCGATGCATCAATGAATGTGCTTGCGCCCTCTTTTATGCTCGATGCCTATTCTGTTCCTTCTGTGGCATTTGTCACCTATTCTGATTCCCTTGCAGAAGCCCATTACATTCTTCCGTCTTTCTTCTCATAAAAATGCTCCTAATCTACGAATTTTTTCTGGCTCGGCTATACTATCCAGCCGAGCCATTCTCCTTTTTTAGAACCTTTTCCGTAGTTCTTTCCCCTTTTTTGAACCTTGGGTTCAGATTCCATGATTCCTTTCTTTCAGTTGCAGATTCCACTCATTCGTTGTATCCTGTTTTTTATTTTTACGTTTTTTATCTTCGATTCTGCATAATTTTTTTCAATATTTTTTTCTTGGTTTGACAGAGCTGATTCGGGATTTCTTATTTGAATTCTGACTTAACCTTTTACGCGTAAATTCACTATTCCATTCATAGAGAAATCATAGAGAAAGAAAAAGTATAGATTACGATATACTGACTGAACTATGACTATTCATGATTCCATAATTGAATCAATTACACAAACTAAAGTAATGCTATGGTAAAACTTCATGCGGTAAAAAGCAACGTGCGACTTGAATTGAAGGACAGAATGGAACGCGACAGAGCACTCCCTATCATCAGGTAGTGCGCGCCATTCAGAACTATGATATCGTCTTCTAGTCTATTCGGCAGGTCCAAGTTGTTTTGGTCTTATAAGCTCAGGTTCTTGAGCCGAATAGTCCGATTTTTCCCCCACGACGATAAGGGGCCAAAAGATCTACTACTTTAATTCCTGTTTCAAAAATAGATAATTTTGTATCTAATTCTATAAAAGCAGGCGCGGATTTATGGATAGGAGATGTTGTGCGCGTATCGACAGGCCCTAAATTATCAACAGGTTCCCCAAGTACGTTGAAAATTCGTCCTAAAGTCGCTCCGCCGACTGGAACACTTAGAGGATTTCCCAGGATACTTTTTGGCGGAATAGTCACGCTATGTATAATATCTTCGCTCTCAATAATTACAGACAAGTCTCTATAACATAGAAAGGCAGGGTGTCCGTGACGTGTACGTGTAGGATGAACCAAATCCTCATTGAATTTGATTTTTCCATTATAAGGGGCTCGTACATTTTCAAGTTTGAATTTGTTCATTTGGAATCTGGGTTCTTCTACTTCATTTTTATTTACTTCTTATTTCTTTATTTTCTCTCTCTTTTCTTTATTTGATTTCTTTTTTGATTTTATTCCCTTACATCATTTTTAAGTCCCATAGGTTTGATCCTATAGAATCTGACCCGTTTTCTCATTGAGCGAAGGGTACGAAATAAATTCAATCAGATTTCTTTTTGATAAAAAAAAAATCAGGATTCTTTTATTCGTTTTTTCAGTTTCGTGTCAGGACTTGAACCAAATATCCCCACTTCTTCTACCCATCCTGCATGTTGTCCTTTTCTTTTCATTCCCTATTGGAATAAAACCCTTTTTATTTTCTATTTAGTATTTTTCTACTTAACCTGCAACACACAAATAAAAAAAGCAAATAGATCTTTTTGAATTCGGTTTAAATCTTCAGTTAAAACATAGAACTTTTTTTGAATGAATATGTAAAATTTTGAAAATAAGTTGTTTGATTCATTTTTTTTTTAAGTGACCTTAGAACCTAGAATATGATCCCTTCTACTTTATTCAAATTGAATTTACTTCAATTTGAATTTGAACTCATTAGATACATAAATTGAAAGTTCAATCATCTCAGAAGGCTCGACTAAAAAAAAACAAAAGATAAAGGAGAAAAAACCGATTTTGGTTTTTTAACAGTTTGGGGAATGGAAACTGAACTTCCGTTTGGTTCGGCAAAAAAAAAACGTTCTTTTTTTGAACCCATTTTTAAAGAATTCAAAAAAAGAATCAAAAAATTCAAAACGAAGCCTTTTCAAGTTTTAAGTGACAGATAGAGGAAGAGCAGCAGATCGGAGCTTATTTGCATCAAACAGGTTGGTGGCCGGCCTTTCGTCAAGGCCCAGGAATCCGCTGGACATCTCAGCGGCGGGATTTTTTTTATACCCGCATCTGATCGAAGTTTCATTTTAGTGCCCCTAGATAAAGGAGAGCTCTTTCTAGGTGGGTCGCTTCGCGCAAGACATTGCTTAGGACCAACGGGTCACACGACAGGTGCACGATCGACTTTGCACGCTCCATCCTTCGCCCTCAAACCCCGGAGAGCTTTGAGTTGCTTCGCCCTTTCGTCTTGAGAAATGCTCGAGTTCCTATTATCGAGTAATCAAATACCTCCGGACCTCTCCTTTTAGTCGAGTTGCTAAAGCACCTCTACTCCGCCTACTTCTTGTGCCCCACCACTTCACTTTCACTTAGGCCCGGGCCAAGTCAGTGGGGGACCCTGTCGGGCTCCTTCCACCCCCCCAAAAAAAACAAACTGTACGTGAGAGTTTCCCTTCATACGGCTCGAATCATTCTCAGATGCCTCCCCGGGCATCCTTTCCTTCTTTGTTGAGTTGGTTCACGCGCGCGCAAACGAGCACCAGCCGCAACAGCAGGAAACTATGACCAGTCTGAATCATCATTTGTCAGGACTATTCGGGGTAAGCTCCTTGGCTTGGACATGACATTTAGTCCATGTCGCTATTCCTGCATCCAGGGGGCAATATGTTCGATGGAATAATTTCTTAAATGTATTACCGCATCCCCAAGGGTTAGGCCCACTTTTTACGGGTCAGTGGAATCTTTATGCTCAAAACCCCGATTCAAGTAGTCATTTAGTTGGTACCTCCCAAGGATCAGGAACTGCCATTCTAACCCTTCTACGTTCCTCGGAGTGACTCGAGCACTTGTCTAGAGAACTGCAATACCCTCTTACGGAATGATCTCGGTGTTCTCGCTATGTCGTCAATCTCATATACGGAAATGGTCTGACCAAGAGGCATCGATCACCATTATGGCAGAGGATTCGGGTAAAATATGCACTTCCTCGGGAATGAAAAAAAAGCGATCTACTTTCATTTCGTATTTTGTCTTAAATTTTTGGACTCCTCGATACTCAATCATATCCTCTTTTTGGATGATTGAGTCCGCCCTTAGAGTCCCATATTTAAGAATTCCGGAACTCTTTCTTCTGTATCTAGGATCATCAAAAAAGCAAAAATACGTTAGAAACAAAAATAAATAAAAATAGGGTTCCAATAAAGGGAACCCATGGACCGTATTCTTCGCCAATCTGTCTTTCCATCCCTTGTAGAGGATAGATAACTGCTTCAAGTGATAGAAGAAAAGCGCATTGGCAGAGTTCTAACTGACTAGAGCCCCAATTCCATCTTTGATTTGAATAGACAGGCGAGAGTAGGGGAGTGCTGGTCTCTAATCGAGAAGGATCACAAAGAAGTTAGCTTTCTTCGATCTTGGAAGAATAGAAGAATATGTTGTCCCTCTAGGAAAAGAAGGGACTCAAGAGGGCGAAGTCATGACTCAAGCATTTAATAGCTTGCGAGAGGTCCATAGGAACAAAGGAGCTCGACTGTAAGGAGAGGAACGAAGTAACCCTTACCTCTCCTACGAACCTGGGGGGCCAGGCAGAATTTCTAAAGCTTGAACGTGGCGAAAAGAATGAGTCCAATGCCCGAGTTTCGACGCGATTTCTTTTTCCGCCTTTGTATTAAGCTTCTCTATTTTTCTTAATAAATGCTTTGCTACAAAAGGGTTTTTTTTTTAGTGAACGTGTCACAGTTAATTAACTCCTATTTTTTTTAAGACGAAGAAAGAAATTCTGTGACGCACTCACGAGGGACTGCCAGTGATATACTGGAGGAAGGTGGGGATGACGTCAAGTCCGCATGGCCCTTATGGGCTGGGCCACACACGTGCTACAATGGCAATTACAATGGGAAGCAAGGCTGTAAGGCGGAGCGAATCCGGAAAGATTGCCTCAGTTCGGATTGTTCTCTGCAACATTATCACAATTGATAAGACTGTAAAGACGAGGATTCTTTTTTTTTTTTTATAACCCCAATAAATTTTCCGCGCGCAAACGAGCACCAGCCGCAACAGCAGGAAACTATGACCAATAGAGTCAGACACTTAGCTACATCCTCACGAAAAAGGAATGTGGTTCTGGTTGAGACTTTCTTTCCGGGGCGCGGGACTGGCAGCTTCCACAACTCTTTCAAAGCGGTAGCAAAGCTTGGAGTGGACTGAACCTTTGTTCGTACTGGAGGGACCAATTAGAATTGCCTCCCAGAATCTATAATTGTCTCAAAAAGTCCAACATACATACATTATTGGACCTTTTGAATAACAGTCAAGAAGACCTTATCAAAATTGAACATTTTCACATAGAAGATGTAAAAAAGATATTAGACATTCTAGAAAAAAAAATAGAAAAAGCCGTTTTCGATTGTTTAAGTCCTTACCGGGGGAAAGGCATAAAAGAATGAATAGCAGGCGCAAGCTCAAGGCGAGACAGAACAAAGAGTACAGTAAGCGATCGAAAGCTGGATTCACTGGGATCTTTCATTCATATTTTTTTCCACCAAGAACGTTTTAGAAAACAAAGTAAGCCCCCCTTTGCCTTGATTGAATTTGGCTTCGCTGCGCTCTGAATCAATCAATAAGCTTATTGATTGGATTCATCCCATTTCATTTGGGCCAGGTCCGAGAGGATGATCAGCCACACTGGGACTGAGACACGGCCCAGACTCCTACGGGAGGCAGCAGTGGGGAATTTTCCGCAATGGGCGAAAGCCTGACGGAGTAATGCCGCGTGGAGGTAGAAGGCCTACGGGTCCTGAACTTCTTTTCCCCTGGCCTATTCCATAGCTCAGCCTTTTCTTTTCCAACTGGGCGGATCCAACTCGGGCTGATCTTTAGCTGAGTGGGTCCCAGACTTCCGTTTGCACAATGCTCCATCCTTTTCTGTATCCGTTTTCATCCAATAAATTCTCCTCAGCCTTGAGGTTGCTTCGCTACAGCTCTTTAGCAAAGAGAGAAAAGAATAAAGAATTCTACGGGAAATCGGAAACGTCGAAGTGAGCCGTAGTACAGACCTAGTAAGGAAGATCCAAAACCAAAAAGAGTGGTATTTGCTAGCAACAACATAATCGAGGCAGTCAATCAATATAGATTGATCCGAAATCTGATTCAAATCCAATTCCAATATAGTCCCTATGGGTACATAAGAAATGTATTGAATCGATTCTTTTTAATGAAGAGACCTGATCGCAACTTCGAATATGGAATTCAAAGGGATCTAATAGGAAATGATACTCTGAATCATAGAACTATAATGAAAGATACGATCAAGGCACAAAATGGGGGGAAAAAGAAAGGAAAGAGAATGAGGAACCAACGATTCTCAACGATGTATGAGCGAGACCCAATTTGGGACTTTTTTTGAAGGTTGATTGGGTGAGTGTTTCGTGGCTGGCCTTTCTCCTCATTAACTAACTGTCCAACCAAGAAAAAAGAGATGGGAATTTTGGGCGTAAGATTCTTCTTCTTACAAGATTTGGAGTTAGATGAACAGATCACTCCTCTAAGCAGCCTTCTGATTATATACTTTTCTATCAATCGATAAGCCCGGGTGGGGCATTCTATCAAGTTCCGATCCTTCACTTGCTGATATCAATGGGAATATTCTTCGATTAGATTGACCCTAAGAAAAGGGAATTTGTCAATTTTTCGGGGTCTTAAAGGGGCGTGGAAACACATAAGAACTCTTGAATGGAAATGGAAAAGAGATGTAACTCCAGTTCCTTTGGAAATAGGAAGATCTTTGGCGCAAGAATAAAGGATTAATCCGTATCATCTTGACTTGGTTCTGATTTCTTTATTTTTTTCAGTTTAAGAAAAGAATACCGTTTCTCCTACCCGTATCGAATAGAACGATTTAATAATAATATATAGAATAGAAAATAGAAATGGAAATCATAAATAAATATCAATATATTTATATCTATATTGATATTGCGTCCAATAGGATTTGAACCTATACCAAAGGTTTAGAAGACCTATGTCCTATCCATTAGACAATGGACGCTTTTCGCTTTTTTAACTTTACAATTGTTAAAAAAAAAAAAAAAAGAATGTGCGAAAACTTTTTAGCAATTGTGTATTGAATTCACTTCAATACGTTTCTTGTTTCTTTTCTGAACAAATTGAAGAACCTAATGGATCGAACTCATCCTACGAAAGATATCGGAACACCAAAACCAGAAAGAAAGAAAGTAGAGCTTATTGCGAGAGTTCCCCGTTAAAAGTGCAAGCTGTAATTATACGTTTCAGAATCCCACTTAATAATTTCCTCAAAAAATGCAATCTGCTTTTCGTAAGACGAATTTTTGGCCTAATTCTTCTTCTGATGATCGATTCAACCTCTGATCAAAAAGATATACCTTGGTTATATTTCATCTCTTCAACAAGTTTTGTAATGAGCATAACGGCCCTATTGTTCCGATGGAGAGAAGAACATATGATTAGCTTTTCAGGGATGTCGGTCGATGGTGTGAAAACACTTCCTGATGTCGAATTCTAAAAACCAGCGAGAGATTCCCCACTCTTCTTTGATCCGTCTTAGGACCGAGTGGCAGCCTTGACCCGAGCGGAAATGCGATGTGTCTGGAAACGTAATATATAGCTGCAAGACCAATACAGGATGCAAAAAAAAACAAAAGCCCTTCTTTCTCGAGGAACGCCTAGATACATGGCTTACATACCCGGCCCAACATTCTTGGAAAACTAAAGAATCGAGGGTCCAGAAGAGAATTGGCCATTTAATCTTGTAAACTAATCGAGTAAGGTGGAACCGTAGATTCTAAGAGTTTTAATTAAAAAAATATATATATTTCTATTCAAATTTATATTTTACATATATCCAATCGAATATGGAATTCATTTGAATTCTGACTTAACCTTTTACGCGTAAATTCACTATTCCATTCATAGATTTTTTTTTTGAAAAAAAAAGTAAGATCTTGGAGATTGTGTAATGCTTACTCTCAAACTTTTTGTATACACTGTAGTTATATTCTTTGTTTCTCTCTTCATATTTGGATTCTTATCTAATGATCCAGGACGTAACCCGGGACGTGAAGTCTCTCCGAGAAGTTGGTTATCTACCTCTCATTTTGTTCTAGGATTCTTCGTATTCGTGGGTCATTTATGGCACGCGGGAAGGGCTCGGGCAGCGGCAGCAGGATTTGAAAAAGGAATTGATCGTGATTTTGAACCTGTTCTTTCTATGACTCCAAAATCAAGTCCACCACGTAGACATTCATAAACTGCTCTACCATAGTTCTTCGCGGATAACCCCAATTTAGGTTTAATAGTACATCCTAATAGGGGACGCCCATACTTGTTCAATTTATCTCTTTCAACTTGGATACCATGAGGTGGTCCCTGGAAAGTTTTAGTATAAGCAGGAGGGATTCGCAGATCCTCTAGACGTAGAGCCGCCAGGGTCAGAGGCCCCCGAAGGAGCCATCATCTTCACCATGGTTTCCGGATCAAAACCGTATAGAGAAGACCTCACCGTTTTTGAAGTAACCATAGAAACGAAGGAACCCACTATTTATCCATTTCTATTTACTACTTTTTGTAGTTATTCTATTTTTTATATCAAGTATCAAGGCAATTTCTCCTTTCGTCAAGAATTTAATAGTATAACATAGGAAGATCTTTTATCCACATCGAATACATAATGAGATTCCTGATCCAATCAAAAAAATATTTATTTATGATTCTTTTTCCCCGCTCTCTTTTCTACAACCTAGTACTTTACTTTCCTTGTACAATCATCTGATGAAGTATCATAAAAAACGAGGTACTGCAGAAGAAAAAACTGCAAAATCCGATCCAATTTATCGTAATCGATTAGTTAACATGTTGGTTAACCGTATTCTGAAACACGGAAAAAAATCATTGGCTTATCAAATTATCTATCGAGCCTTGAAAAAGATTCAACAAAAGACAGAAACAAATCCAGTTCAGTCAATCTACGCAGAGTGAATCGGTCCCTAAGGAAACCCCGAAAGGGCTGCCCTCCGATGGGTACACGAAAGTGACGAAGTTGCTTTGACTACAAAACCATCCCTCTCTCTTGGAGCGAATTGGATGATCGGGACGACTCTCGACGAGCCTCTTCCCCTCACTCTCCTTTCCCTAATATGAACCTTGAGTCATCAAAGCCTTTCTGACTCGGCCTGACACGGTCGACCTACGCTACTGGCGACGATTGTAAATACCGGTACTGTACTTCAAGTGGGCGACGGCATCGCTCGTATTTATGGGCTTGATGAAGTAATGGCGGGTGAATTAGTAGAATTTGAGGAGGGTACTATAGGTATTGCCCTTAATTTAGAATCAAATAATGTTGGTGTTGTATTAATGGGTGACGGTTTGATGATCCAAGAAGGAAGTTCAGTCAAAGCTACGAAGTAGTTCAACATATTGTTGTACGTAGAACAGATTGTGGCACTATCCGAGGGATTTCTGTGAGTCCTCGAAATAAAAATCGGATGATGTCATAAAGAATTTTTATCCAAACATTAATTGGTCGTGTCTTAGCAGACGATATATATATAGGTTCCCGATGTGTCACCTTATTCAAGTTCCGAAAAGGGCCAGCTATATCAGAGTAATTATGCTGGAATTGAGTCGTATAGCTTCTCATCTGTTATGGCTCGGCCCTTTTATGGCAGATATTGGGGCCCAGACTCCCTTTTTCTATATTTTCCGAGAACGAGAATTTGTATATGATCTATTCGAAGCTGCCACTGGTATGAGAATGATGCACAATTTTTTTCGTATTGGAGGAATAGCGGCTGATTTACCTTATGGGTGGATAGATAAATGCTTAGATTTTTGTGATTATTTTTTAACAGAGGTTAGTGAATATCAAAAACCGACTCTTCGGGGTTTATCTTCAATTAATAATTTAGGAAATCCCATATAGATTATGATTTGAATGAGATCAATTCGTTTTTGAATTTCGATACGTGCAATTCCCTCCATACCAGAGGATATTCTTATATTTTTTTGGACATAATTTTTAATACAGTCTCGTATTTTTTTATCTTCTTCTAAACGAAACGAGTAAAGAAAACAGATGGCATCTTATATAGAGTATAGAGAAAGATTCTCACAATAAAAACAAGAAGGAGAATTTGACTCTTCAACCGGAACCCGCGCCTGTGCGCCTACCGAGCTAGCAACACCCCGGAAATTCTCTCCCTTATAAAGCAGCGCAAGTCGGCCCCGAGGAACGCCTTCAAAAGTCAAAGAAAGGCTCAAATATCTATATATTTGAAGAAGGGCCCTAGAACGCACAAAAAGGTGGGTGAACAAGAAAAAAAGCAAAATTCGGAATCGTGGAAAAATGATCAAATTTGCTAGGTTTTCGCCATGGTGGAAGGCAACATTTCTCTTTCCGATGGGTCCCCAAAGAGTCAAACTGGGTTGCTAGGTTTTCCACTAGGGGGAGAAGCAAGATTCTACTTTTTCATGTCATCCAAAGAGTCAAAGTGCCTTGCTAGGTTTTGGCCATGGTGGAGTGAAAACTTTTTGGTTTCTCATGTGGTCGTTTGTGAATATCGCGTGCTATTATTAAAACATTGCAATCTTGATGTTCTTGTTGCCCGTAATGAGCCTTTCTTTTGAAATTGATGTTTGGAACTATTAGGCGGTTCCATTCCTCCTGTCAATAGACATAGGGTTAGCCCCGGGAAATGAAAACCTAGGGATTCCCGTTTGGAACGGCTATCCCATCGGTCTGTTGATTCCTGTTTCCGACCCAAAGTACTGCATGGCTTTTCTTTGTTCTCCTTTTGTTCTATTTCTATGTCTTTTTGTGTTCACGTACTATGTTATTAGTGAACTTTGTCTTGTGTGGGGGTCTACGGTAGGCTTCCTCTTTTATGTATGCTTGTAATGCTTCGGCTTTGTATTCCTTTTCTTGTGTCGATCTTGTCCTTCTTGATCCCATTCGTTAAAAATTCCTATTCTTAGTTTACATATATATTACTGTTTATATGAATATCCGTCTTTCTGCTAAACAGGATGTATTGAACTCATAATTCATTAGATACATTTTATGAATGTCAACTAAGTATCGTAAGTAAATTGTTCCCGGTTGTTCAATCATTTGATAACCAGAGTCATTCTTTGATAAATGATCATTATGAGTCAGACTCAATAGAATTTAGAACCTTTTCTTCTGTATCGATATGAATCCATTATGAATCGATATTATTACATTCCAATTCCTTACCAATATCCCTCAAGGAAAATCCCGAATTGGATCCCAAATTGACGGGTTAGTGTGAGCTTATCCATGCGGTTATGCACTCTTCGAATAGGAATTCATTTTCTGAAAGATCCTGGCTTTTGTGCTTTGGCGGGTCTCCGAGATCCTTTTTTCATTTGATTTTTTGGGGCTAAAAAAAAAATTATTAGAAATTTCATGTGGAAAAAAAAAAGAAATTTTAAAAAAAGAAGAACAACAATCGAAAAGAAAAGAAACAAGTGATTTCCAAATTTTTTTGGAATGGAAGATCCGCTTGAAGTTCATCCTTTGTTCATCCATCCGCTCTACCTCGACCTCGAGAAATAGAGAACAGGAAGGCTGCGCCCCTCTATCGGCAACTAACTAGAACCCTCTATTACGGAGCAAGTATAGGTGCCAGGCTTACTAACCTAGGAATGAATCTAGGTTCAAAAAGGACGTAGGCTACTGAGAACATCTATGAATTGATCAGAAGATCCGTTCAATTGGCTAGAATCCGTTACTTTAACGAAACTAGATCTTGTAGAATCATATTGAATATTTGACGATACATTTCGTACCTTGCTAAAAAATCTATCCTTGTTTACCAACCACACATTGTCTAACCAAATCCAATTCTCTCTCGATATTTGATGGCCGAGTGGTTGATGGCTCCGGTCTTGAAAACCGGTATAGTTCATAAAAAATAACTATCGAGGGTTCGAATCCCTCTCTCTCCTTTTGTTGGATTAATTTCTTTTTTTCTTTATTGGCTTTTTTTACTTCTTAGCATTATAAAAAAAGGAGAATGGCTCGGCTGGATAGTATAGCCGAGCCAGAAAAAATTCGTCGTTCCCATCGCTTCTTGATTAATCATTAGGCCCGAATTCTACAATGGAGCTCTTACATGAAATTTTGAATTTCATTTTTTAATTTGTTTTTGAGTCAATTTTCTCAGTTTTTCTTGGCTCAAGGCTGCAGACTCCGGTGATATTGAATCAGCCAGAAAGAAGGTTCACTCCTCACCTTTGAAATGTAGCTTGAGCAGCTAATCAGTCAATACCCTATGTTCTTATTTCACACAATCCAGGAACTTCCATAAATAAGGGAAGAAAAGTCTGTAGGAAGTTACCCGAAGATAGGACATTCGTCGAATCCATTTCGAATTTGATAAATGCATTGCTTGTGAAGTATGTGTTCGAGTATGTCCTATAGATATGCCTGTTGTTGATTGGAAATTGGAAACTAATATTAGAAAAAAACGATTGCTTAATTACAGTATTGATTTTGGAATTTGTATATTTTGTGGTAATTGTGTTGAGTATTGTCCAACAAATAAGTGCTCAGTTCCTGACAACATGGTTCCCGGTCGTGCATCCCCATGGAGGTGGATATTTCACACATTGGGGTCATCAGCCGTCGAGGAACCATATCACATCCCAGATCTGATGAAATAGGATGAATTGAGACGGTATTTTGTAAATACGTAATTATCTTGAATATATTAACTATTTCTTTATTTTCCGATGACAGCAGCGGGAATGGATTTCAAATAGCAGCTGCTAACGACCACCGAGAAGGGCGGATCTTACTAATAAAAGCCATTGCCATTTCACGATCTTTTTCCACCAGGAATTCCCAGCAAACCCTCTACTCCTCTTTGAACTAAACAAAGAAAGACTCGGCTGTAAGACTGCTTGAAGGGTCAATTTGAAAAAAGTCCAATTCAACAGGCGTGTAACTGGTTGAGCAAAGGTCTGAACGAAATGCTTTCCCTCAAACGAATTAAGAAAAGGTTTCCCCTTTCGCGCCAATGAATGAAGAAAGGGTTTCCCGGGCAACCTGAACTTCCGTTTGGTTCGGCAAAAAAAAAACGTTCTTTTTTTGAACCCATTTTTAAAGAATTCAAAAAAAGAATCAAAAAATTCAAAACGAAGCCTTTTCAAGTTTTAAGTATTTTCAAAGAAAGAGCAACAATTTTCCTCAAAGTCGCAAAAGAAAGAAAAAACTGGATTATCAAAAACTTGCTTTTTCGAAAAGGAGATTTTCACAAATATAATCTAGTAAGTCATAACCTATTATATATGCAAATTTAAACCTATAATTTTTTTATTTATGCTACTTATTTAATAAGGTCGATTGGTTGATGCAAGTTGATTTTCTGTTACGATAAATTGACGAGACTATAGCTAATCCAATAGCTGCTTTAGCGGCTGCAATTGTCAAATTCAGAGAAACCCTGGAATTAACAATGGGCAATCCTGAGCCAAATCCTGATTTACGCGAACAAACCTGCGTTTAAAAAGCGAGAAAAGAGGGATAGGTGTGTTGGTACTAGAAATGTGAGAAAAAGTAAACGAAAAGAGTAATAAGAAGTGAAAAGGACAGAAATACTTCCCAACCAGAAAGCAAAGTTCCCACTGATGGTATACTTAGTGTAAGCGAGCTCTAAGATCACATCTTTGGAATAAAATCCAGTTAGAAAAGGAAATCCAATTAGAGATATGATCCGAAATCTGATTCAAATCCAATTCCAATATAGTCCCAATGGGTACATAAGAAATGTATTGAATCGATTCTTTTTAATGAAGAGACCTGATCGCTGGAATTTTTTTTATGAACCGAGTAATTAAGAGTAACCAGTTAGAAAAAAAGACTCCAATAATTAAGTAAAAAAATTATCCAATTATTTTGATGTTAACGTCATTTATTAGACTAAATTTCTTAGTTAGGGCTATACGGACTCGAACTGTCCACTTGATGCGGGAGAGGCATGAGTGCAGTTCGATCTTGTGGTGTATTCGTTTGTAGTGAGTAGGGCCTCTTTCTCGTTGATCAGTTTGCCCCCGCTCTATTGAACGGTCTCCATTCCTACGGCGGTTTTGTCAACGAATGCGTGGATGGCCAGTGACCCAAGTAAACGAAAGAATCGGTTAAATTTTTCATATAATTTCCTCTTCTAGCTAAACTATAAAAAAAGAACTCTATCCTTTTTTTATTCTTTTTATTTTCAATAAAAAGAAAATTGCATTTAATAATTTATAATTTAATTTACCTATTTGGATATTTGTAAACAGAATCAAAAACCTATTCTGTGCCCCCCGCCCCGAAACTGACCCACAGCACAGCGCCCATTCGCTTTGCGCGCGGGAAGGGGCTCCTCCGTGAAGTTCATGAGACCGCGGCGGAGTGGAGCAGCCGCGACACTCTTTTTCCTTAGCTGGATCTCGCTGGTGCCACCTAAACGGTAAGTAGGCGGCGGATGTGTGACGTTTGGAGTTGTCGTTCGTGCACCTGTCTGGTGTAAAAATGGACTCTTTCTGGGCAGTCGTTGCGTTGTTATCAAAATCCAAGTTCGAATCCTTTCCTTCTCAAATGTCACTTATGTCACATGCTCGTATGGCACGAGGAATCCGAATACCCGGCCTGTAAGCCATCTAGCCCCTTTTGACTTCGTAAGACCACATGAGAAAAATTCTTCCCTCGAGGAGGTCCGTGCTTTTTTTATTGAAGTAAGTACAAAGGGTTTGATTCGAGATTTCATAAGAATTGGCTTAGTGAAATCCCATATTTCGTATATAAGAAAAAGGAATAATCCGCCAGATTCGGGATGGATCTCTGCAGATCACATCAATCCGTTTTATTCGATTTCTCCCAAGGCTTTTATTCTTCAACAATCACTTAGACAAAATCACGGAACTATTCGTATGTTCTTAAATAGCAATAAGGAATCCCAATCTTGGAAATGCTCGAATTTTATTAGGATTTTCTCTATTACACGGAGAAAGGGAAAGAAGGAGAAAGGGAAAGAGAGGGATTCGAACCCTCGGTACGATTAACTCGTACAATGGATTAGCAATCCAACGCTTTAGTCCGCTCAGCCATCTCTCCTAAATCGAAAGGGGATACTTAATTAGGTTCCATTAGACAAAAACATCTTTCTAAATTCTCATAGGGACCCCCCGGAAGTCCTTCCAGAGCCTGTTGAATAATTTTGATGGATTCTGTCATTTCTTAGTGGAGACCAAGCTCCAAGTACCTAGCAAAAGCGTTTGCGGTCAGTCTACCTCTAAACCCCTTCTTTCCTCTCTTGCCGTCCAGCACAGAGAAGGAAGCAGAGATGTGAGGGTTGCTTTGCTAGGATAGAGCACAGAGAAGGAAAGAAGAGATACTAAACTAGCACTTTTTTTATTAACCAAGAACACATGCACTTTGTTGGCAGGTTATTCAATCCACTAGTGCATTACCTCTTCTGAATCGAAACAAGAAAGAGCTCATAACCACTGCTTGTGAAGAGCTCTCCTCAACTGAAGGCGCACCTACTGTTACTATCAAGTGACGTCTCTCTCAGGTCAAGTTTTGATCTCGAACTAACGGCCGGAAGAGAGATATTCATAAAAAAACCCAATTGCCTTTTGCTCACCTCGGTTTTCTACCTTCTTCTTTTCCCACTCTGAAGCAGACGAAGCGAGCTGGAACGTACAAGGCGTTCCTCGAAGTTAGGATTGATTTTTTAGGCTCATATTCCGTCGGAATAGTTTAGAAAAGACTTTGCCGGTGACTCTCTCATTTCTTTGAGACAAACCTCTCGCTTCGTAATAAACAAAAAGAAAAGGCGTTCCCCGACGAGCCTCTTCCATACTAAGATTAATGAGATTTTCCGGTATACTTCCCAGCCGACTATGTGTTGCCTTCGTCAACGTCACTAGAACGGACCACACAAATAGGGGTAATCTATGCATAGTCATTCCAGGTCCACGCATGTTGAAGATAGTTGTTATAAAATTGATAGAACCTAAAATGGATGAAACACCAGATAGATGAAGACTAAAAATTGCTAAATCAACTGCTCCTCCAGAATGACTGGTAATACCACTTAAGGGCGGATAGACCGTCCACCCAGTGCCGCCTCCGCCCCCAAGGCAGTAAGCCATCTCCTGGAATCAAATACCCGGTCCACTCCATCTTTTCTTGGGAAGCCCCAACAACGAGATAAGCAACTGACGAGGAACGCCTCTAATCGAACCTCAAGAGAAGCCCTTTACCCTCATTTGCAGCATTTGGATCCGAACTAAGCCCTTCCCGAAGGCGAATCCAAGTGATCCGGGGAACCCCGAGGAGCCTTGCGGCGGCAAAAAGGATTTTTCGTCCCCCCATGCTACGGTTCCAGAACACCAGGAGCGGAAGGAGGGACTTGAACCCTCAACCTTAGCCTTGGCAAGGCTATGCTCTACCATTAAGCTATTTCCGCCAGCTACGGTAGTGGCGAAGCACTACTGAGCAATTCATGTATTACTTGATACGGACGACTTCCGTTTTTCCGCCGGACCACGCTCTTGACCTCCGATCGAGCTACGAGCACGAGTAGGTAGGCGGCTAGACAGCAAGCTCTTAGTCTTGGCTTCTTCTTCCTTTATTTTATGGAGACACAGGTACCATACTTGGAGCACGAATTCATATGTAAGATGCCCAGTTGGATCACCTAGACTATTTTGAGATTTTTTAAAATTTCCACTTAAAAAAAAAAGAAGAAAATATATCGATTTTTTTTTAGAGAATTGTGATTCGAATATGAATACAAATGTAAAATAAAAAAATGATAGAGAATGCGCTTTGAAATCGTCCGCCCTGCGCCCCGCAGTATATGATTCAACAGGAATCACACAAGGGTAGATTGATACAATCTAAACCTCTGGTAAAATGCCCCCGTAACCCAGCAGATAAAGTACATTACATAGTCCGTTTTAGGGATTGGCCACTTACCCATTCAGTGACTTTGGCACTGGATGGACGTTACCAAAATTGGTACTATCGGGTCGGGTGAATTCAATAATAGATGCCTGGCGGCATTCCAGCCTTCTCTAGCCTATAAGAGTAGTAGCTACTGGGATTCCTTTCCTCAAGATAAGAGTCTAGCTGTCAAGAGATCTCTTTATATTAGAAGTCTAGCTCGAATCCTTCTCTCAGAGCTTGGGAGTGCATTTCCTTTCGGTCAATGGTTCAAATGCGCGTATCACAGGGGCAAACACGCCTTCAAAACATCTGGATCATATTTCTTGATTTCCCCGTGAATTGTATGTTTAAAACAATAGGGACAAAATTTTCTCAATTCCAATCGACTAGGGGTGTTATGCCGATTCTTTTGGGTAATATATCTAGAAATTCCCGCTGATTCTTTCTTAATATCATTTCGAACGCAACTGCTCGTGAGAGGCTTAGCTTTAAGCTGCTATCGTTCGGTTCGGATAAGTCAAGTCCCTTTGATTGGTTCGCTCAGGTGGTCTTATCTTCCCTAACGTTCAGAGTCGTTTTGGTTTGTGAGAAAGGACCGGCCGAGCGCCCTGAATGAATAAGAAATGGACAGGAGAAAGTTAATTTAGATGAAATCATAGGATTTTTTGATTCATCAGATAAAGGAATCGTAATTACGTTTTTTGGTATAACAGGATTATTATTAACTCGTTGGATTTATTCAGGACATTTTTCGAAAAGGAAAAATAAAAAATATTTCAAAACAAAATCTAATTCCATTATTTGGCGTAAGAGAAATATCTGAATTAAATGAAACTAAAAAAGATTCAATAATAAGTAATCAGATGATTTATGAACTATCTGTTCCTGTTCAAAAAAAATCCATGGAGTGGACAAATTCTTCACTCAGCGAAAACAAAATCAAAAATTTGATTGATAGAATAAAGACAATCAAAAATCAAAATGATAGATCTACTGATAAAAAATATTGTGCCGGCCGGGAAAGTAGGAAAAGGAAATTAAGTGATTCCCCTTTTTTAGTCTATCTTTGAAAGGTTTAAAAATACTATATGTTCAAAATCCAGTAATCTAATTAAGTTCATTTTTCAAAAACACGATAAAAAATTGTTCGAATTATTAGCAGTTCAACGGGACCCCCTCGAATCAGACAAAAAAGGAAGAGTTGGGCAAAAAATAAATAGGCACTCAAAACAAGTACATGCTCGAGTATCATTCAGCAACTCCTTATCAATTTTGATTCATTTCAAATTTCAATATGAATAATAAAAAAAATTCACCGGATTCAATCAACTAGAATATACCAAAAAAGTATCTAATGAATTATGAGTTCAATACATCCTGTTTAGCAGAAAGACGGATATTCCTTGCTCATTATCAGACAATCACTTATTCACTCAATGCATGCATTTAATGCATTCTTTTCGATCTTGTACCCACTCCGCGGTAGACTGAACACCACAAAAATATCGATTCAAAAATAACAAACAACTTATGAAAATACCTGAACTCTGCATGTTGGAATTAAGACAAAATAACAACAGAGGAGACTTGTTTTGAGCTACATATAAGAACTATTCTTCCAACTAAATTTCTTGAACAGCTTTAGCGAACCCGATTTGTAATTCTCCATAATCGAAGATTGTACGGTAAACTCTCATAAAGACCTCCCCCAAAATCCTGCGTTTGTATAGCTAAAAAAAAAATCAACAATTCAATATTCAATACTACTTACAAATTACCAAATCATAATGAAAGTTAATACCATTGGTTAATGTCGATTTGATAATCACCATGCTCACTATTATCATCGATACTATCATCATCGTTACTATCATCATTGTAGTAAAAATTGGGGCTGAATAATGTTGAGCAGTCGTGTAACGCCCGTGAACCAAAATATGTATTTTTGGTGGTGCGTCGATCGACACAGTGTGTGTCGATCGACACACGTGTTTGGACTCGCGAGGAATCGGGTTCTGGGTGTTGCGTCGATCGACACAAGTGTTGTACGTCGATCGACGCAAGTTGAAATTGAACCGTCTGGTTCGGTTTTTGATCGCTCGGTTTGGCGATCGGTTTAGGGAAATCTAGGGTTCCATTATATAAGCGTGGGGATCGTGTTTTGTGGCTCTTTTAGCCGAATATCAGAAGAGTTAGAGAGAATTATGAGAGAAGTGACTTTCTTGAGAGAAAAACAGTTATGTCCGATTTTATAAGGGGAGACGAACGGCTGGGAAGATCGGATCGGATTGGAGCGAAACTTCTAGGGTAAGATCTCCACTCTCGTATCTAGCTTTGGGCAAAATCGGTTTGTGGATTAGTATTCCGAGAGTTATCCTCGTTTTACTAAGAGATATTTCTGCAATTTTGGGTCTGCGATCAGTCCATTTCGAGGGAGGATTCCCGTTGAACCAGAAGGACTTAGGAGATGATCTGCCTATCTATGGAAAGCTCTCTCTGTCTAGTTTTCAGAACAGGTTTCCGATCTTTTTTTTTTTATGTAATCTCCGTTCTCTGTGTTCTTAGATGTCAACGTGTCGTTCATGTTTTCTGAGACTGGAATTTTATGTTTCCAGTTCTGAGCAACGAACTTGCGGGCTGTTTTTCCGTCATTCTGTAAGGACCCATAAGACGACCTAGGTATCATTAGAAAGCCCTGAGTCTTAGCTTTCTAGAGCCGCCGAGTTCGGTTTAATCTGAAATTTGAAACGCGTGTTATAACAGTTTTTCCTAAGGTGAGGGTGTGACCATGGCTTATCTGGGTAAATGAATGGATCCCAATGCGTTTGTGTGATGATTTGATGATTGATTCTTGTTGATATGGATGATTTCGTGTTATTGGATGTGTTTGTTGACGGTTTCTGTGCAGGAGATTGACACACAATTTTGATTACCGTCAGTTTGACGTATTGACTGTTTCTCGTGTGATTGTTGTGTTATGCGTGTTGATTGTTCATCCTGGTATTGTATCGTTTGCTTATGCTTGTGTGTATAGACAAGTAGATGGGATGACCGCATCACTGAGTATTTGTGATAATACTCACGCATCTCTTTTAACCATGTGATGCAGGTAAAGAGAAAGTGTGATTGTGGAATCATGACCGGGAAGAGAAGATGATCTAGTGTCTCGTTTTGATTGCATTTATGTTGTTAGAAATGCTAAGTTGCTGGTTGTTGTATTGGAATTAAATTGGTTTAGTTGTTGAATTGGAATTGAACTGTTGGTTTAGTAATTTTATGGTTTAATTGTTGGTTTGTTGGTTTATGTGGTTTTCCGCTGGTTATTCGTTGATTGTGTGTGCCTGATTGGATATTGAGAATTAGAATTGATGGGAATACTAATTCGAGTCCAACGTTAATTAAAAAAAAGGGTTGTGTTGTTTCAAGTCGTCTCCAATTGTAGGTATCTCTATATACTGAAGAAAATTAGGGAAACACATAAAGTTGATATCATCATGACAAAAACAGAATTAACTTAACGAACAAATTCATTTGAACTTACATCTTTTGGGGAGATAGGGAAGGTTCTACCATTGATAGTAAAGGAGATTGTGGGCATCGAGGAAATTTTACCGCAATGCACTGATCTTGTAACGATGTCCGCTCCAATAGCTTTATTGATGTCGTTAATCATAGACTAGAAAAGGAAAAAATCATTAGGTGATACCATATTTCAAAAATAATTAGTCATAACTAGAGTGTACATGTTAGTCGTAGTCACTTCGTTAATTTTCAACATGATATTCATAACTAAAAAATGTACACTAATTTTCTTACCGGTGGACCTTTGACTAACGAATGGCCCGAGTCAATAATTGCATCACATTCATTGGCGCAATGCTCAGTTTGCTGGTCTCCAATGTGTATTGGCCCCATCTTAAACTCCCAGTAACATTGCTGCGTTACGGGTGTATATGTGTGCTCTCCAATAAAATGTGCCGGGTCGAAACCGCCAAAAACAAGAACCCCATTTTCTTCATCTTCTGTATTATAGTGTTTTAAATAAATGGAGAAATTTTTTTTTTTAACAAGATCTTGATCTCTCATGTTTTCCCTATGTAGTATAACATATAAAGATTATGAGTGTGATTAGTAAAAACAAATTAGAGATAAAAGGATACAACTAAAACAAAAATATTACCAAATGGGGACCGAAAGTTTCACGGAGTTTTCTTGGAACCCCAACCCAATAATACCATCAAAAGGTGAATTCATGAATTTTCGTTTTAAGTCATCCTCTTTAGTAGCCTCTATAAATTCCTGAAGAGAAAAATGCATAAATTTAATCAAAGTGAATAAAATTAATTATTCAAAATGTTTAAGATCATACTTATTGACCAAAAGAAAAAAAAAAGATCATACTTGTTTTCTGACGACCATTTGACCAATTGTTACGTCATCTGTGCTAAGGAAGCCTTCAATCATACTGTCTTCACCATATTTCTCCTGTAAAGTCAATTGTTAGATTATAGTTATGAGAACAACAGAATTAGAGCATGAATAGAATTAGATATACCGTTTTTTATCTAGGTTGATGATTCTGTAGATTTCTATTTGTTGTTATTGGGATTGTCAAGCCAATTTTGATTGGGTACCCACAGATCTGAGCTTCCAGTATCAAAAACTGTAATGAATGGCTGGCTTGGTGTACCTATGGCAACATCACCATAGTAGATCACATTGTCGGTGCTCTTAAGTACAACATGATCTTCTACAGCGGTAAGATTGTTTAAGTTATGAGGTGTATCTTTTTGCGTCGTTCTCTTCAGGCCAATCTTCACAGTAGCATTGCCGTTACCATTTGATGATATAATCATCACAATGGATAAGATAAACAATGAAATTGTTCGAAACTCCATAAACTGTGAAGAAATGATCAATTAGAAATGAAACTATATGTTATCAATGAAATATGGACCCTATATAATGTTGTATAGTGTTCAAGGAGGTGGAATACATCTCGTCCTACATGTGTCACGTTGAATATGAAATCGGTGTCGATGCATTGCTCGTAGCTATTCTTGTTTACTTGGAGGATATTGTGACGGGTTTCATCGAACCCAAAATCTGCCAATTTTAGATTAGAAACTAAGTTAAATATAAGCAAACAATATTTACTACTGAAATTAACAAAATAGACCTTAAACACTAACCTCAGAATATTAAATTATATAGACGCTAAAAACCAAACTTAAAATCCAAAAAATGGTGTACTTGTTTTTATCCCCTTTTTCTTTTTTTTTTCAATCAAAATTGGTAAGTAGAGAAAAGGATGAGGAAATGTTACTACTGACAGAGCCAATCGCCGGAGATGAATTTCTCGTTGCTGGTCCAGTCGGAGAAGTTGAAAGAGGGTTCCAAGTGTATTGTCCGCCACCTACTCTGCGAAGACTTGATTCTACCTCAATTATTATCATCATCATCACTACTACATATATTAATGCCCATAAATTTCTTAACCCCATCTTTTTGTGGTTTATTTTGTTTTCTTGAATGTGTTTCTTTGGTTACTAGCTATGTATATATAGCGGAGAAGCATGAAACTTAGCGTGAGTTTGTACATTTGCTTTTTAACCTCTTTTGTTTTTTTCAGGGTCAAACTTTATCATGAACCCAAAATCATTGTATATGCATGAGCTTTTTTGTTGCTAAAACTATAGAGATAATTACTAAAACAACTGTGGAAAGTAACTTAATTACTAAGACAATTTTTATTCAACATTCGTAAAAAAACATATAAATCTTCATAAAATTTTTTTTTTACGAAAATACCATTCAGAATTTAAAAAAAAAATCAGAGATTTGTTTCAAAATCTCTGTTTCCTCGGGATTCTACTCAACCAGTGTAACGGTGAGAATTTTTTTTTAAGTGACGTAAAGAGTTTTGAGCAGATTCAGATTGGAAAATGGCTGATTCAATTTGTCTCTCTCAAAAGCTCTTTCCTTTTTTTTTTGAAATTAGCGGTGAGAAATTTGCAAGAAGCATAAAAAATGATTCCAAATAAATTCAAATGTGTTCCTTCAAAAGTGCTTTTCTTTATTCCATCCAATAGACAACCGTTATATTCCACAACATTTTCAGAAACTGAGACAAGACAGAATGATTAGTGAGCAGACAATCATCCTCTGGTCTTGCGCTTTCCAGTTGCTGATAGGGCTTCCCAAGACAACAATGGAACATTATGCTTAGCATCATATGGCCGTGGGATTTCTTCGAAAGGCAGTGCCAGGAAAACATTGTAGCCTCTATTTTTCAAACCATGAAGGCTAGACCTGACAGACAATGTGTCAGGTTTCAAGAGTTTAGAGATTACCAGCAAATTTGGACTGGACTGAGGACCGGGACGTTTGGCAGGATTGTCCATTGACCACAAAAGAAAGTCCCTTGTAATCATAGCAAGTCTTTCAAATTTGTCTGCTGGAGCATCGCGTACCACATCTATTCTGATTCCTTGGCAGCGATGGATATCAATATACTGCGCATCAATCTCCTTTTTCACATCCTCTTTCACAGCATAGGCGTAGAAAGCCACGCCAAAAGAAGAACGAACACGATCAAGAACAGCTCTTGAGATATTCTTATAAAACTGATGGATGTGGAGATCCGGAGGGAGTGGGTAATCCTCCACGTCCCAGAAGACGCATGTATCAATAGCTTCCTCCTCGGGCATGGAGAAATCAAAGGCATACAAATCTGGAGCGGGAGGCTGTATAAAATAGCTCGTGCTATCTCCATGGTCTGGCTCTGGCTGGTGTGGCCATTCATAGTCAAATAGCTTTGGACAAAGCCAAACTGGGATACTACAGTCATCGGAAAGGTTATACTCGGAGGGGACCACAGTGATTCCAAAATTACTATATGAGTCAACCTCAGGGAGTGTAAATAAAAGACGGCAGCCTCTTTGTCTCAAAGAACCAAGAACCCTACAGATCATCTCCGAGTCTTGTGACAGTTTTGTGATGATCACAAAATCGGATTTGTGGTGGTTATCTGCTGAAGCACGTAAAATAATATCCAGCAACATCATATGAACTCTTTCACGTTCACTCCCTTTTGTTGTTTCGAAAGTGGAGAAACCGACAGACTCATAATATCCATCCGTCAACTCATCCGTAAATTTATCCTCATCGCCATAAGCCGTAACATAGTGATCATAAAGAGACTTCTTTCGAAGAGATACGGTCAAGGAATAATTAATAAGATAAGGATCATCATACTTGTCGGGGAGCCAACTGTCGGCGTTCCAGAAGATATGTGTCAATTTCCCTTCACAAAATAAACAATCATTCAAATTCCTATCGACGATTAGATCATGTGAAAGAGATCGAGAGAGAGAGAGAGAGAGAGAGAGAGATCTTACGGATGACAACGTTGGACATGGTTTTCACGGAGGGAGAAATCGACCGGCGAGAGGAACACACAGAACCAGAGACAAGAAAAGCCAAACAAATTTGGGAGAGATCGAGACCAAGGAAATTAAGGTTAATGCATCTGTCTGCCTATTTATATTTTTTTACGAGTTGGGCTCTAATTCATTTGGGTTGGGCTTTATTGGCCCCGTTTCTTCCCCATGTCTTTTTCACCTAGTAGTATCTATACAAATTATTTTATAACGTGATTCTGCAAAATGTACCACCAAAACATGGAGATGTGATTTCACCAAAATCATTTTTTCAATTTAATTGTGACATTACATTGTCAAAAATATGACATGGCATTCTAATCCATTAATCTCTAACTAAATTAGCTCAAACTCATTAAAAAAAATAATCACTAACTAAATTAGTCCAAACTCATAAATAAAATCTGTCAATTCCTTATTAGCTCAATTATCGGCTAAAAAGACAATATGAATGTTGTCTTCACAATCACACACGGCTATAGATATTGATATCTTTAGCTAAATATTAATATCTTTTATATTTTAATTGGAGAGTGATTTGCTTATGTGTCTTCACCAAAATCACTCTCTCAATTTAATTGTGACATGACATTGTCAAAAATATGACATGACATTCTAACCCATTAATCCCTAACTAAATTAGCTCAAACTCATTAAGAAAATTAATCTCTAACTAAATTAGCCCAAATTCATAAAGAAAATCTGCCAATCCCTTATTAACCCAATTATCGGCTAAAACGACAATATGAATGCTGTCTTTACATTCACACACGGCTATAGATATTGATATTTTTAGCTAAATATTAATAAAATACATAAGTTGAATACTATATGTACATGTAACTAGGTGTTTTTCCAATTTTCTTGATTTTAATTAAATTTTAGGAAAATTAACCACACTTTTAAATGAGAAAACAAATTATTCTTTTATTGCAATTTGTCCACTAAAACTTATATCCACTAAAACTAAGGAACAATTGCAAAAATATCACTTTTTGCGTATATTTGCAAAAATACCACTTAGAAATGTCTATTTGCAAAAATACCCCTAATTATGGATTTTTAAAGCCTAAATCTTAAAATTATAAACCCTAAAAAATGTTTTGACCCACACCTCTTGAAACTTGAAAACTAAACTCTAATACAACATAGTTAACCCAAAAATAAACGATATAATGATTTTAAAAAACTAGTGGCATTTGAAAAATGGTATTTTAAAAAATTTCTCTAAACTTAATCTCACAAAAATACTTGAATTTATCATAATTTTATTTTTCATTCTAAAATTATATATAAATTTTCGTTTCTCATTTAAAAATAGTTAGAAATTGATTATTGTAATAATAAAATTCTAGAACATTTTTAATAAAATATATATTCTTTTTGAAATTAATAATAAAGACTAACAAAAAAAGAAATTTGCGGCAATAATATCACTTTTGGTGTGTATATTTTCATGAATGCCACTTAGGGGTGTTCATTTGCAAAAATACCACTAATTATATATTTTTAAACCCTAAATCTTAAAATTGTAAACCCTAAAAAAAATTTTGACCCCTAAAACCCATAAAATTCTTAAAACTAAATCCTAATACAACATGGTTAACCCAAATATAAATAAAATAATGTAATTTTTTTTAGCGTGGCGTTTTTGCAAACATTTTGAAAATGTGGCATTTTTGTAAAGTGGCATTTTTTTAAATTCTCAAAAAAATTTGATATGTTTTATGAAAAAAAACTTCCAAAATTATAACAACAAATATAATTATTCTTTAGATTTTTTTTTTCATACAAGCCAATTTGAAAGTAACAAAAATATTTATTAATTTGAATGTAACAAAAAACATTTTTAATTCGTGTTTCATATATAAAATTTATTTTTATATATTTTAATGTTTTAAAATATTAAATAATTTATTTGTATTCTAAATTCTACTTAAGATATTCGGACAAGCTAAATTTAACATAATTTATACTTATGATACAATTCAAATAAATATGAGTTGTACATATTTATTTAATAAATAAGTATTTTTTAAGCTATTAGTCTAGATCATTTCTATTTCTATAGTAAAATTCATCTTTTATATATAAAGTTATAAGAAAATAACAAAATATCAATATCAATATCTTTACAATTTAAGTAAACTTAAAAACATCAAATCTAAGTGTACAAATTCGCAATTGAAAATAACGAAATATCAATATCAATATCTTTACAATATCTACGGGTTTAACCAAATGGATATTGAACAAAATTGATCACAATATGTCGTGTATTTTTTTGTCAAATTTTCTAGCTTAAAAGGAATTTACACACAGTAATAGTATTTGGTGTAATGTGTTAACGACAAAGTCGACACTCCAACATCAATAGAAATGGAGAAACTTTTAGAAACGATAAAATCTTGCTTGGTTATTACGATATAAAATTGGATTCAGTGACCAATTCAATTGTTTTTCTGTTAATTAAATTGTAAATGAAGTTATTATCTGTGTTATTAATGAAAATAAAATTATTGTCCATAAACGGAAAATAATAAAAGATATTATTTTATATAATGAAAATTGAACTTAAATTCAAATTGAACATCATTACTAATTTTTAACTAAATAATATTTTTTAATCTATTTGATTTTTAAAAAATATTTAACCGCGTGTAACGCGGGAGTCACCTAGTATGGATAAATGTTAAAGTGATAATTTGTTGTTACTAAACATAACATAGCTTACCAGCTATATAAATTGGGATTATATGCTTGATTCATCAATTACACTAATGCCAATAAAAGTGAACGTTTTTTGTCAAGTTGTCAAAATTAAGTGTGACTGTTTTTTGTCAAGTTTTCATGGTCTTTTTATATAATCTGACTTTGGACTCGGGACTCGGAGAGCAATTTCGAACCACCAAGGAAGATTCAAGAAACCAGACTGATTCTGGACAAAACCAACACTTCTTGTCTTTAAGGGTTTAGTTCGACGGACGCCGGGAATCGGACCACCAGAGATTTCACAGAACACAAGGTACTAAAATGAAATCGGTTATACGATTCTGCAGTATTTTGGTTTGGTAAACCGAATCGAATTGAACCGGTTGTCTCTGGTGGTCCAGTTTTTTTTTTTTTTATCCAGGCGTGAAACGACGACGAGTGGTTCTTAAAATGTTTGTCTCAGAAAAATCTAAACGAAGAGTGTTTGAATTTGCGATTCGAATTCAGGTGAGATCAAAGGAGAAGGGATCGAAACATGCGGGAAATTTGAAGTAGTAATCCATTAATGGTAAAGCTTACATGTCTTGTTCTTTGTTTTGTTTCTTGAGTTTATCACACATTGTTCTTCCGAACCTGGAAATGGTTTCTTGGTTACTACTTATTGGATTGTTTTGGACACTGAGATAGTGTTGAATACCTCTTGGTTTTTGGGAGTTGATTTTCTTTTGTTAGTTTTGTGGGTATTGAAGATCATTTAGTGGGTCAATGTTTTCTAATATCTTATGTTTCATTTTCTTTCCTCCGTAATTGATGATCTTCTGCTTGACTGGTCTCGGCATTGGTCTCCTGACAAATCTTCTGCTTGCTGCTCCTTATAACAGTATAGACTCTCTCTGTCTCTCTCTCTCTCTCACACACAAACATTTCTTCGTTTATGTGTGTTCTCAGTACCAAGTTAATTGGTATTTCTCAACTATATTAATTCGGATTTTACACAACTTGAATTTGGTTGATGTAGTTTAGAAGAAATATTTGGTTTGTTTTCTAAACTAATTTGGTTGATGTTATATCTTCCGCTGCTAGAAAGGGTGCTTTTGAGTTGTTTGGTAGAAATCTCTGGATCGACGGTTGGGGTAATATTATGCCTCAGAAACACAAGAAGAAGAGCTTATGGATCAAGACGGAAAACCGCATCTTTCGTGATAATTTATTTTTTTAAATTGGTGACAATTTAGCTAAAAAATAATATAGATTATGTCACTAAAAAGTAAATTGTTCTAAAGTTTTATAAGAATGTCATATCAGCTTTTCGTGGTCGCGCCCGCAACCGATCTGCTTTTATATTACCCTTTGCTTTTGCTTCAAATGATTTGCTTTTAACTCCAAAATGCTGGCCGCAACCGATTTGCTTTTATATTACGCTTTGCTTTTGCTTCAAATGATTTGCTTTTAACTCCAAAATGCTTTATTTTTCATAAGATTTTGCTTCTTTTTAACACGGAAATGCTTGAGAGAATCAAACAAACCTTCCAAATGCATAATATCAAACTCAAACCGGTATAATCGTAATTCTTAAACTTAGAGTGAATTATGGTTTAGTTACTTTAGTAGAAAGCAGAAACAAAACGACGCGGTTAAGACTTGAAAGTATAATAATTAAAGATGTACTCAAACTTCTAATTAAATAAAGTCACAAGCATAATAAGACCCTCAAGTTCTGCACTGATACAGAGTTTGATCTCACAATAACCAAAGTTAGCTTATGCGTTCATACAAAACATGGTTTACCCCGGTTTTGTTAAAATTACTTCCTTTGTTTCCTCCGTTCAGAGTATCCCACTGACCCAAAAAAAAAACTGAGGGCCTTATTTTCTTTTCCTCTCCATTCTCTTCTCATGCTCTGTTCATTAACCTCTTGGACCCTGAAACATAACAAACATGTGAAAGTGAGATGCATTGTTGAAGATTACTCAGTCCAATGTAAGAGAATCAGCAAATGCTACTAAAATCTCGTGCTGGTTACTCACTCCTTCATCGCTTAACGTTCCTGCAGAATCAAATGGTTTCATCCGATAATCATCATTGTAGTAATCCTGAGAATGTGAAGTCCATAACTCACATCAAATCAATGTATACCAAGAAATCAATAAGCATTTATAATCATTTTAATGTGTAAGAAACTTCTTAGCATAAGATTTTGAAACTCTACATACCCATGTGAGTTCCTCCATTGCCTCGATGTCTCTGGTTGTGAAGAAGAATGCAAGCTGAAGAAGATTTGCAGTTATCTAATTGATCCAGATGAAACATATGAACAAGGGATTGTAAAATGAGACCACCATTGAATCATACATGATAATAGTGCTGATCCGGAGTCTCAACATGAACTGAGATCTCGATCAAGTTTACATCTAGGCATCTGAAAACAGAATAAAATTATCAGTTTAGATAGAGAAAAACTCAACTGTGTTCTGAGTATTATTGTAAGCCTTTACCTGTGGTTAAGGAACCGTGAGATATTCCCATGACGTGTCCCGTCAAGACACAGAGCTTTGTTATCCTCAAAACATTCTTGAGGACCCCATCCAGTATCACAGGAGAAGTGAGTTTATCTTCAAAGCTACGTTGGTATAACTTGGGAATCGTCACTATCTCTCCAGTGTACTCACAAACAAATGCCCCTTCAGGCGATCTCTCCAAAGTCCTTAGGCCCCAACCTTTCCCATTTGGCGTGAAAAACTCGTGACATAAGAACAAAAGATCGATAAAGAAAATCGAAACTAGTTGATTTCTACTTTTTATAATAAGATGAATGAGAACCCCAGAAAAATGAGTTGGTTAAGGTAAATGTTTTACCTGTAATTTCTTGTGTATACCTCTCGATTACCGCATCTCGTAGGGCATCCACATTTGATGCAACGCTCTTTTAATGGCTTTCCTCTTAAGATGCCCTTTACATGGTTCCAAAATCTCTTATTTTTTACAGAACTGCAGCACCTGTTTCCGTTGATCGCGGGCCTCAGAGATCCGCTCCTCCACGACGTCCTCCTTCAATACGCCATCTACTGTATACGCAAACCCTTTCTGAAACCAAGCAATCTTCGAGACAAGAAGAGAGGGAGAATTTCACAGCAGCATCTTGAAACACAAAGTTCTGAGGTATGTACGGGAACGCAAAGGAACATCGTCGTTGATCTCATTCACCCTCGGAATCTCAATGTTTTCTTCACCAACCGTGATGTCATTCATGTTGCTAACTGCTCTCCAGCCCTCTGCAGAGATCTCACATTCAGGAACAACTACCAACCCCATGGAAATGTCAGCTGCACCGCTCTCATCACCCACCTTACTCATATCAGAGACTCAAGTGATTGGTTGGTTGAGTTCCTTGCCAGGTATATGTAACACCTACACATGTCCTCCATGAAGGCAGGGACAGAAACCAGGGTGTACAATTTTGTATGAATTGAGGCATTTTTCCTCCATTGCTCGCTCTTCGAAGATCTTCCATGGAAGGGTAAAGGCAAACACGTTTCACCAGTTGCAGGCGCAAAAGTCAGACTAATCTTCGCCTAACCTAAAGTCGCAGAAGCTAATTCAAGTGCAGCAGCAGCAACTTTGTGCTCGCTAGATTCTTCAACAGCTGAAGGAGGAACACCAATGGAAGTAGTATCATTGAGAGTACCTTCTGGTTCCCCGTTCCGTTCCTCCACAAACATATTTGATTTCTCCATCTCAAGCATAGGAGCTGAACAGTTCCCTAAATCGAAGTAATGTGAAGAAACGTCAAGACAAAGATTAAGTTTAATGCAAAAGGCTTCAACATCTCATCACCACATCCACATAAAGCGATACAAGATCTTGCTTTGAAGAAAGAATACCTGGAATCATAGGCTCATGCTCGGTAAATTGCTCCTCCTTGATGATAACAAGTGCACCAGCATCAGAATCATTTCCAGTTTGTACAATATATCTAAAACAAGCCGACCCGCAGAACCAATATCATCAAATTTGAACTCCAGGCTTAACAAATTATCAAACAAATGTCGTAGCGACAAAGTATATGAGCCGGTACCTGACCAGTATGCTCCTTGAACTTCTTCAACTCATCCTGCATACCGTTAATTTCGTAAACGCAAGACATGATCACAAACCTGTATGCATCCGCAATGACCTCTACTTTCGCCATTAGCTCGATAAGTTCTTGTCCTTTGAGAGAGTAACCAAATCTCACACAAGAACCAAGTAGAAGATTAAACAAGACCGTATCAGGCTTCACAACATTCCTGGGGCTATTTCTGTTGGACACAAAACGATCACAGACCTGAAACAGATAATTCGAAGCTAGACAAGTCCCGACCTCAGTTTTCACCATATGCATCACAACAAGCCTCAATACATCTAAAGTTAAGAAAGATCCCTGAGCTCTATCTAAAGACAATGACAACTTAGTTAAAGCATCAACAGTTACCAAACCCGAATTCTGCTTCAAAGCCAAACGAGTCAGCTCACTAGCCTTGCTAAGCCAAATTAAACTTTACACGTTATGGAAAATATAAAGCTTACACACACGGCCTTAGTTCATATACTGAAAGATTAGATGAAAAGACCATGAAAACTTGACAAAAAGCAACCAGAGTTTGTTATCAAATTATCATATGGCAAATCAAGAAACAACGTGACTGAGGATATGAAACAAGTTACCAACACTTGAAGAGCATGATTGTTATTCTAATTTTAGAATTAGAATTTGCTTAAGTACATAAATAGATAAGTAGAACTTGGATTAGTACATAAATAGATCCGTGATCACTCCTTAAACAGAAACAGAGGATCAATACCTAAACATCCTTAAACTGATAACAAAACAAAACAAACCGACATCCCTAAACATAAGATCGATCAATCCTAAACAGCAAATCAAAGACATTGATATGTTGGGGCTTTTCCATCTCTCAAATTCTTCCAAAAGAACGTGTAATGAGCCTCGTTGCGAAAGTCATCTCCGGAATCCTCGGCTTGTGCTAACAGGACCACAAACCCATGTTCCCTCAAGAATTTCAGTGCCGGGATGAAGTCGGAATCAGCAGAAATGAGGAGAATTATTCCTGGAGATTCGCGTTCGATCACATCTCACAGAACCTGCTCTTGTACTCCAGTGAAAACCTCAGGATTCTGTTTTGCACTATGACCCGCCATCTTACAGAGTTTCTTTTGGCAATGAAAAAACCTATCATCACACTGAAGGAAAGAAAAAAATGACTCGACAGTATCAAATTCTTCGTCTGTACCGAGAAAATGCTTCCGATCTCCGGAAGCAAACAGCAAACATTTTGGGTTCAACCTCGAGGTTTGGACTGATTTGACGAAGACCTTGGTTGATTGAATCGCGCAGATTCTTAGCATCGTACGTGTAGTTGTTGTGGGCGTCGTGTAGAGGAGTGGTGTTTAAGTCCCACACCACTCGAACCGTCTTCTGCCTCTGCTCATGAGTTGGCATCTTTCTCTCTTTCGACGACTGGTAAGCATCCGGCCGCTTGATTGCACCCAGTGGTGTGAACTGTGGTGGCCTTTCTTTTCTTGGTGGCATTTTGACGGAGAGGATTGAGAAAAATCAGAACAAAGGAGAACAGAAGGGAAAAATCGAGACAGAAGGAAATGGCGAAATCGAGAACGAAGGAAATTAGGGTTACTTGCATATGGACAGGTTTGTTCGGGTCATAGTTGGGCTCTAATTCATTTGGCTTGGGCTTTATTGGCCCGTTTCTTCCCATTACAATCCAAGTTGACCCATGTCTTTTACGTTTTCCAAAATTGATTCAAATATTATTCAAATTGCCATTATCTTATTACTAAATTGATTAAATTGAAAAAAATAATTTTGGATAGATTCAATGACAATTTCAGTAATTTTTATATCAATTTCGGACATTTTGAATGACATTTTCGTTTTTTATGGCACATTAATGGTATTTTATTATTTTAGGAAAGTTTTGTAACTGCATACAAAAAAAATGATAAAAAAAATATAATCAATTTTTAAGAATTCTATCCCCCATTCATCTTTGTTTGATGATATTTTTAATATACAAATTAAAAAATCGGATAATTTATATGATAAAAAAAAACAGAGATTTTTTTCTGCATATGTTATGATTTGAATTTTTCAAAAAGAACATAAACTATTTAACATATGAAAAGAGTAATGTTTGTCAAAGTCCCACATCGGATACGAAAATGAATTTGAATCCAAAGACATGATATAAAAAAAACAAAATGATGAACAACGGTAAGAGCATGAAGTCTAATCTAATAGGCATCCAAAACAAAATATTTGATTCGTTTTAATTTGGTTATTAAGTTTAACTGCATAATTAAATCGAATAATAGAAATAATTTTATCAAAAATTTAATTTGATTAAAAAGTAATTCATTTTTTCTTTATGCGTATTCTTATTTTATTTAATTCTATAGAAATTTTCTAAATTAATCTTAATAATAAATCTAAACAATAAATGGCAGAGCCTCATTAGACCAAAGAAGTGGCAGCATTTCTCCACTGAGGTACCTCCGATCTTCACATTGAATCTATTCCAGTTATTCACCTGTGATGTGATGTGATGTGTTCTTCTCAGCAAACATATAAATGGCTGCATTAATACTAAACATAGTCCAGCTTGTTTAGAGCCTACATTAACCAAGAAAGGGAATCTATGTTCTCGGATCGCTACCATCTTGATGTTTCCAAAGTCTCTGCCTTTGACTTTTTCTATAAGCTTAGCTACTGGTGACTTTTTCTATAAACTTTTCTTTCTTATGCATGAACTTGCAGGAGTGCAGCGAACTAAGCGTGCCTGTGTTTATATCAACAAGGAATCTCAGGTGACTTGATTAGCATCTGCAACACACACATTTTCGTTTGCTTTTGACCACATTCTTATTATGCTACTTATGATTTTGCAGGTAATGATCAAACTCAAAAGCAAACATTCTCCAAGAAGATCAAATGTCCTAATCATTCACTTCATATATATTACCTGAAACGCAGACATTCTCATAGGCGTCGTCTATGGAGTCTGCGATGAGAAATCAGCTTGGCCTTGCAGGAAAGAGAGGGAAAATTCAGAAGAAGTCTACTTCGGTCTGAAGACCGGACAAGGTCTTTTGGAGTTCAAGTGCAAGAGAAAAGTTCACAAGCAGAGATGCTGGTGATCTTGCTTTGAAGAAAGAATACCTGGAATCATAGGGTCATGCTCGTTAAATTGCTCCTCCTTGATGATAACAAGTGCACCAGCATCAGAATCATTTCCAGTTTGTACAAAATATCTAAAACAAGCCGACCCGCAGAACCAATATCATCAAATTTGAACTCCAGGCTTAACAAATTATCAAACAAATGTCGATAGCGACAAAGTATATGAGCCGGTACCTGACCAGTATGCTCCTTGAACTTCTTCAACTCATCCCGCATACCGTTAATTTCGTAAACGCAAGACATGATCACAAACCTGTATGCATCCGCAATGACCTCTACTTTCGCCATTAGCTCGATAAGTTCTTGTCCTTTGAGAGAGTAACCAAATCTCACACAAGAACCAAGTAGAAGATTAAACAAGACCGTATCAGGCTTCACAACATTCCTGGGATTTGAGCACAACAAGTGTCCAAGAGATGTGAAACAAGTTACCAACACTTGAGGAGCATGATTGTTATTTTAATTTTAGAATTAGAATTTGCTTAAGTACAAGGATCAATACCTAAACATCTTTAAACTGATCAATCCCTAAACAAAACAAACAACATCGCTAAACAAACCAATTCCTAAACAGATAAATCCCTAAACAGACATCCCTAAACAAACGATCTATCAAATCCTAAACAACAAATCGACGACGTTGACATGTTGGGGGTTTTCCATCTGGAGTGAAAGGAGACGGTGGGATGGGACCGAGAAGTTTCGTTATGGAGGGCATTTCGCCTTCATACAACCTCTGCCACAACCAAGTTGCCCTTGCATAAGCTCGAAGGATAGTTTCAGTATCTGGCTGTGCAAGCAACACGATCCATCCATGTTTAACCATAAATTCCAAAGACGTGCCAAAATCCTTATCTCCGGATATAAGGAGAATTGCGAAAAAAAATACATCAAGGAGATGATTAAGAAAACTCTAACTCAAAAAGGAAATTACCAGGAGAATCATTGTTTTCGTAATGAATGAATTTCATCTCCCGAGCTAAGATTGCATCTCCTACGTCTGTTACTCGTGAATACTGATCTTGGTAGGTTTGGAACTGATGTGCTCGTTTTTGATGCTGATTCATGGCTGAGAGGCCTGAAAACACTTGTCCACAAATAACACAGGTCCTTTCTCTGGCAGGGACTTTAAAATATGCAGAGTCACAATCAAATTTGAGAAGACTAGCAAGTCTTATATTAGAGATAGTCTTCTTATCCTTATCGTTTTCATTAATAGATAAAGCGTAGAATTCACCCGAAGAAGTAAAAGACGACGACTATCATATTTCTTCAAACCTTCCTCAATCTTGTTTTTCAAAGTCAAGATATTATACCCTTTCGGAAGCGGACCATTGTCCCAATCCCATAAGACATGGGCTGGGATTGGTTCATTTCTGTTTCTGTTCCTGTTCCTGTTCCGCTCTACAATTGTCCACGCTGTTGGATCAGGAGGAGGACGACGAGGTGTGAAAACGAAAGTCGCACTGTGATCGGCATTCGGATCAAACGGTACAGCAATTCGAGCCATGAGAGGGGAGAGATCGAGAGAAACAAGGGAGAAAAGCAAGCAAATTTGGGAGAAATCGAGACGAAGGAAATTAGGGCTACATGCATCTGTCTGCCTACAGTTGGGCTCTAATTCATTTGAGTTGGGCTTTATTGGCCCCGTTTCTTCTCATTTACAATCCAAATTGACCCATGTCTTTTTCTTTTTTTCTTTTTTTTTACGAGACCCATGTCTTTTACCTACTAGTATATATATTATTATACAAATTTTATAACGTGATTATTCAAATTTTATAACGTGACCCATGTTATTCAATTAAGAAAAAATAATCTCAATTTAAATATTTAAGATACTGCACTAGTAAGATTTATAATAATGTAAAAAAAAAATAAAGAATAATAACATATACACACGTTTTCTCACTTTTGTGATTATTTAACAACAAAATATATTGATATTAACTAACTTCTTATGATAGTTAATGTAGTAATTTTATTGATTTCAGTTATTTTTAAAATATTTTATTATTGTATGTAATTTTATTTAATGAGAAGTATGTTGCAATGTAAAGATTCAGGTTTAAACTTTATGCGTCTAAATTTTCGTAATTGAATTTTGAAAAAAAAAAATTAAAAACATTACTTTTAGTTTATCAAATATATTCAATTTGAAAATTTATAAGATTTGAAATATGTTTTTTTTGGAACTTTAACATTCATAGATTAAGGACCTGCATATTTGCGAGTTTTGTAATTTGATATCTTATAAACCCAATGTAAAAATAAATATATGTTTTAGATCACCCGTTAAAGTAAATAAAATAAATGTGATAATGTTGTTGTAAAATCACAAATTGAGAATCATAAAATTTTTTTTATTAATTTTCTGCTTTTATTATTTGATTTAGAATTAAATTTTATCACATATTTCTAAATTATTAGTTTTTCTTAATCATATTTAAATTATGTATACTTTTTTTTTTACAAATCAAATATCTATTTTCAAAATTGTTGATAAATTTATTCTCAACTTTGTATTTGAACGTTGACCAAACAAAAATTGTATTTGAACTATTTATACCCTCTAAATATTATTATAACCCTCGTAAAACAAAATAAACACAAAAAAATCAGAAAACTAAATTATATTACCTCCATGAATTGAGAATGTCATATTTATAGAGAATTCTATCAAATATTTATCTTTTTTATTTTAGGTTTAATTAAATTATATCTCAATAATTAGATTTTTATAATCATATTTAAATTAGGTTTAGATTTTTGTAAACCTATTTAAATTAGATTTCCTTTTAAATATTTTACAAATAAACATAAATAGATAGATAAATCTTTTGACATGTACCTAAATCTAATTGAAAAAGAATTATATATTACTTGTATACATGTGTCAAATTTTTGGGATCTGGAAACCAGATCTTTGAAACCTAAAATGAGAGCCTAAACTTCGAAAATTTACATACATGAGATGTAACTTTTTATTCATTTTGAATATAACCAATTCTTTTTTATTATACTTCAACATTTTGTTCACTATCATTGTTACTCTCTTTTCCAATGCCCTCCTCTGAAACGATAAATAGACCATAAACCCTAAATCCTACCATCAAAGCCTAAATCCAATTACAAACCCATAAAATTTGATATTTTTAGTACTATCAAAATCTTTATTAGAGATGTTTAACCTAGCATGAACATCTAAACCCTAAACATGCATATAATAATTATAAATTATTTGATTTTTACGTTAAGGGATTCAAGTCATCAATTCGTCGTGGTCTTTCCTCTATCAACAAACAGCAATAAGATTTTTACGTTTCGTCATTTCACTGAACAACTTGAACGATGATAATAGTAAAATCTAGCAATGATAATCTCAAAAGAAAATATTCACGTCTTTTCGACAAAAAAAGAAAAGAATATTTATTTTCTACGTGTTTTTTTTACACACATAGTTTTTGTCATATTTTTGCCTTGAGGAAAAAAAAAACAATGCTGCTAATCTGAAGATTTATTGGTGCTCCAAAAGCCTTTTAACAACCTTGAATCTAAAAATACTAAAATTTTAAGTTTCCATCAAATTAACCATACATATTAAATTTCAGTTTCTAGTGTCAGTTTCAAGTTACCTGCTATCTCATATGCATTGTTCTTACACAATCATCTTTCTCTAGTCTTAAATGGATAGCAATACATGAAGCTTCAATCCACATTCATGTCGCTAGTTTATTACATTAATGTCAGTACCTACGAAATTTTCTAATATTTGAATATAATAATTCTTGATTATCATAAGATAATTATGGAAAATTAACATAATAAAATTCGAATATATAAAAAATATTGGGTTTTATATATATAAACTACGGGCCTCAATAATATTTTGGAACCAAACCCAATGAAATATTGTCGATGGCAAAGATAGTAAATAATCGATTTTATTAAGGGTAGGACAATAATTAACCACTTCAAAATCGATGAGAGATCGCTACATAGGATAATTTACTTCATATATAATATAATAGATTATACTATTTAGTATCATATTGAAATATTTTGATACTTATCTTTAAATATTAAATTACTTAAACTTATCTTTCATTATCTTAAAAAAAAAAACTATTTAAATATCGAAAGATTTGATTTTTTTTATTTTAGAAAGTTTATTAAATGATTTGTGGATGATGTCGAAAACATTTTTTAGGAGAAATTCTTAAAAAGATAAACGAAACATTAATTAAGAAATAATTATAAATGAGTACATATTATATTTATTTTAATTTTTCAAATTAATTTTTGGGATCGGGATCATGGGCGGGATAGTAATTATTTCATATGTATCATCAGATAGAAAAATTATGCTCGTGAATAAGTTATGATTCTTCTAATTCCATTTATAAGATTTTAATATACAAATTATAGACATAGAGCATATGTTAGGTGTGTTTTTGTCTTAATAAAAATAAAAACTACAATTTACGTTGTGCCTGCAATTTTACAAATACTTTGATAATATTAACAACAATAATATCATTATGAAATTCTTTCAACCAAACCATCAACTTAATATATTAATCTACAATTTGTGAGAAAGAGTAGGTGTTTTACGTGAGCACAAATGTATTTAATGTATCAATAAAACACTGGCACATAACCTTTTTCTTAACGCAAGAACCATTCATTAAGATTTGTAATCATAGCACTTCTCCTTTGTCTTCTTAATAAGATATTCAATGCCAAAAAACTATGGCATCTTTGTGAACAGAATAAGACATTAGTAGTATAAACACTTTCCTTTTGAATACGTATTCAATTTCATGGAATGTGAACACAAACAATATAGCTTCTAAGAGCTCTCTTTCTCTCTAGTCTCTTCTAAAGATATATATATAAGAAAGCATCACAGTCTCGTCTTTCTAACTTTTAAAGCATGTCGTTCATCGGTGGCAACTCCTTTGTGATCTCAAAAGGAAAACATTTTGGATTCCAAGAATAAGAAAGATCTATATACAAAGTGAAAGACGAAGAGGCATAAAATTTTCTCAAATTCATAGTTTTAATCAAAAGGAATTTTTTCATTAATTAGAAATCAATGATACCTAATAAGAAATGGAAAGCTCTAGCTCACGATGTTGGTAGTGAATACCATGCAACAAATTGAGAATTTCACCAATAACAGAAGAAGAGGAATATATACACTTACGAAAATTGTACTGTTACAAAATCCTTGACGTTACGGTGGTGAACCTCATCGGCATGGCATGGACCACCAGAGTGTTGCATTTGCAGGTACCCTTCACTAATCAATCGCAATGGCAAGAGCAAGAACATTTTCGATGATATTTGAGGAATTCAGGATGAGAGTGAATTGCTTCTTCTTCAAGGTACCAAACATACAATTGAGCAAACTTCGGAAAGATTAGGTGTCCAAGGAAATAAGCGCTGAAAAACATTTTGAACCACTACAAAAAAACATGCCACTTTCTGACGGCATTTCCGACGGACATTAAGCGGTCAGAATTTTGTCACCGAATTCCGACGTATTTTGGACCGATTTTCAACCGAAACATTTCGGTTCAAAATCGGTTGGAAATTCCCAACGAAAACAATATCCATCGGAATACGGTTGCAAATATTGGTCAGAAATCCGTGGAAAACACATTTGGTAGGAATTTGGTTGGAAAATTCGGTCGAAAATTTGTCGAAAACTCATTTGGTAGGAATTCGGTTGAAAAAATTTCAACGGATTTCCAACGACTTAATAGTTTTTAAAAAACATAATTGCCGTGGAAAATCCGTCGCAAATCTTCCACGGATTTCCCACCGATTTTGAATTTTGACCGCCAAAACTTTTGAAAACCCGCCTAAATTTTTTGAAAGAAATTCAATTTCGCGGTAAATTTTAAAAATCCGACGGATTTTATTTCCAACGGCACTATTGGTTGAAAATCCGTAGGAAAATGTCAATAAATTAAATAGACCACATATTTTCTCCTTCATTCTCAAAATTTACTCTCTCTCTCTCTAAACGTTTCTCCTCTCCCTTCTCTCTAAATTCTGCTAAAAATATGTAAGTTTTCTTGTGTTTTATTAAGTAAAATTGTTTGTTCATATATATTACTTAATATATTAAAGGTTTATGAACATGATTATGCTAGATTAGGTGGTTTAGATTGGGTAATGGTGGATTTGGGTTTTAAAGTTATGAAATTAGTTATGAATTTAGTGTTAGATTATGTGGTTTAGATTGAGTAATGGTGGAGTTGGGTTGTAAAGTTGTGAAATTAGTGATGAATTTAGTGTTAGATTGTTGTTTTATATTAAAAGATCATTAGAAATTGTTCTTTGTATTATAAAAAAAGGTGAGTTTCGAATTGGATCATTAAAAATGTTTTTAAATATTAAAAATAAATTATAACATGAAATGTTGATATATAAAAATATAAAAATTATATATTTATATTAAAAACGTGATTTATATGTTTTTGGAATATTATGTAATTTTAATTCTATTATATAATTTTATTTCCATTTTGAATTTTATTTTAATTTATTTTTATTAAAAATATTTTTTTATAAATTATTCCAAATTTAAATAATTAATAGATTTAATTAATAAATAATAATATTTTTATTTTTAAAACAAAAATCAAAATCCGTCGGAAATCGGTTGGAAAATGACCCTCGCAAATCGGTTGGAAAATTATCCGTCGGAAATATATAGCAAATATTTTCCACCACATTACGACGGATTCATTCCAACGGATTTTCCAACCACAAAGTCCTGTTGGAAATCCGTCAGAAATTTTCTACGATTTCCGACCGATTCTTGATTTCCGACCACCTAAACGCGACGGACAATTTGGTTGGAAATCCGTTGGAAACAACTGTTTCCAACGGTTTCCAACGGATTTCCAACCAAATTGTCCGTCGGAAATTGGCATGTTTTCTTGTAGTGAACTAAAAGGAAGTAACAAATTATAGCATAAGAAGATGATCTCTATGCATAAGTTGCCGTTAGATCTCAGGTGGAATCAAATAGAAAACAATGAAATTTGTTTTAGCAATAGGAAGGCCTTGAAAAATACCAAAAGTAAGACTTATAATAAAAGTAAAAGTATGATTTACAATTGAAAGGAAGAGCATATATACAAACGAAAAGGAGGAAAAGAGTGTATTCAAAACTGTCGCTTTAAATCAAGTCGCCGACGACAATACTTATGTCTTACTATGAACGTAAGACATCTTCCACAAATCTACCATATCGTCCATTCTCGCATAAGGAGTCGAGAATAAAGCAAACATGATGTAGTTAGTAGTAGATTCCACCATGAACACCTCACACCACTAACCAAACATAATCTAATTAGTAACACAAAAATAAAGCAACTCAAATACATTAGAAGCAAAACGTTTTCACAAAAACATACAACATTAGAATAGATAATCACTTCTTCTTGATCTTCTTCTTTCGTTTTTTGATTTTTCTTGTTTTTCAGGTTTTTTTTCAATCTCCATATTCCTCAATTAGGCTTGAGTGTTTGACTTTGTGAGCTTCCTATTGGCATGGTGAAATTGTCAACACATAAATTTTAATAAGATCCAGTCATATATATCAATGACTTGTGTACAAATATGAAAATTGAGATATAGTTTTCAAGGACTTCTAGTATTCTTGTTTGACAATGATAAAGAAATCTAGAAAACATATCAATAATCGAACAAAACAAAAACAAAAACAAATAGATGATCAAAGGCATATAAATCACATGATTAGAGAAAACTATTCGATCAAACGATAAGAGAACCTTATATAAAAAATCTCAAGAAAATACGAACGTAATATGCAAGATGCGAAAATTAGCAAAATAAAAATCTAAGAATTTTGCTCAAAAAAAGAAAAAAAAAATATCTAACAACGTACCGCAGCCAAAGAATGATTTGCAATGGACTTGAGGAATCACACACATATATATATATATAAAGAATTTAGGGTTTCACCTATACAATTACATCTAATCAAATAAACTAAATATTACATATACAATAAAAAAAAGCAAGATTACCATGAATCTATATGGGACCCAATCAATTGATATAAACCAACGATTGTAATCAACCACTTTTAGTAAGAAAAATTGTGACGACAAGGATATGTAATTAACTCAATTTTATGAAAGATACCCTTGTAATCAACCACTTTAAAATTGATGGTAGAGTGCCATGTAGGATTTTTGACTTCATATATAATGATATAGACTAGGTGATTCTCCCGCGTACACGCGGATAAATAATTTATATAGTTTTTTTTTTTAATTTTAATCTTTAAAAATGTGAAATATGTAGTTGTTTGATTTTATTATAGACATTGTTGTTGGTTCTATTGTTGTTAATTTTTTTGGTCAATAATATCGTTTTTATTAATAATATGAGTTTTAGAAATTTAGTTTTACCATTTAATTATTATATATATGTAAATGTGTCAAATCAAAATGTAATACATTAGAGTTAAAAAATGTTAAATTTGGCTTGTCCGAATATCTTAAGTAGTATTTAAAATACAAATAAATTATTGAATATTTTAAAATATTAAAGTATATAATCATAAATTTTATAAATAAAACACAGATAAAAAAATGTTGTCTTCGAATAAAAAATATTATTATTACTTTCAAATTTTCTAGTATAAAAAAAAAATTCAAAAGAACTACATTTTTTTATAAACTTGGGAATTTATTTTACAAACATATCAAAATCTCTTTTACAAATTTGTTCTTGTGTAGATTTTACTAAAGATTTTCATATTTTTAAATTTGGAGCTAATTATACATAAATTCCGGACCCATTATTAATTAAATATTGAAAAATGCTATTTTTTTTATTAAAAACTTTCAATATTTCCATTTATCAAAGATTTTCATATTTGAAAATCAGAATTGATGATACATAAATTTAAGAGCAGCCAAATTCAAAACTTTTAAATTTATAATTTCTCATACATTTTATTTCTGAGATATTCTTAAATTTTGGGTAGGCAAATTTGTGGAGATAACGATTTTTATAATCTTGTAAACGTTAGATTAATCTTTTGTAGATTTTACTAAATATTATCGTATTTTTACTTTGGAGTTGATGATGATATATAAATTTACATTTGGATCAAAACGACATGTAATCTATTTATTTAATTGATTTTTTTGGTTAAACAGACTTTTTTAGAAATAAAGTAAGATCTATTAAAATCCAAAAAGAAACTATTTTTAAAAGTAACAATAACTAAAATCCCTAATCAAATAATCGAAAGAAAACATGTAAAAATAATCTTCTATTCCGTGAGATTATTTTTTGATAATCACTTCTTAACTTTATTAATGGAGTCATCATCTCATCCTCCTTTTGAACTTGGGCTAATTTTAATTATTGAATTTGGGCTAAGTTTAATTAGGGATTAATAGACTAAATTAGAGAGAATGTCATGTCATATTTTAAGGGATGCCGTGTCACATTAAAATTGGGAGAATGATTTTGGTGAAGACATCTAAGATTTTTTTGAAAAATCACTCTCCAATTATGATTTTTCTGAAAATTATTGTTAATCTAATTTGTTAATCTACCTATAAGGCAAAAAAAAAAAATTAATACTGTACAAAATAATCCGAATACTTGGCTCTATTTTCAATTCTTCTCGTAATTTTAATTAGCTCTATTTTTTATTGATCTGTTTTGTTTGGAGTTAAATATATTTATCCTATTTTATTGTTTTATTGAGTTAAATTTTAAAATTGCAAAAAATAAATAAGATCGATTATTCATATTGTAAAGCCAAAAAACATTAATTTGTAAAAGTAACAATGACTAAATAAACGAACGAAATTTAGGAATACATAATTTAAAATCAAATCTTATTAGGAAGGCCACTAATAATATTCTTTTCCGGGAGATTAAGTTTTTGATACTAACGTACTAACTTCATCAATGGAGTCGTTATTATCATCATTCTTCTTCACTAATACATTAACATAATCTTGTTCCTTCTACTTATAATTTTTTCCTTTATTAATGTATTTGAAGAGGTATTTGATAGCACGAATTTGGTTGCTCCACTCTAAAAAGAGGCCAAATTTCTGACGATAAAAATTTGGTCGACCAAAAAAAGACATTTGATCTGACGATAAAAAATTTGTTTTATCTTTGATGGAAATTCCATTTCGAAGAAAATAAAAAAATCAAGAAAATCAAATCAGTTTGAGAGCGTATTGGATTGATATCAAAAAAATTTCAAAGCCGTGATACCTTATATATATAGTGAAGATTAGGTTTAATTTTGTTTGTTTTTTTTGTTTAAGTTTATTTGTTTTTGTTAATGGGCTAAATTGATGGATAATGCAAGGTTTAATTGTGTTTGTTGACCGATTTTTTTATTGTATTTGGGCTAATTTAGTTAGGATTAATGGGCTAAATTAATAGATAATACCATGTCACATTTTTTTGCATGCCATGTCACATTTAAATTGTGAGAATCAATTTGGTGAGGACACATAAGCTCTTCTCCAAAATTTGCTCTCCAATTAATATATAAGAGATGCTTGAGAGAATCAAACAAACCTTCCAAATGCATAACATCAAACTCAAACCGGTATAATCGTAATTCTTAAACTTAGTGTAAATTATGGTTTAGTTACTTTAGTAGAAGAAAGTAGAAACAAACCGACGCGGTTAAGACTTGAAAGTATAATAATTAAAGATGTACTTCTTATTAAATAAAGTGCAAGCACAATAAGACCTTATTGGTGGGTAATTGGGGGTTATTAGGGGTTTTTTAAAATATAAAATTATTAAAACACACAATATCTCTTCCTTTTACGCAACTTTATATCTTCTCTTTCATCATTTTATTCAATTTTTATTAATTTTATATTTAAACATTATCTCTTACTTTTAAAAACACTCTCCAAAAAGTTCTTATTTAAGAACTTTTGAAAAAGTTCTACATTAAATACATCCACTATACCTCTCTTTACTCAAATTTTATTAATAATTTTATATTTCAATACATCCCACAAAAACACTCTCTTTCTTTCTTTTACTCAAATTTTAATAATTTTATATTTTAACAACCCTCTAATAACCTCCGATTACCCACCAATAACCATGCTCTTAAGCTCTGCACTGATACAGAGTTTGATCTCACAATAACCAAAATTAGCTTATGTTTCATACAAAACATGGTTTACTTCGGTTTGTTAAAATTACTTCCTTTGTTTCCTCCGTTAAGACTTAAGAGTATCCCACTCACCCAAAACAAAAACTGAGGGCCTTATATTCTTTTCCTTTCCATTCTCTTCCCATGTTCTGTTCATTAACCTCTTGGACCCTGAAACATAACAAACATGTGAAGTTAGGTGCATTGTTGAAGATTACTCAGTCCAATGTAAAAGAATCATTGACAATCTTTATAAAGAAACAAAAAAAAAAATCAAACTCTTAATGTTTTGTTTCCTGCTCTTAAGTCAACTTTACGTACTACTACGAAAAGAGATATATGAACCAATACAAAGTGATACAACTCTGTCTTCTCTGTGGAGAGGAAAATGAATCAAGGAACCATCTGTTCTTTCAGTGCTCTTACTCCCAAGAAGTTTGGAGGGTAACGTTACAAAAACTACTTTCTTCTACTCCTCCATCATCTTGGGATGATATTCTTCACTGGCTGCCTAGAGTTTGAACAAACAAGGAACTATCTCTAGCCCTCTACTTCAAGGTTGGCATGCTTGTGTTTATGAAATTTGGGTTGAAAGAAATCGACGCTTTCACAGTGACCTGTCGTTACCTCCTTCGAGGATCTTTCGCAAGCTGCTGTTAGTGGCAGTATCCAAATCGAAAACTCTCTCCTTCCTTGCTGGTAGTCAATTACTGTATTAGATGAGTTTCTCATCAATTATCATACTCGATGTAAACGTTTCCAATATATTCAAGCAAACTCTTACAAAAAAACCAATACAAAGTGATAGCCTCTTGGTCTAATGGTCGAAACCGTAACAGAATAAGAACTAAAGCCCAACTCGTAACAGGGGATGCACGTAACCCTAATTTGGCTTTTCTCCTTGGTCTGCAAGTTTCATCTCGCAGCTCGAGCGATTTCTCCCTCCGTCAAAGCCATGCCCATAAGACCTTTCGACAGTAAGATCTCTCTCTCACCTGATCTCTAACCGTGGATATTAGGAGTTTGACAAGAATGATGTTGCCCTGCTTGTAAGTACACTCTTCTTGCAAACTTTACTTAGAAAAACCGCGTATCGAAGTTATTGATTGTTGATTCATCTGCAAAAAATGTAAAGGGTGTTGAACAGTTTAGAGCTGAAGTAGAGAAGAGATTGCCAAACGGGAAACTCGAGAGAGGATCTTCAGAGGATCTTGTGAAGAAACAATGGGAGAGGAGAGACTATTTCGGAGTCCACCCTCAGAAACAAGAAGGTCTTAGCTATGTGGGCCTTCACGTTCCGGTTGGTAGGCTACAAGCAGATGACAGGGACGAGCTTGCTCGGTTAGCTGACACCTACGGCTCCGGCGAGCTCAGACTCACCGTAGAGCAAAACATCATCATCCCAAATGTGGACAGCTCAAAAACCGAAGCTTTGCTTCAAGAGCCGTTTCTCAAGAACCGGTTCTCGCCCGAGCCATCTATCTTGATGAAAGGCTTTAGTTGCTTGTACCGGAAACCAGTTCTGTGGGCAAGACCAAGCTAAGAGCTTTAAAAGTGACAGAAGAAGTGGAGAGACTTGTAGCTGTGCCAAAGCCTGTGAGGATGCATTGGACAGGATGTCCCAACACTTGCGGACAGGTCCAAGTGGCGGATATCGGATTCATGGGATGCTTGACACGTGGAGATAACGGGAAGCCAGTCAAGGGAGCTGATGTGTACGTTGGAGGACGAATAGGATTTGGGTGAGATTTATAAGAAAGTGTTCGTGTGAGGGATTTGGTTCCATTGGTGGCTGAGATTCTTCTCAAAGAATTTGGTGCTGTGCCTAGAGAGAGAGAGAGAGAATGAAGATTGATTCAATGCAAGCTTTTGGATTTTAATAAGTTGATGAGGCATATAATGGTTTCTCTCTCTCTCTCTCTCTCTCTGGTTTCAGACTTCGATACTTTGTGATTTTTGCCCATAATTTTGGGTTTTGTAGCTCTCTTGTTGTAACTTCTAACTTTGTATTTGGTTGTTTTGTAATATCTTGTTATTGTGAATGTATGTATAATTCTGATTCTTTGCTATAAATTTTCTCTTGATACGTTGGAAACACTATTTACCTTGACCTGAATCCAAAACCAAAGTCAAATCAAGACTACTTTGATTCAAAAATTTAATCTACCAAACCAATTACATTAAACCGAAATGACCAATCCCAATTTAAACCGTAGCTATATGATACCGCAAATTCGATCAAGAGATCGTATCATCATCACTCACAATCCTCTGAAAAATCCGTTCTCCTTCTTCGTCGTCTTCTTTTTCAATTCGCCTTCCCTGAAAATCAAACAAGACCCTTTCTTTGCTCTACGCCATTTCTACCTCTGTCGTGTTCTTTGTTTCCGACACCGGCCATGAGAAAACTCACATTCCCCTGTCTCTTACGCCACCGAATCTCAATTCTCTCCGGCACCGGCTATTCTCCTACCGCCGCACGTATTTCTTCTTTACCCCTACCATCCACCACCGATAAGTTCTGATATTTTGCTCGAGTCTGTATTATCGTCTCAGTGGCATTTCGTCGAACAACTTTCGGACAATCTCACACCTTCCCTTGTATCAACAACTTTGCTCAGCCTCATCAAGACTCCTGATTTATCTCTCAATTTCGTCAACCGCATCGATCTTCGTTGCCTCGACTTCCCAACACAGTGGTTAGCCATCGCTGTTGTCTCTAAGCTCCCTTCTCCCAAACCCCACTATTCAGTTGCTGAAACAAGTACTTAGTAGTAGTAGTGGTAAGAACTCTATTAGTGTTAGAGACATTTTCGATGAACTGGTACTTGCCCGTGATCAACTAGAGACTAAAAGCACCATTCTTTTCAATTTCCTCGTTAGATGTTGTTGTCAATTGAAGATGGTTGATGAAGCTGTAGAATGCTTTTACCTGATGAAAGAAAAAGGTTTTGATCCAAAAACTGAAACTTGTAATTGCATTCTTAGTTTGTTGTCAAGGTTGAATAGAACAGAGAGCGCATGGGTCTTCTACGCTGATATGTTTAGAATGAAGATTAAGTCGAATCTATACACGTACAATATAATGATCAACGTATTGTGCAAGGAAGGGAAGTTGAAGAAAGCCAAGGAAGTTTTAGGAATCATGGAGAGTTTTGGAATTAGGTCTAACATTGTCACTCACAACACTCTTGTTCAAGGGTATTCATCGAGAGGATCGTATGGTTTTTGAATGATTTCGGGGAAGAAAGGAAGATCTGCGGTTCCATCATCTCGGCGCTGAATGATTTTTTGCATCTGGAGAATATTGTAACTTGGTCGTTTCAGATACAGTGATGCCTGAAAACTCGATTCTTCAGAGTTATTATGATGTAACCTGCAAGTCACTGGTTCAGAGGCTATGTTTCTTGAGTTCTTAGTACGATCATACTGGAGTCATTTTGTTTGCTTAGGTTCATGTATTTCATAAACTTGATTTTACAATATAGCTCTGATGATGAAAAGTTTCTTCTACATCTGCCTCAAATTGAATTGCAACACAATATATTAAAAACATTTTGGTTCCTGAATATAATAAATCTTAACTAAAGAGTAGATAGAAAGACAACATATTTTAAATAGGTCCCATAGTCATAACATAAAACTGAAGAAGCACACACCATTAAACAACAAAGTCCTTTTACTCAGCCGCTTCTTTTTCAAGACATACCATACCATCACCACTAGTGACTCTGCTCTCGGTTATTAGACACATCGAGAGGCAGCTCGGCGGGGTTGATGATGGTAAATTTGCAAGTGGTTCCAGAAGTGAGTGGATAGTGCATAACCAAAGGAAGCCATCCATCAGAGAAGATTGCACCCGTCTTCCTCTTCACGTAAACCACCTACCATGACCTGTTCATATCCTGGTGATGTATCGTCAATGTTGTTTTCCCCTCTTCCATATAATATTTTGAAAAAGATCTCGGGATCACGTGAACATAAACAAAACAAAAAAAAAATCAGGAAAACAAAGTCTAATACGTAGAGTATATCTAATACGTAGAGTATGTCAAGTAGTATTGGTTTGGTCTTATCTTTATCTTACCCGGGAGGTTAAGGGTCGTCTCTTGATGGTGATGGTGAATCCAGTAGCAGAACCTCTCACCTTTGTCTTAGTCCTCCTGGAAGTCTTTCTTCTTCCATTAGACCGAGCTGATGTTCCCGGGTCAAGATAACTCAAGTCAAAAGACACTACTATCTCTTCCTTGACACCTTCGTAGACACCCTCCCCGTTCTCTGTCTTAACCCGGCCTGTTTCATCATCAAAATGAAAGAAGAATCAATGTCTAGCTAGTTCACTGTTTCATAAATCATAGATTCAAATCTTACTAGCAGAAGCTAAGAAAGGCGAGGTTTGTCGCGGTTGGACCATCTCCTTCCCGTCTTTGTTTAAGATGTTCAAAGTAAACTGCATATTTCCTTCGTGAGTGAATGCAATAACCTCACTGTCTCCCAAGAAATTGTCTCTAACAAACTTCTCCCATCCAGCCTTCTCCTTGAAGTAGAATCTCGGGTTCTTGGAGATTTTCAGTTTCCACGTCCTTCCCCAATCGGCTTTGATCTTCATCTTACGAGCGAGATCAGTTTCGGACAAGGATTTCACGATGTTATAAGGGATAGCTCTCTGTGATTTCACACACAAGATGAGGAACATCAGTGAACTTTCTACAAATCAATCAAGTATTTGAGTCCAAATCCAGAAGACAGTTACTTTTTTGAGACCCATAAAGACAGGGAACTAAAACTAAAAGATGAAAAACCAGTGAGCTTTTGGAGATACATAGACAGAGAACCAAGAGATTCCAACTTTTCAAACATACGACTTAAAGATCTAACTATTGTTACAGAGAATCACTGAGTTTTTTGAATTTCATAGAGAGAGAACCAAAACATTCAACTTTTCAAAGACAACTAAAAGATTCAACTTTCTTACACACATTTTTAAAGAGAACCAAAAAGATTCGATCTTTCCAAACAAAGCTAACAGGAAATTAAATAGCATAAACTGAAGAACATGAAGAGTTTTAAAAGAGAGTTACCATGTTTTCTGAAGATATATCTGCACCTTGAAGAAGCTTGCCTTCTTCCTTGCTTCTTTGCACCCAACAAAATCACTATTCTTGACCATTCTCTCTCTCTCTCTCTCGTTGGAAATTTCTTGCTCAATCTTCTCTCTCTCTCTCTCTCTCGTTAGACTAGAGTAAAGGAGTCTTTGCATTAATTCCTATTTTCATTAATTTCAGAAGTTTGAAAGTAATTTGTTTTCAACACGGTAAATTTTTACTTTGACTACACGTAAAAGCAAAGAGAGTCGTTTGCTTATTGCAGTAACTGCATCATCTGCATAACTAAAAGCTGAGACCTTTAAAATTGCCTTCTTGTGTCTTACATATATTCAGGAATTTATATTAATAATGTTACTCAAGAGTTAATAACTGTGTTTAAGTTGTCGTACGTGGCGTTCTCACAATAATTTTGAGGTGATTGATTATAGGGATACCTTGATAAAAATCCTCATAATTACATTCTTGCCATCGATATTTTGTTAATAATTTATTATTCTAGAATTGTTAGTCATTAAAATATGTTTGTTTTTTTCTTCGGTGGAGCATCTAGTTTTTACACTCTTTAGCTCTAATTATTTGGATTGGATCCAGATCTTTTGTACGGGATCATATATGTTTAGCATAACATTTTGGACTATCATAAAAATAGTTATAGAGTTCCGAGTAGAAATTTAGTCCTCTTGTAAATTAGATAAACGGCTAATTAATATTTCTCAAAAAAGTTTAACAAAAATCTCTTAATTTGTCAGTTAATGTTAATTTTGCATAAGTAACTATCATCATCTTTAAACAACGCATGTCATAATCTCAGAGATATAAACCTAAGTGTGTGCAATCACATTTCACCAAATCATATTTTGTGTTTGTTTTATAAAAAATTTGAATTAAATCAAAACCAAACCATGATAAGATGTTTTCTTATTCAGACTTGACGTGAAAACCGCATATATAAAATATTTCACATCATCTGATTTATATAATTTTTTAGGTTTATAAACTATAGACCAAGAAAAAGAAATACAAAGCTCCTTATTACCATAACTAAAGTCAGCAAAGGAAAAATAATTGCTAGTAGTCTTTGGTGGAATCTTCACAATCACATTTGTTGAAAGAAACTCCATCTTAAAATTACTTGAGGTAAGTTTAAAATTAAGGACATTCACCTAAGAACATTAGAATCACATCAAAAATAATAGGAGAGGGGAATCCTAAGAGATCAAAAACAAATAATCAAATTAGTAACTAATAAATAAATAAACAAAATTTTGTATAGACAATTATATTAAAACAACACACCTTTTACATATAGAACACTCGAAAACCTACACAGACGACCACAATTAAATTAGATTATTTTTTAAAGTAAAAGAATTAAAAATTATGTGCAAACATATAGGAAAAGATAGAACACAAGCATCCAAAACCAATAAAGTGGTGCCAATTATTACAAGTAATTTGCTAACCTAAACTTTCAGGATTTATTTTGTTGAAATGGAGAAAGTTAGTGATTTTTTCGTATCATTTTCCCATAGAAAAAAGGATAGTTAAGGGACATATTTAACAGGAAACAAAAAAAAATTAAAATCCAAATTCTTTTTCTATTTATAAAATCTTTCGGAGATTGATTTGTCCTGTTTCTCCAAATCTGACATGGAGAAGAAACATTACCCTAATTCTCACGAATCTCTCAGACAAAATCAATCGAAATCCTGGTTCGAGCTTCTAGTATATCTCCTGATTTGAGAATTTGGCGGCTGACATATTAACTAAATATCAAAGCCACGTCATGAAGCCGCTTCTTTAAATTCTTCATCTTTTATATATCAACATGTGTCTTTGCATTATCTTGTTGAATGAAAATAGTTTCCCCAAATTATTTTTGGGCCACATCTCACGGATTTTTTGAAAAACCTTTTCAATTAAACTTTTTTTATATCATCTCCCCTGATGGAGATCATCGGTTTTAATTTCATGGTTCCTGCTTCTCTGTTTCTACTCCATCAGCTTCTTGCATGGTAACAAGACAAAGGAAAACTCTTGTCAAAGAGATTGGATTTGTGGGTTTCACACGAAGCACTCAAAATCTCTGTTTCTTCGAGATTCTATTCAACCAGTGTAACGGTGAGAATTTTTTTTTTTTTTTTTTGAAATTAGCGGTGAAAATTTGCAAGAAGCATAAAAAATGATTCCAAATTAATTCAAATGTGTTCCTTCAAAAGTGCTTTTCTTTATCCCAATAGACAACCGTTATATTTCACGACAAAAAAAAAAAAAAAAAACTCATTTAAGCATATAATTTTGTATCAATTTGCTAGTTTGTTTTGGATTTTTAACCTTTTCTGTATACATCACTTTAAGTTTCAAGTTTAAACTAAAAGTACGTCGTCATCATAGGAATTAGAGTATAAGTTTATAACAATATATTGATTAAAACCGAAGAAAACATATTGAAAAGGAAACCATAGTTTGGAGATCAATCAATTGTCTGCGTGAAACTTGGTAAGAACCATTGAGCACTAGAGAGTTGAACGGACGAACGATCAAATTTGTGTAGTTGCTCCTTCTTTTGTGTCTGTAGATTGAAGAGAACTATCTTATTTGGGAACTGCCTATAACTACTATTGAAATAGATTGAATTTCTCTTGAATCCCTCCAAGCCATTGGCAAGCACAGTAATGCCGAGATCAAAAAGCATTGCCTCGTCGCCCAAAGAGTCAATTTGTTCAGGTGGTTTGAGGAAACCTGATGAATATAACTTGTAGAGGCGGAAGGACGAGACTCGAGACGGAGGTCTTACTACTTTTTCAACTTTGAGGACATCTCCTGTCACTGTGACTACGAGTTTGGTCGCAGTAACACGAAATAAATTACTTGGTTGAAGCTGACGACCTAACTCAAATCCATTCACAACAACGTCACATATAAAGGTTTCGTGCGGAGACTCTCCAGAAAAATCAAAGATTTTGAAAAAACCGGAGCGGCATAGGAAGTAAAGCTTGTGATCCTTGTAAACCAAGTCAAAACAACCCCAAGTTTCCGGAATTTGGTTCCACGAGGTCTCTCCTTTCTTGGAATAAACCACACACAGATTTTCAAGTTCCCATAGAACAACATAATCTTTGGTTTTCTCGTCAATCCAAAACACAGGGTATCGTATACTAATAGCAATGGACTCTTCCCAATTCTCAAAGATTGTAGCAACAAAATAGTTATGTATGGTTCGCTCGATCTTTGTCGTTCCAAGCTGCGCCTCCACAGGAGGTAGATTGATCCTCTCTTGTGTAACGAGATTCACAATATAGAGATTATACCGAGGATCTTGCATCAAGAGCCAATTTCCATAGGTTGCTAGACAAACACTCTTTGCAAATTCCAAACCTAGATCTCGTGTTTTATAAAATTTGTGTTTTTCCTCAGGATTGAACAACATGCAACAATTGTTGTTGTTGTTGTTGTTTTGTTCGGGGAAGAGAATCAGCCAAGGGATATGACTTTTGGGCACAGATTTTCTTGAAGCAGAGTACCAAGACGAACATACAGATTTAGCTCGTTTGAAATTAGCAAAGCTGAGCCGTTTGAACACCGAACTCAAGAGATCTACAGGAAGCTCGGACCAGGAACTGGATGGATCTTGTCTGAGACACTCGTGAGAATTAGGTTTATGCTTCTTCTCCATGCTAACTATGAGAAACAAGAGAAATTAATCTCTAAAAAGATTTTATAAATCGAAACAATTGAAATATGTCTTTGGATTTTATATAATTTTATTTCGTAAGGAACACGGTCGTTTTATCTCGGTTAAATATGGGCTTTTCCGGCTTATCTCTGTTAGTGAAATTTGAAAAAATGCACTTTTTATGTTTTTAAATTCGAAAACTACACCATATTATTAATTTTTTGAAAAGTATACTTTTTCAAAAACTAATTTACTATAGTATCCTCACTAAAACTGAATAAAATTAGAAAGTTATGTGTCTAATATATTTTTAAACATAAAATCAGCTTCTAGTGATGATCAAATAAATTTTTTATTTCTCTATTTATTATAAAACTTAAATTCAAATTATTGTCTTATATAACTTCTCTAACAATAATGATCAAATACATTTTTTGTTTTCTTTATTATAAAACTTAGTTTTGGATTATTGTCTTATATAACTTCTCTAAAAATGTAGTATATTCAAGTTTTGATGATACCAAAATTTTGTATCTTTACCTTAGTTGAACCAGAACCAAACCGTTTTTTGGTTAAAAGAATAAAAATCATGCTCAACATATAACTATTTTATTAATCAAATCAAACCAAACAAATTGTTTATGGCTATAACTTAACCAATTGGTTTGGACGAATATTGAATTCATGAAAATTTCATGAACCATAGGTTTACTAATCTTGAAAAATCTATGAATTCTAGTCTCCTTTTAAAATCGATGATCAATATAATCTCAATGATCCAATCACTTGACCATCGTAATTGTTGTAGTTTGTTTATTTATTTATTTATATATTTGTGTTTATTTCCAAAAATTCTCAAAAAAATCATAACTTTTTGCTTTGGATTATATCTATTCAAAAGAAAGGAAGATTAAAGGTTTGAAACCTTGACATGGTTTTTGTACAATTGTTTAACAAGACTACAAGAGGGTTTGTGAAGATATCATCTTCAAAAGCAAAAAAAAAATACGTCAATATATTATTTTCTAAATATATATTGAGTAAGCGTTTGTAAAAAAAATAGTCAGGGAGGTTCGAATTTTTTTTTTTTGGTTTAGTATAATATAGTATAAAAAATTAGGATAAATATGTCTTTTTACAAGTAAGAAGAAGTAGTTTTCAAAAAAATATAAAAGTGGTATATTTTTCAAATTAAAAAAACATAAAGAGAGTATTTATCAAATAATCCCTTAATTTATAGAGCGTGCTTATCTGTTAAACTTGTATTTATTTATTAATTAATTTTTTTTTAATGATCCGAGTTTTAAACTATTGTAGTACCCCGGCCCATCTACGGATTTTTTTAATAAATAAAATCATTTGAAGTTAAACTAACCAAAAAGGAAGTGGTTAAATGGTTTCACGATTAAGAGAATTATCTCTCATCTACACCTGTATAAAAAAATTTGGGAATTAAATAATCCACTAACAAGATAATTTTTTTTTAGGGAAATAAATGTTAAATTACATGTAAAAAAAAAAACTGTTTTTACATCAAATGCAACAAAATTTTGAATTTTCTACCAAAATGTGGAATAGAGACGATTTCTTATGTTCTACTTTCAAAGCAAGTAACCATGGCATCCTCTAAACTCGAGTCCGCTCTTCTTATTGTATTGATAAGCTGGGAGGACGGAATGGAAGGTTCACCATGTGGTCTATGCGTTTGTTCCACATATGTGAGATGATAACTTGAAACACGTACCGAATTAGAGATAATGTCAAGAACGGAGTTCCAATCAGCAACGAATCGTTGTTGTAGTAAGCCGGCAGCAAGATGCGTCCATGTGAATTTTATTTATTTATTTATTTTTATTTTTTTGTTCAACATGAATTTTATTTAATTAATTATCCTTTTTCTGAAGTTTTAGGGTTATCTCAAAGCTTATATGCTGATTGCATGATTTTATTCATGCCTAAGGTTTGGAACTTTGGAACAAAAATCATCCAACTATACTTAATATTAGTAAAAAAAAAAAACATGAAACAAATAAATATATATGTGTGTACGTGTGTAACAACGCCTTAACGGGTCCAGCAAAGATGGTACGGACCTTAGATGATAGAATTCACTATTCAAACGGTCGCGAGCAAAGGACGTTCCATGGTATTAGTACACTGTACACGATCACATGTGTTTTGGATTGACGAGAAAACCAAAGATTATGTTGTTCTATGGGGACTTGGAAGATGGTAAACCCCAAGAAAGGAGATAACTTGTGGAACCAAATTCCGGAAACTTCAGATTGTATTGACTTGGTTTACAAGGATCACAAGCTTTATTTCCTAAGCTACTTCGGTAGCTTCAAAATCTTCGATTTTTCTGGAGAGATTCCACGAGAAACACTTCACGGTGTTATGATTGTGAATGGACTTGAGAGAGGTCTTCGTCGTCGTCGTTGTTCAAGTTGAGTTGGACTTCTTTTAAGTCTCGTGTGACCTTTTTCATGCCAATTGGAATTGGTACACCAAGATAAAGATATTTCACCATCGTTGGAAGGGTGTTTTCTATCTCCCCAAGAAATGTAAGATGAAAACTTATTTATTTGTTGAACTCCTCTTGTTTTTTGCCATGGAAGCAAATTTAAATGATCTTAATTTTTTCTTTCAGTATTTAAACAAACGTTTTGTACATTATTTCGCTGAATGCTCAGCCTTATTCTTGGTCAACAGGCATGATGATGAACTATGGTATTAATTTTCGATCCTCGTCACTGATGGTTTTGGGCTACATGAACGCAAGATTTTCGGAAGGTCTTCATGCGACCTTATCATACAGTATTTGACTACGGCAATTTAAAAACCGGGTTCGCTGGAGCAGTTCAAGAGAACAAAGAATGGTCGCTAATTATTAAGTACCATATATATATATAGTCTTTATCCATATAGACAATATATATGGTCTATGTTTTATGGCTAAACGTATGGAAAGTATCCATGGTAGTTTAGTTGGGAATTCAAGTGTACAAGTACCAGAACAAGTATCTTGTAGTTGGATGGAATTGTGTTTGAGAGCATGAATGATGTGGTATATGTATAGGATGGATGATCATATATAGATGGTAGTTTATGGATGTGAACGTATGGATGGTAGCATGTGAACGTATGGATGGTTACATATGGATGATCACTTATGGATGCTAATATACCTATTTGTGTTTGGTTTTGATATGCACATATGGATGGTCACTTATTAGATGTTCAGATATGGATGGTCACTTATTAGATGGTATGCGATTTTTTTAAAAATAACGCAAATCGTGCAATGCTCATCAATTTTTAGAGGAACAAGTCTATTTCACGCAATCTTTCACCAAAATTTTGAACTAATAAAGCGAAAACTAAGGAATTGATGATAAAATTGATATATAGTATGTCCATTTTATATCGAACACATGTACAATAACAGGTGGACAATATACAAGAAGATTAACTATGTTTGATTAATTACGTTTTCTTTGTCCACCCTTTTATTTCCTTTGTAACAAATAAGCTTCAATCGTTACAAAATATATTCAGGGAGATATGAAGAAGCTAAAGTAAAGATAGGCTAGAAGAGCCCACAAAAAAATCTCACATATCTGTATCTAGAGGATGTGAAGCCAAACAAACATACACAATGATTTCAATCTCTAGGTAAAAGCTGAATTAAGAAGATTCAAGTGAAAACCAAATCTAAGAATCAAACCCATTATCACAACAACACCAAAATTTGATGAATTCCCATCGTAGAATTTAAAAAGGATTCAAGTAAAACCCAAAATCAAAAAATTATACATACCCAATTAGAAGAAATTACCCTCTTTATAAATAAAAAATGTTGTTGTCGAAGGTATGTAGCGAAAAAAAAAGAAGAGAATTTGTGTAGAAAAAGAGAAAAAGTAATAAGCTTTGAGGAAGAGAGAGAAAAAGAGAAAGAAAAAAAAAAGTAAAGGGAAAAAAGGATAAATGTATCTTTTACAAAAGTGTCTAGATAGTAGAAAATGTCTAAATTGGCTAATATTTTATTAGAAAGTGTCTATACAAGTAATTATTCCAAATATAATCTAGATAAGTTTGCCACAAAATAAATGATGTTTAAGTGATCACTTAGTTTGGATGATTTGGATTTGAAATTTTATGCATAGATCACTTTTTTTTTTTAATTAAGCTTCCGTAGCAAATGAATTCATCATATATCCAAGTACAAAGAAAACCAGCACGTCATTACTATGAATTAGCATTATTGAGAGGAAAACATGGTTAGGATTAAAACTTAAAAGCATTTCCGCTTGAAACTTTGTAAGAACCAATCTATATCGACACATCTTCTTTCTACGGGAGAAAGGGAGAAAGCATACGTACAGAAGAAAAATAAGAAAATAGGATTGACTTGGTTTAACTTAATTTTATAACATTTGTAATGAAGCAGGAAGAAATACTACAAGAAAACATGGTCATTTTCGACATTTTCAACGACTGTTTAAAGACTCATAAATACTCCAATTAACCTTAGATTTTTGTTATTTTTTCAGGTCAGTGAGTTCCAGAAGATCAAATTAAGTTGCAGTAAGCTCATTTCCCTGCATCAATTACAAAACATTTGCTGTTAGATTGTTAATATCGGATTTGTGTCGGAAAATACGAAAAATGTCTTCTTCTTTTTTAAGCTTGATTCACCTTGTGGTGGAAGATGAGGCAGAGGAGGAGTCGTGTTCTTCAACTTCTGATCTCTTCCTCTTCCTCCTTGCCGGAGTAATCTTCTCTTCTCCGACGAGTAACGACTCCGTCGCCTGCAAGTGAGTTTGCAACACCAACCGAGTCAACTCAACTTCCATTTCCAACCTTCTCTTCTCAGCTTCCCACCTCGCTGCTTCTCGAGCTTTAATCATCTCCATCTCCGCTAATTCCGAACGAAGCAGCGAATCAGACAAGACCCGTATGATCGTCGACAGTCGTGTCGAGGTTGTCGAGTCAGAGCTTTGGTTCGACTCTGTCTCAGAGTCAGAGCTCGGGTTTGACTCAGTCTCTGTGTCGGAGCTATGAGTATCATCAGACCCACCTTTACCTGATAAGTCACCGTCGGTTGTTTTATTCTCCGACAAGGTTTGTCTCCGGCGAAATCTCGCCAACTTACCCATATGATATGAAGTTACGTGAGTGATCGTTTTTGTTAGTGGAACATTTGTTTTTGTGGTTTGGTTTTGATTCTTCAACTTTTTTAAAAAGCGATTTAGACTACTAAAGTAGTTCCACTTTCGCGATAGGTTCACTTTAAAAGTTTATACTACTTTATTTAAAAAAAAATCTGTATCTATTAAATTCAATAAAAGATTATTCGATTACATTAGATCCCATTCTTAAAATGCTAATGAGCTAAAGTTAATAATTAAAATATTGACGTTACAGAAAAACAAAGATGCTATGATTATCTCAAACAAAACATATAGAACCCATAAAGTAGATAATTAATTATTCAAATTGTTAATTAATCGTAATTTGTTTTCCTCTAAACACACGCGCACAAAAGAACACGCGTGAACCAATATACAAAGCATGAGCCAGAGATTGATGAACACGCGCTTGTTTTGCGAGTATAACTTGTTAGCGTGTCTACCGGTTTTTCATAGTTTTTGGTTTCGATTGATTCCTAATCTCTCTCTCTCTCTCTCAAATTCGTATTTTTTCCCGATCAAGCAAAGCAATCAGAGAAATGTCGTCGAAGGACAAGAAACCGTCGAAGCCATCCGGTGGTCGGACTGGTGGTATCCGTACACTTTCCGATCTGAACCGAAGATCAGGTCCTGATTCCGACAGTGATTCCGATGGACCTCAAGAGTATTACACCGGTGGTGAGAAAAGGTCGGTTTGTCTGAAACCCTTATTTTCGAATTTTAATTGCCGTTGGATCCGATGGTTCACTGAATTTAGACGATGATTGATTATTTGAAAAGATGATTAGAAAGAATCGTTTTTTACCTAATTTGAGTGTTTAATCAAAATTATATTTTTTCAGTTTTGTGTAGTTTAGATGATTGCTAGAGACTTTGTGTGTGTTTGGTAAAAATGTTGAAGCTTGATTGGATCTTTGTGTGTGTGTAGTGGTATGCTTGTTCAGGATCCATCGAAAACCGATGATGTTGATGAGATATTCAATCAAGCAAGGCAACTAGGAGCAGTGGAAGGACCTCTTGAGCGTCCTTCGAGTTCTAGAAGCTTTACTGGAACCGGGAGATTGCTTTCGGGAGAAAGTGTACCATCCGCGCTACAGCAACCCGAGCCTGTGATTCACAATATCGTTTTCTGGTCTAATGGATTCACTGTAGATGACGGACCTTTGAGGAAGTTGGATGATCCAGAGAACGCATCTTTTCTTGATGTAAAAATGATTTATGCTTTCAAATTGGCTAATGAGTTTTCAATGTTAAACCGTTTTCTTAATTTGGTTTTGCGTTTGTTGCAGAGTATTCGTAAGTCTGAATGCCCGAAAGAGCTTGAGCCTGCTGATAAAAGAGCTCCGGTACATGTTAATCTTATGAGAAGAGATGAGAAGTGTCCTGTGAGTCCTCTTTGCTCTCTCCATATGTATCGCAATTTTGTCTTGAGTGACTGATAAATATATTTACTGTCTCCAATCATTCAATATGCCTAAGAATTCATATCATCACAAATTGTAAGAACTGTTAAATAGACGGTTCGAATCACACATACTTATAGACAGTTCATAGTATCTGTTTTATGTTTGCTCGGTGACATTCAGTCTAGGTTTCAGTTTGGAATTTTGGTTTATTCGGTTTTTGGTCTATGAATGATAAGCCTACTAAGGATTGGTTTGTGCAATTCCGGTTTTGGTTTCTAGCCAAACATACCCTCAGTTTTCAAAAAAAGATATCGATTTTGTTTTGTGCATTTGATATAGAAAATGTATAGCCATATTAGGATTTTGCTCGGTTATTTAGTCTCGGTTTTGGATCGGATCGGTGTATGCGGATTTTAAAACCTCTCTACTCGGAATTGAGATGCAGTAACTTGAGTTTGATTGGCCTGAATAACCTATGGTATCGACACTGAAACAATTTTTCTTCTTCTTCGTCTTCTTTCGTAGGAACGTGAGAAATTCACGGTTGCATTTCAAGGAGTTGGAAGGACACTAGGCGGTGCAAGTTCATCAACGGCTCAAAGCCTAAGTAACCTAATCGATGTAGCAGCGGTTCCATCACCGTCACTGAGTCTTGTAGTAGATGAAACTCTTCCATCCACATCGATCCAACTTAGACTCGCAGATGGTACACGCATGGTTGCTAAGTTCAACAACCATCACACGGTCAACGACATTCGTGCCTTTATCGAATTTTCTCGACCAGGGAATCCAATCAACTACATCCTTCAGGTCATGGGGTTCCCACCAAAGCCACTTACTGACCCTTTTCAGACCATTGATCAAGCTGGTCTCGCAAACTCTGTAGTCATCCAAAAATTCTAAAAACTTTGTTTTCTTTTCTAATTTCCGAATGCAATAGAGAGAGATTTCGAAAACTTGGAAAGTTTGTAAGAAAATATGACAAATCGGCTCATTGTTGCAAGAGGGAAAGGAAAACATCATATGGTTTCTATGTTTTTTTGTTTGATTACAGATTTTGTTTATTTACGGAATTATAATGCTTCGTTAAGTGTTTTTTTTACCGTTGTTATATTACAAGAGTGGAAAATTTGGTATAATCTTTTAATTATGTGTATACCAATACTAATTATGTTTCGAATCTCACCTGAAAATGATCTGATTTTGTGTGTTATTAGTATTTGGAAATCTAAACACTAAATACTAATTATGTTTTCGAATCTCATCTGAAAATGAACTGGTTTTGTGTGTTATTAAATTTCGAAATCTAAGCAATTATTACATGACCGTTTGGTATATCAAAAACATCATATCTATTAATTATTCATGTTATTGGTGTGCCAAACTTGCTGATTTTGGACATATACACTACTATGTCTTTGAGTAATTTAGTTTATTCACGTAAAATAATGTTTTGTTACATCAAATACAAAAACTATTAATTTGATAGTTAGTAATTTTTTTTTGCCGAAAGATTTAACACGCGTGGTACCATTCTTGATTTAAATATAAACATTGATAACTTAAAAAACTAAGACGAGCATGGAATTTAAAATTTAAAATTTGTTTAGTTTACTTGTCTTCTATACATTAATATTAAAGGAGATGCATTTTTACATTAATTTGCTTAGATGTCAAATTTTCAAATTTTTAAAATTTTTAATTAAAAATTAAATCCTATTATTACTTATCTACTATATTGGTATCCAAACACTCCTCAATCCTATGAATTATCTACTATCCTATTATCCAAATACCACACAATCACACAATTCTTCTAACCAAACATGATCAGAAATTTTTTTATTTTTTAATTGTTTTTTAGAAACGAAAATAAAAGAAAGTTTACTACAAATATTCACTTATTTTTATAATTACTTTAAACCTATAAAATTTAGGGCAATTGCAAAAATACCACTTTTAGTGTGTACATTTGTAAAAATACCACTTAGGGTTGTCCAATTGGAAAAATACCACTAATTATGAACTTTTAAAGCTTATATCTTAAAATTCTAAACCCTAAAAAATGTTTTGACCCATGAATTCCCATAAACCCTCAAAACTAAACCCTAATAGAACATAGTTAACCCAAACATAAATAATATAATGAAAAAATAATTTTGAAAAGTGACATTTTTGCAAAGATTTCAAAAGTGTGCCATTTTTGAAAAGTGGCACTTGAAAAGTGGTATTTTTTTAAATTTCTCTAAAATTTAATTCCTATTTGCAATCTTTTATTTTGTATATTTGAGTCATAAACCATATTTTTGAAGATTATGAAAGTAAATAAATATATTTTATTAATAAGTGATATTATTGATTAAAAACTAAAAATTTGTTGTTTTCAATTATTTCACGGGTGTGATACATTTTTATACAAATAATTTCAAAATTCATATACATAAACGAATTTTAGATTTCGTATAATAATTTTTTCAATAGCTATACATAATATTTTAAACTAAAAATATTGATTTTACTAGCGTATCATATTGTTCTGCGTATTGTTCTGCGTATAACGCGGATAATTATCTAGTTTATTAATACGAAGATACCAAACAAGAAAATATATAAATAACTGTTTTAGCAATAAATTCATCTTTGAATTTCACTTTTTTCTCTTTCCATCAAAATTTTCAAACTCTGTATAAAAAAAATTTGAAAATCGGTTCCCTTTTTCCCATAATTACAAAAAAAATTACAAAAGGCATTATGTCTGTTGCAGGAAAAAGTAACATAATTCCAAATTTGTAAAATGAGAAAATAAAATAAAATAAAAAAGAAAAAGGGCAAAATAATAAAATTGCCCTTAGCAACAGTAAAAACTCCCAAATTGCAAATGACTCATCTTCTTCACCTGGAGAGAATCTAGGGTTCCAGATTTACTCTTCTTCTTCCTCTCTTTCTTCTTCCCACTGACAAATTTCATCTTCTTCTCCGTTTTCATCTTCTCATCGATCTTCACATCTTGATTTTCTAAAAAGCCCCAATCTTTACACATTTCAAGCTACAGAAACAAAACAAAAATAAAAAAACCAGTCTTTTTGAGAAACCCTAGCTTCCATGGCGAAAACTCGACCTGGTGTTGCCTCAAAAATCAAGCCGGGAAGGAAGGAGCTTGACACGTATACCATCAAAGGCACTAACAAAATTGTTAAAGGTAGTCTCATATCATCTTCTAATCGTTACTTTGTCAAAAATTAGACATTTTTCTGCATGTTTTTGGGTATTTGAGCTTCGAATATATATGTCTAAAAGGAAGTAATTGCTTGAAAAGCTTAGAGATTGAGTCTGTATTGTTCAATGTCTGCTTTGGTGTGTTAGATTCACCCTTGTTCAGGTCTGTGACTGTTAACTGTGTATGTCACTGTGTCGTAGCTACACTTGGGACAGTCTTTGGTTTATGCAATGTCGCAAAATGTGACCTTTGGTCAGTGAAATGTTCTGATTTAGGCTGAATTGTCTTACTTAGTTGCTTTTGTTGGTCTCTATGAAAGAATTTTGTGTTTAGCTGGTTAACTGTGAAACATGGACTCTTTCTTTTGTCTGATTTCTTATGTGAATTCGTTTTACTGCATCTCTATTAGCTGCATTGTAGCTCGTTACGAGTGTGCACGCAAAATGTGTGCTTTCGCATATGAAATATCTGCATATACTTAGAATTCTGGTCTCTTCTGGTTACTAGGTTAATAAGAGTGATGGTATACTTAGTATCCTTGAAAGCTTCTTTATGTATTTGCGAGATTCATATCGATTTAGTAATCTTTAGCACTGATGAGCTATTGAAGTAATTTGTGGAGGTTATTTTCTGCAGTGGGAGATTGTGTGTTGATGCGACCATCAGATGCTGGTAAGCCACCGTATGTGGCTCGTGTTGAGAAGATTGAAGCAGATGCGAGGAACAATGTGAAGGTTCACTGTCGATGGTATTACCGTCCTGAGGAGTCTCTTGGTGGTAGGAGACAGTTCCATGGAGCCAAAGAGCTTTTCTTGTCTGACCATTTTGACGTTCAAAGCGCGCACACCATCGAGGGAAAATGCATCGTTCACACCTTCAAAAACTACACGAGGCTTGAAAACGTTGGGGCAGAGGATTATTATTGTCGTTTCGAGTACAAGGCTGCTACTGGCGCTTTTACCCCTGACCGAGTTGCTGTGTAAGTGGATAAATAGTTATCAACTGAGAAATATGTCTTCTTATTACCTGGAGTTTCCATGATTGTTTATTATGTTGTGGGTTATTCTTTGGTTCTGAAGGTACTGCAAATGTGAAATGCCGTATAACCCAGACGATCTCATGGTGCAATGTGAAGGCTGCAAAGACTGGTAAATGTTGAAATATGTCTTTTTATCGACGTGAAAGAGACTTAAATATCTGTTTTTAAAACTTATTGGTATCCATTTCCATGTATTGTTGATGGTAAGATTTGCAATTTGGTGTTGTAGGTATCATCCTGCGTGTGTTGGCATGACGATTGAGGAAGCGAAGAAACTTGATCACTTTGTTTGTGCTGAATGTAGTTCCGATGACGATGTCAAAAAATCAAACGGGTTTACTTCATCTCCAGCCGATGATGTCAAGGTCCGTTTGTCTCTCTTTAGTCCTAATAGATGTTTTATTACCTTAACAACCTTAGCCTCTGTTTGCACCTGTGTCCTATCATTGACTTCAAGTTGAGATCTGAGAAAAGTTCCATGCTTCTACTTCCATGCACTTAAGTATACTATAAATATCATATCAGAAATCTCCATGACTGTTACCAAGAAAAACTTAGTTCATGAATCGTCATTAGTTATTACGCAATACTAACTTCTGAAATGTTTGGCACTCAAAGAAGAACCTTTTTCTCTCTCTATTTTGCGTCCGAAAGCTTGTGGCTGATACTAACAATGGCATTGTTGTCTTCAGGTGGAAACAAAGCGCAGAAAAAGATAATCGCTGGTTCTCGAGTCGAGGGGATAAAAGCCAGAGCGGAGATGGTAAGTTATAACTCGGAAGCTCTTTGGTGCAGATTTTAGTAATTTAGGTTTTTGTCTTTGTGTCTGTCTTTGTCGTCGTGGTTGTGATATCTGTCTGTATCCAAAACTTAGAGAAAATGTGAAAAAAATGAGAGAGATCGGAAGAGAATATGAAGAAAAGATTATGGTGGTGGCAGAGTCAGTTGTATAGACATTTCCGTGGGGTTTAAGTTAAGTTTAGGTTTGTTGTTGTGTCTGATGAGACCAGACTGAGAAACTCATGAACAAAGCTTTAACTTTGTGTCAAACTCAACCAAAACTAACATCAAATCTCTCTTCCCACTCTTTTTCTTAATCATGCCTCTAAATCGATTTAAGAATCAAAACAGCTTTTACTTAAAGTCAAGATCTTATTTAGATGCAAAAAAAGTCTCAAGATTGATTTATTCAACAAAATAAAAGAAGAAAGAAGATCAAAACATGGTTCATAGACTCTCTTCTTTATGTACTCTAATTTGTAACCTTACAAAAATACACAAACATAAAACTCTCTCATGCTTCTTTTTGTCTGAACCAAGAGATGCTTTCTTTACTTCTCTGGATCAGAGTTTCTCTTAAGCAATGAGCCATTCTCTTCCTTTTGAGTTGCTTTTAAGCTTCCAATGAACTGAAAAGACTGATTCTTCAAGTAGTTATGGATTATGGCTCAGTATGAGATATCGATATGCTCGTGTTCAGGTGTTCTGTAAGAAAATCCAGTGTCATCACTAGATCTTCGTTTGACAACACTTGCTCGTTGAACCAATCTCACTAGCTGTTGCACCACCTCCGACATTGGAGGCCGGAACTCTGGTTCCGGCTAAATCAACAAAGAAAAAAAGATTACGACGTAAATTAGGTTTTGTTCATTTTACTTGGGATGGTAATTTACCTGAATACAGAGAGCAATGATATCGGCGAAACGAGACAATGACTTAGCTGGATACATTCCATTAAGAGAAGGATCAACCATTTTAGACAAAGCATCTATATCGTGAAGCTGCGGTGTAGCCCATCTCACCAGTGATTGCTCTGCTCGTGTTCTCGAGCTATTAAATACACACAAAGCGCAGATTAGTAAAGAAAAATCGGATCATAGGCCTTTTTTGGTTGATATGAGAGTGAAAGAAACCTGTCAAGAGGCTTCCGACCAGTTAAGAGCTCAAGCATGACTACTCCAAAAGTGTACACATCACTTTTAACGGTATAAACTCCTGACAATGCAAACTCGGGAGCGCTGTATCCAAATGAACCCACCACTTGAGTTGAAACCTGTTTGACATATATAAAACCAATGAAAAGACTCAACAACATTTCAATATTAGGCTCAAAATCTGATTTTTTCTTCCATTGTTATTACCTGTCTCTCAGTGTTTGGTGTTAAAGCAGCTAAACCACTGTCTGATAAATGAGGATTAAGTTCTTCATCGAGCAATATATTCGCTGACTTGAAGTTTCTATGTACAATGGAAGGCAAGCAAACTTCGTGCAAGTACTCTAGAGCCTTGGCAGTTCCAAGTGCCACTTTAACACGAGCATTCCAAGTCAAGTTCATGCTTCTATCATCATTCAAGTGAAGCGTATCATCTAGATTCCCATTTCCAACGTATTCGTAGACCAGAAGACGTTGACCATGTTCAGTGCAGTATCCAACCAATGGAACAATGTTTGGATGCCGTAAGCGCGACATGTTTGATATGGCTTCTAAGAAAGTATCTTCTTCTTGTAATGAAAGTGCTGCATTATCAATCTTCTTAATCGCCATTATCTAGAAATATGTTACATAGACGAATTTTAATCCCAAGAAAAAATATTTGGCTTTGATTTAGTGTAGAAAGCTTACAACTTTGAGTTACTTACCTTTCCATTGGGGAACTCTGCTTTATAAACACGGCCTAGAGAGCCTTCACCGATTATGTTTTCTTGACTAAAGCTGTTTGTTGCTACTTGGAGAGATGAAACAGTGTATTGTGAAGCCGTGATTGGAGATCTTATTCTACTTATAGACCCATTTTTCATTACTCGATCAACCGTTACTTTCTCTGCAGGCGAAGAAGACTTCGAGTCTGCAACGGATGCTACACTTTTTATCCTTTGCTCTTGCATTTCAGTTGTTGCACTAAGTGGAAGACTTCTTTGTGAAGCTCTTGTGCTTCCTCCAACTTTCTTTTTATTCTTGTGAAGGCATAAGTAAAGAACAAGTGCTATAATACCCGCAACAAACAGAGAACCAAACACTATACCGGAGACTACTCCACCAGACAAACCCTTGTCAGATTCAGAAGATTTCTCTTCAGAACCAGAAGATTTATTTGGTTCCTTAGAACCAGGAGGTTTCTCTTTCTTGTCAGGTCTTTCTGGCTCAGGAGAGGCAGGGACGTTATCAAAGGAATTACCATCGAATCTGTTTCATTTTGGAATGTTATAAAGATATAAACTTGCATAGAACACCAAAATAAAGAAACAGATTGTTATTGAAAACTTACATTAAGGTCTTAATAGAGCTAAGCTCCTTAGGTATGGATCCATTGAAATGATTGTTTGCAACATTTCTGCCAAGAAAACATATTTTGTAAGTGAGATTGGGAATTAACACATTCATTGCTTTTTCTATCTGAAATGAAACTTACAGAGTTGTCAAAGGCAAACCCGAGAGAATATCGATGGTGCCTGTAAACTGATTGTTCTGCACATAGCTGTCACAAATGAAGATATCACCATCATTAGGAACTTCTTTTCGCACTTCTAAAATCCTCGTTGCAATAAAGAAAGTACGAAATCACTCACAGAACGGAGAGTTTGGACGCTGTACTTAAAGAACTCGGAAGATCGCCAGTGAAGTTGTTGTGAGAAAGGTCCCTGAATATAACAACTACGTATCAATGGAAACTGGATACAGAGATATTATAATCATAAAGAGATAGGTATAAGATCTTACAAGGTTGAAAGTGACGTATGATTGGCAAAGATATCTCCTATCGACATTGAAAGTGAATTGCCACTTACATTCCTAGACAATAACATTTCAAACTTTTAACACAAAAAAAGAAGAAAAGATGCTAAACCTCACAATCCCATAGTTCTAGAATGGCAAACTCACATGTACGAAAGAGAACCCATGGCGGATATGGAGTATGGAAGGTTACCACTTAAGTTGTTTCTCGCAAGGTTTCTGCATTACATTTTCTTTCAACTGTTAGTTTCAAATTCAACATTGAGAGTACATATGACAAGAACATAGCTAAGCAAACATAGCATTACATGCTTGTGAGATTCGGTGGCAATTGATACGGAAGTGTGTCATGTATGTTGTTTCCGCTAACATCCCTGTAACAAAATGAAACAGACCAAACTTGTTGAATCTAAACCTCTAAAGTCACAAAGATCAAACAAAAGAGAAACAAATTTCCAAAAGCCATACAATTTTCTGAGTGACATCAGGTCTGAGAGCAAGTATCCAAGAGTGCCAGAGACTCCTAAATCCGATATATCTCTGTTAAAAATCACAACAACAAAACAAGAACATTACAAAAACACTCAAGAATCATCATCAATCAATGCTACTGAAAAGAAACAAAAATATGAAAATCTGATTCTTTACATAGAGACAACTGCTGATCCCTCACAAGTAATCCCTTTCCATGACTCTCCACATGGATCACCACCACCATTTTTCCAATTGGTTAACTGTGAAGGACTATTTAGTGAAGTATACAAAACTTGAAGGGCTTGAACTGCAATATAACCAAGTGAGAACAGAATCAACTCACAAGTCATAAACCTATCAAAAATCTACCAAAGAAAAAACACAAATCTTTCATAAAGTTCACAACTTTCCTTTCTGAGCTAAAAAAGTAAGTAAAGTAACAACATTTAGGTAGAGAAAAAAAATCATAAATTTGGGTTTTTTCCTTCTTCTACCATAATTTCCGGCGGTTTCTCGGGGGAATTAAGCATCAAATCTACATTAATGCAAAAGGGTTTTATCTTATGAATCTAAAGTCATCTACTTTAAAGAGAAAAACGATCACGATGATGTAAAAAGCCAATACTTTACCATCAGATTGATCAGTAACACAACGAACAAGGGAGAATCCAGAGATCGAAGCGATGATTAGAAGAAGCAAAACGATGAACATAGCCATTTCTGAAGTTGGTGGGGTTAGTGATCACATGAAGAGAAAAATCGCCATGAAAGCTCTAAAATGAGAAGAAAGCAAAAGGAAAGAGAGAAGAGACAGTGACAGAGAGGAAGAAGAAGAAGAGTAGTGTGTTGTGTTGAGGATAGTAGTTAGAGAATGCATTGCCATTAAAGAAAGGTATAGGTAGTGGTGACTAGTGAGAGAAAGAGAGAGAGAGATTTGATTCCAAGCTTGGTTGAGTAATGAAGAGAGAGAGAGAGAGAGAGAAATTAAATTTTTAATTATTATACATAAAAATCCTCTGTTTCTCCGTAGTAGATTCATTCATTTTTACATTAATTAATGAAACAACTTATTTATTATGACTTCAATAAAACTCATAAAACAAGATTCTTAATTGCACTGATTTAATGATTATAAATATATAAGTATTTATCCTTCATTTATAATTTACTTTTATCAATATTTGTGTATATAAAATCAATCAGTAACGTATGATTGAGATGAAATTGATGAAATTTCTTTGACCATTTTTTGATATGTATTTTGATCTCTGACTTAGCGACTGGTGTTTGTGTCGGCGTCGGTGGGATTTTGGAATTTTCTTTTTTCATTTTCTTCCATTTAGTTTTTAAAGATACTTTTAATAGATTTAGAATTTTTTTTTTTTTTCAATAAAAATATTTTAATTTTTGGGGGGGGGGAGGGGAATGAAATGAACATTTGACTAGCGTACTTTTGGGGTTATTTTCCTTTCGCTCTCAAGTTATGTGTGTTTCGCTTTTTTCTATGCTCTTTTTTTCTTGATTCTCTACCTGACTCTCTTCCTTTCTTATGGTACACCTTTCTGTTTTTCTGCCATGTCATGGAGTTAACTTCCACCCATTTGTGTTCACCAATTATGGTGTATCTATGGTACTGTGCATGTCTCTCAATGTTCATGATTTTTTTCTTCTAATTTGAATGAATATTCGTAGTTTTTTCCTTTTGTAATATTCGAATATATTTAGTCATCATTTTTTCGATATTCGATTGAACAACAAATTAAATAAGACGTGTGTTACGACGTGAAAAGAAATAATATTCACCACATTATGCATATTATGAGGTTTTTCTATATACAATATCTAAATTGAATTGAATCATACTCTTGATTAGTACTCCATTTTCATAGCAAGGGTATTTGCACTCTATAACAGCATAACGAAAAAAAAACATTTTAAAAATACTACAAAGCAATGAAGGTATTTAGATAATTTTACATTTATTTTAAATGTTATGAAAAAATAACATGATTCCAAGCTTTGTTGAGTAATGAATGTCTTATTTATTAAATAGAGATGTGTGTTTATGATTCGTAGTACGAATTTAGTCTTTTAAAGCGTTTGTTTGACAAAATTAGACATTCATTTGATAAAATAGATATTACTATAAAAAAAAATAACACTATGCTAAAAAAAAAATGTAATTTCCGCAACGGCTTAAATAATGAAAAAATCAGAATATATATATAGTCTCATAATATTGCCCACAACAAAAATAAGTTTAAGTTGTCTGACGTTTTTTTATAAGATGATTTGACAAAATATAAACATAGTCTCAGCTAGTAGATTCAATCACAGAAAACCATGGTTTGTTTTGAAAACGTTTACACACAAATTAAAAAGAACACGTGAAGGTTGTAGCTTCCAAGTTTCATAATTTGAGAGAGAATTCTATAAAAATTAAAATAGCAAAAACGGAAAACGACATATGTTTATGGACAAAAGAATGTGTGATAGTTTCGTGAAAACGACTAATAATAGACTACATTGAGTTAAAGATATATTGTCCACTTATGAAACCACGAACATAATGTTACCTTTTGGCCTGTTCTCATGTAATATATATTTTGTTTGTACTATTATGAAAATATTATTCCTCTCAAATTATTCCTCCCAAATTATATTTAAAAGAACATACATATATTATTATATTTAAAGCTGAAAGTGAAATCATGTGTGGATCCAATCTGGCTAATACCCTCCTTAATTATATAGTTATATATAAACCTGTTATTGACAGAATTGAGAACATCAATAATTAATAAATTAATTTTTTGTGCCCCATGTTTATTGATCTTTTTGTTATAGCTTCTGATATATTTTTGCATACAGAATGAGAGAATTTTAATAGAATCAAATATTTGGTGTCTTATGGTCTTACCAATAGATTAATTTCGTCGGGCAGTAAGACATTAATTAATTCATTATATAGCGAAGTTTTATGTTAGATTTTGTCACATTTAAATAGTGTTTTACAGTTCATTATTGTATAGCTAAAATAAATATTTCTTACTTTTTTTTTTTGATTTTTGTCGACAAATATTTTTTACTCTAATTTTTGTTCTGTAAAGAATCAAGATTGCTTGTTTAATGTTCTCGAAGGATAGACTTAATATTAAGGAATGAAATCCAGTGATCTTGTCTTGGATTCTTTCGACATAAATATATTTGAATAACATAATTGATGTTTAGTTACTATTGTTACTATTTAGTATTTATGCATATAGTTTCATGAAGTCTTAATAACTTATTTGGATCAACACTTCATCTGATTATTGTAACATTTTATGGCTATAGTTTAATGAAATCCTAATAACTTACCTGGACCGAGACTTCACGTGATTATATATAAATCATATGGAGAAATTGACATGAGAAGTTTAGCTAATCATGTCAAACAAGTAGATGTAGCAAAAGAAACTCACATTCACATTACACGTTTTCATATGTTAACCTCCAAACATTTTTTTTGTTTTTATGTTTGACGCCTCAAAATCATTGATATATTAGTGAAAGACAAACCTCAAAATCATTAATAGATTAGTGAAAGACAAACTAAACATGCGATTGAAAGAAAATCTGAGTTAATTGGATTCTACCTGAAACCACCTATTTTTTTTTTTTTGTTCTTTTCCCAAAAATTAAATTTTTTTTTTTGTATAAACCGTGGAACTTCCAAAATTTTGGTCCATAATCTCCTTGGTACCCGGAGACAGTCTTTAGATATTCCGATTTAAAGAATAATTTTCCATTCCGAAGAGGGTTTGAATCCAGGACACAAAGAAACCAACCCTCTTTTGTTATCACTAGGCCACTACCCCTTTGGTATTTTTGGAATGTGTTAACACTAGGCCACCACCCATTTGATATTTTTGGAAATCAAAATTAAAGTTGTTCAAAATTATTTTTTGAGATCTGCCTGCCGGTTGATTTGTGGTGAAACTGTTTCACAACTATACTTTAGTATTAGAATATAACACCATTTGAAAGGATGTTATTCTTTTCAAATAGTGCGGTATTATAAATTTTTTTTTTTTTTTTTTTGAAAACGCTATTAGAAATGTTCTTATCAACTTTGATTAATATATCAAGACTTTATTAAATGAAACAAAAAAATATTGTTAGGATACTAACATTGAAATTGTGTACTTTAAGCTGAATATTCTTGCCACCAAAACGTCTATGGACGAGCAAGTGTGATTGAAATCGATCCAACTCTGCCGAAAAAGAATACTCATAGTAAATCCTTCAACCAGTTGACTACTACAAACTTTTTACAAGTTTTACAAGTCACAAGATCAACTTCGAAAGTCATTGTCAATGAAATGAGAAGTAAGACAAAAAAAATCAAATGAAGGAAACTACACTAGTGAGAATCTTCGAGCGACCTAATTGCTTCGAAGGATATGAAAAATTTGCATATTTGAAAAATTCGTAAGTCAATGAAGTTTCGGGCTATTTGAAAAGGGCCTTCTTAGACTTCGGCCCATAATTTTATTGTTTGGTCACTTTATATTTCTTGAACCGAACGGTCAAATATGGAACCAATTTGTGAACAATGATTCTCGTACTGTATATTTAGTTGGAATTCTCGAATCTTTTGATATCACTTTCCATATCTTCTTGGCGGAATCAATTAGTCTTAATATTATTATTAGCATATAAGTGGGCTCCCAAATTCGAATCCAAAAAATCCATGAAAACGTATTATGTGTGGTCGTGGCCACTAAGCAACACTATACTCTTACAAAATGAAAGAATAATAAGTTGCTAAAATATACTATAAATTTCAATTATTCAACAACAACTTTTTTCTTTTCTTTTATAATTGACTCATGTTTTCCAAATTTAGTGGACATTGAAAGAACAACTCATCTTGCATGATTTTTTAGCATAAAGTTTACACATTTGGCCAAAATAATGCTCACTAAATATTTGTTTTTAATAACCACTCACACGCTCCTGCGCGTGGGCTAATCATTAACCCATGGCCCCACGTTAAGCGCATGTTTCATCAAATCTTTCTCTGGGGGGTTCTATAATAATTGGTCCGTACATCACACGCGCTTAGCTTGCGCGTGATACTAATATTGCAATATTTTCTGCCCGTTACGAAGTCATGTCGAACTAACCGTTAGGATTCAGGAACTAATTACTTTACTGCTCAATAAATTCTCCATTAAAAGAAATTGATAACATCAACGGCCAAAAAACGCCAAGGCAAAAAAATTGTTCCTAAAAGTTTTTCTGTTTGTTTTTTTAATCGACTGGTTAAACAGAAATTTTAGAACAATTTTTGGATTATACATTTACATTTAGAGCTGTCAAAATAAATTAAACTCATCCTATATAATCTGTTATGCAAAGAGAGGTAAAATATTATATGCGCTATAGCAAATCGACCTACAAAAATCTATGGTTCTAAAAATATTAATTTTAATATGCATTGTTCATACAGAGAAATATGCAGAATATGTTAAGACTGACAAAATTTTAGTCTTAACTTGTAATTAACAATTTTAATTTTTTATAAAAGAGTTTTGAATTAGGAGACTATCACCTAGCTATTTGGTTGTTTAAAAAATTTTTGTTTATCGACTAAAATATATATTGTTTGATAGAATAGCATAACATATTAGTTTTTAACTCACAAAAAAGAAATTAGAACAAGAAATCCAAATTTTGCACCAGAAATATAAAAACATTGTAATAATATATATAGCTAAATAATTTAGGTTAAAAACATCCCTAACTTTAAAGAGCATATAGATGAAAAAAGAGAAACAGTTAAGAAACTTATTATTTATGTGGGTTCTACAAAAAAATACTAAAAAAATTCGAATGAATATATTATAGGGCATTTGATAATTAAACAAAAGAAAATTTGCTGAAAATACAACAAAAAAATTATAACTTAAAAACTAATAAAAAAACTGATTTTTCCACATATCCCATTTTTACTAATTTTTTTTAATTTTTTTTGGTTATACACCAAAATAACCCATTAAACAATGAAAAACTACTTAGTACTCCATTTAGCAGCCTGAAAAAAAAAAATAGTACAAAGTAAATGATGTTTTGTATGCGTCAAGATCACAATTGATTTAAAGCTAAAAACCAAAGGAAGATTCGAAATTATTAAAATTGATTCTTTTTAAATTAATTTAATCGACCGACTCACACTTTTGTTGTTAGGTTAACAAACGTAATCTTTTCACGAAAATCCAACGGCACTAAGAATTAAAAGATTCGAACAAATATATATTTAGAAAATACGATAAATAAATATATAGTAAAAATTGATACTTTCGAGACAAATCCAATTAGTGTTACAAAAAAATAGTATATAGAGAACAGTAATCGTCTTCTTCCTTGCGACTATCCGATCTTTTTTCATCTCCCATTCCTCTTAAATCTTCACCCTTTGTAACTGCTTCTCTTATCAAATTAATAATAATATCCCCAAAAAAAAGCAAATTCTTTTTAGTCGGTGTACAATTTTTCTCTATATACCTTTTTTTTGGGAGGTTTTGGTTTGTGTTAGAGAGAAATAAAGTTCTTAGCTTTGGATGAATCTCGAAGTAATTCAAAGACTGGCTTATTCCACTCCTCCTCTCTAGGGTTTCTCTCTATTTCCTTTCTTTAATTTGTAAAACTTTTTTATGAAATTATTATGTCACTGGATCTCATTGTTTCGTTGGAGTAAATTTGAGGGTAGCTAAACAAAAAGCAAACTTTTTTGATACCCTTAATTGTTTCACGGTTCTTTAAAGCTTTTCTGTAAAAGATTCGAATTGTTTTTTGGAATTTGGTGCTTTGGGGTTTTGTTCACAAAGTTCTTTGTAATTTCACACTTCCAAATTTGGGTTTCACCAAAATTCCGATTTGGTAGAGATTTTGATTTGTGACAGTCTTCTTATAGCTTTACTTTCGAATGTTCATATTATCAAAGCTTCAATTTTTAACAAATTTTGCTGCTTCTTTGTGTGTTTTACAGGTTTGAGTTCTTAGTTTTAAGGAATCAAGGATATAAAAGATGGCTACACTTCTGGATATTAGTGTATCAGCTGGGATAAACATTCTCAGTGCCTTTGTTTTCTTCATAATCTTTGCGATTTTGAGGCTCCAACCTTTCAATGATAGAGTTTACTTCTCGAAATGGTACCTAAAGGGTCTAAGAAGCAGCCCTGTGCGTGGCGGCGCCTTTGTACAACGCTTTGTGAACTTAGACTTCAGGTCTTACATGAAGTTCTTGAATTGGATGCCTGAAGCTTTGAAAATGCCTGAGCCTGAGCTTATCGATCATGCCGGTTTGGATTCGGTTGTGTATCTCCGGATTTACTGGCTAGGGTAAAGTTTTGAACTTTGCAAGGTCTTTAGTTATGTGCTTGTTTTGCTTGATTGGTATGGAATGTTTTCTTATTTAGTCAAACCCAATTGACTTGAGAAGTTTATGTGCTAAAGTTTACTCAAAGCTCTATACCATTTTCTTCTCTCCTTATGATTTGATAGACATGTCTCTTTTGTTTTGGTTTATATGTGCAGGCTTAAGATCTTTGCTCCTATAGCAGTGCTTGCTTGGGCAGTACTTGTGCCAGTTAACTGGACAAACAACACACTGGAGATGGCTAAGCAGTTAAGGAATGTAACTTCGAGCGATATTGATAAACTCTCTGTTTCGAATATCCCAGAGTATTCAATGAGGTGCGGAAGACCTAACCATCCTCTGGTCTTTTTTGTTCACATCTGTCACAAACCATGTGGTGGTCAAGCAAAGTTTTGAGCTACAATGTCTTGACATTATGTTGTTTTACCAGGTTTTGGACTCATATAGTAATGGCGTATGCCTTTACCATCTGGACTTGTTATGTGTTGATGAAAGAATATGAAACAATTGCTAACATGAGGCTCCAGTTTGTTGCATCAGAAGCTCGTCGACCTGACCAGTTCACTGTAAGACTCCTTTCTTTCCATTGTTTTAAACTTTAAACATTGAATGAAGTGTAAAGTCGTGGCCGGCGATCTAATATATTGGGATTTATGATAGGTTCTTGTTAGGAATGTACCTCCGGACTCAGATGAATCTGTTAGTGAATCAGTGGAGCATTTTTTCCTGGTCAATCACCCTGATCACTACTCGACACATCAGGTAAATCTCTCAGAAGCTTGAAATTTGAACCAATCAAGTATTCTCATTTATGATATTCTTGAGATGTAAGAAAAAGACAAACTTTGTGTGACTATGGTATGCTTACCGGCGGGTTCTTACTTCCATCTGAAAACAAAATGTAGGTTGTATGCAATGCAAACAAGCTCGCAGATTTGGTACAAAAGAAGAAAAAGCTGCAGAATTGGCTTGATTACTACCAGCTCAAATACTCTAGAAATAACACTCAGAGAATTATGGTGAAGGTATGTGAAATGAAGTCACAAGTTGATTTTTTTTTTCCGCTGTTCTGTTAAATTGACGTATTTTATAATTCTCTTCACAAACCAGCTTGGCTTCCTTGGGCTTTGGGGACAAAAAGTCGATGCTATCGAGCATTACATTGCTGAGATCGATAAAACATCAGAAGAGATTGCTAAAGAAAGGGAGGAAGTGGTGAATGATCCCAAGTCCATTATGCCAGCAGCTTTTGTCTCCTTCAAAACCCGATGGGCTGCTGCTGTCTGTGCTCAGACTCAACAGACTCGGAACCCAACGCAATGGCTAACCGAATGGGCTCCAGAACCGCGAGATGTGTATTGGGCAAATCTTGCTATTCCGTACGTTTCTTTGACAGTAAGGAGGCTGATAATGCATGTTGCCTTCTTTTTCCTAACCTTCTTCTTCATCATCCCAATCGCGTTTGTTCAATCTCTTGCTACCATCGAAGGGATTGTGAAAGCTGCGCCGTTCTTGAAGGTTATTGTGGAGGAGTGAGTTTCTTCTTCTTCTTCACATTCTCTCTTCTTGACATCGAATAAACTGAATCGTTACTAATATTTGACTGATTGGACTGTTTTGGTTTTATGTAGTAAATTCATGAAATCAGTGATACAAGGTTTTCTACCGGGTATTGCATTGAAGCTCTTCCTCATCTTTCTGCCATCCATTCTGATGATCATGTCCAAATTTGAAGGCTTCACATCAATCTCATCCTTAGAGAGACGAGCAGCGTCTCGATATTACATCTTTAACTTTGTGAACGTCTTTCTTGCAAGCGTTGTCACTGGAGCTGCGTTCGAACAGCTTAGCGCTTTCCTCAATCAATCCCCAAACCAAATCCCCAAGACCATTGGTGTGGCCATACCGATGAAAGCAACGTTCTTCATCACGTATATAATGGTTGACGGTTGGGCAGGAGTCGCAGGAGAGATTCTAATGCTGAAACCTCTGATTATATTCCATCTCAAAAACGCCTTCTTGGTTAAGACTGAGAAAGACAGAGAGGAAGCAATGGATCCAGGAAGCATCGGTTTTAACACGGGGGAGCCTCGGATACAGCTCTACTTCCTTCTCGGTCTTGTCTACGCTCCCGTGACACCAATGCTTCTCCCCTTTATCTTGATCTTCTTTGCCCTTGCCTACATTGTGTATCGCCATCAAGTAAGTTTCTTTCCTGCTTCTTCCTTCCTCAATTGGGTTGCAACGGGTCTTAAAGTGAACATTTTTTTGTTTTTGGTTGTCAGATCATAAATGTATATAATCAAGAATACGAGAGCGCTGCAGCGTTTTGGCCTGATGTTCATGGACGAGTCATAGCAGCATTGATAATCTCTCAGTTGCTTCTGATGGGTCTGTTGGGGACGAAACACGCTGCATTAGCTGCACCGTTTCTCATTGCTTTGCCTGTGCTTACCATCGGTTTCCACCACTTCTGCAAAGGCCGTTATGAGCCAGCTTTCATCAGATACCCTCTACAGGTTTGTTTGTTTCTTCTAACAACCATTTCATTCAGATACACAAAAATATGGAATCATCATTCTTGTATTGTTTCCTTGTGGGGGTTGGTTGTTTACAGGAAGCTATGATGAAAGATACATTGGAAAGCGCAAGAGAACCGAACTTGAACCTTAAAGGCTACTTGCAGAACGCTTACATTCATCCGGTTTTCAAAGGCGATGAAGACGATGATGACTATGATGACAAGCTCGGTAAGTTTGAGGATGAAGCCATCATTGTCCCCACCAAACGTCAGTCGCGGAGGAATACTCCAGCGCCTAGCAGAATCAGCGGAGAGTCTTCGCCGTCTTTGCCCTTCAGTGGTAAATTAGTCTAGAGAAATGTTTTTCGCAACGGATGTGTTTTACAAGTAAATACATATGCTACTTTCTATATGTACATAGAGAGAGAGAGAAGAGGATACGTAGCTCAATGAGGTTTATAACAAAATTGGGGATTGCTTGAGCTTTGGTTCAGAAAGATTTGTTTTTGTTGGTGGATTCAAAAGTTTCGGAGTTGTTTTATGATATCGGTTTTATTGAGGTATGATATAAAGATTTGTCTTTGTGTTAATGTACAAGTGGAATCATACGAATCACAAGACAAGGTCTAAACGAAGATATCTTAGTTCCAAAGCTTTGAAACTTTTGAATGATCCAAGAAAACCGATATGGACAATACGAATCCAAGACATATGACTAGCGTTAGCGGATCATAAACTTCTAATACAATAAGTGTCATGACCGTGTCCCGATGATTTTTAATTTTTGCGCAGAAATGTTTTTGGATCGAACATGAAAAATGAAACAGAAGAAATTTTTATTTAAAATGGATTTAAATGGATTGAGCTTATATAACATTTTCTCTTCAACGCTAAACGAGCTCATCAAGCCCAATTAACCCATCGAAAACCCTAATCATCCACTATATAAAGGGAGAGGATGTGAGACTTAAAGACCAAGAGTGCAGCTGCGGCGAAACCCCTTTTCACCTCGTAAACCCTAACTGCCATTAGAACTGAACTTCACCGCCGGGTTGAGAGACGATTTTCCGATGAACCGTCACGAACTGTGTGACGATATACATATCTGTGGAAAGGTCCGAGTCTCAGCTTTCCAGAAAATCTAATAACGTCTCGATCCAAGTTTTGTGGTGAAAGTTATGACGTGTTCTTTCCAACTGTCGCAATATGTCTTATTCTCGAACAACCGCAGATTTGACTAGTTTCGGTGAGGAATAGAAACCAAGGATCAAATCTATTCGGATCGATATGAATATTAGTAAGGACTTTCCTGACTCTCTTATTTACCCAAGTCAGAAAGCGGTTTGTTATTTGAAGTTGTGATATAAAAGTTATGGATGTTTACTCGTAGTTGTTATTTGCTGTGAGAGTTTCCGACCAGTCAAAGGAGAATTTATGCTGCAGTTTCGTCAATGATCGGATGAAGCTTATATTTGGTAAGCAGATTCGTAACTCTCTGATCTAGTAATATTTTAAAGAATTTTGTCATTCGGTGTTATGGAATGAATGTTATGGATGTTTTACTTGGACTGATCTGTACAAAATGAGTATGCGACCAGCCGACTTCGCATACGTTTTCCGGCCAAGTCTAGAAGAATTAGATGTTTATATGGGGTCGTTAGAAAGATCACAGAATCTAGTTTTTGTAGAAGCTTTCGGTTCTAAATTACGAGGTATGATCTGCTCGTAATTCGTATTTTAATATTGAGAAACATCACTGTTTCTAAAACTAGAATTCTTATTTTTATATCCGATTAGAGAATTTGTGAGCTGATTTTCTGTCGTTCTGAAAGGACCCAAAAGACGATCTGGATATCATTGGAAAGCTCCGAGTCATGGCTTCCTAGAGGCACCAAGTTTGTCTTGATCTGAGGTACGAGTAAGAAGTTATAGTTGTTTTCTTTTGACTGATATAATTTGGCCGAACTGAATAAACATTTTAGGAAATTTAATAATGGAATGTTAAACATGGGATCCTAATCGCAGATTCGCAGTAGCTCATTCTTCCATGTTATTCTTCGATGTCAATCTATCCATAAAGGCTAAGGTGAGGGTGTTGTCTAGATTACTTTAATACTAGTTAACACTAGATGTTCTTACATGTTAGTCTAGAAATAGAATGTGATGTTGTTGGTTATATGTGCTAAGTCTAGGAATGTTTGATGCTTGCTGATTGTTAGTAAAGATTGTTTGATGTGTGGAAATTGTTTGGTAGTTAAATGAAGTTAAAGATTAAAAAGTATTGTTTGAGATTGTTAGAGTATAGGATAGTTCTGGGAACGATTGCGTACGTAAGCCCGTTACAGAACTTTGCGTGTTGGACTACGAACGATCGTGTATGTAAGCCCATTGTAGTCCATTTGGCCTTAGAGGGCCATGACGGGGAGGACAGACCCAAAACGCGAGAAAGGGGTTGGCTCCGCCGTGAATTTAAGAAAAGTAAAGAAAGTAAAGAATGTGAAAAGGAAAGAAAAGTAGAAAATGTGAAAAGTGGAATGTTTAAGTATGAGTTAATATAAGTAAAAGATATTATGGAGAAATGCTAGTTGTAAATGTTATGTTGCTAGTAATAAATTGGGTGATGCATGTTCTATGTCTGATTTAATGTGTTTGATTGCCTATTGTTTACAAGTATTAGAGTTGTTGTGGGTGGTAATCTCACTGAGTAATTTCTTCCCGGAATTACTTACCCCTTTTTTTCCCTTTTAGTTTGTGCATGTATGTTACTTATTGAGTAAGTTAGAGCACGAGACCTAGGGCTCAAAGTGATCAGGGATCGGGTGTCACAATAAGAACGAACAATGATTAATCATCAAGTTCCTACACTTCTTCTATGTCGAATTCGAAACGATTTTGGGAGGTTTAAATAGAAGCCTTTGACCTGATCACACCTCGATCGGGTTTTTTTGAGTAAAAACGAATCAATCCAAATCGATATACTGCCAAATTCAGAAAATAAACCCAATGACAGTTATACCTTCAAAACCACAAAACTTTTGTAGAAAATATTTTAATATATTTTTTGTACATTTGAAAAAACATAACATTATGGTCTATTCGAACCCCCATTTTTATTTGACCAGCCCTGTGTAAAGGCACGATTATCATTTTTTTCTTAAACACATCACAATTACCACATGTTATCGTTACTAATTCATCGCCCTATCGACGATAGTCTAAAATTGACGTTTATAATCAATAATTTTTTTGGGTAGTTATGGATACTCAGGAGTTAGACTTTATAGTAGTAAGCCAAAGTTCAAGAAAATGTGGATAAAGAAACCGAAAATAGTCGTTAAACCATTGCATGATTTTTTGACATCTTGTATCAACTTCTGACTAAATGATTATTTTGGTTGATATTACGTACGATTCTTTAATTTGTGTGTCATTTTTGCGCATGGACTATGCTCATCTTTAAGTTTCTCATTTTTTTATCGTTACAATTTTGTGATTTTTTGTTTAATGTGTTTGTGTTCTTTCTTGCATTCAACAATATTTTTTCGTTTTGAGCTTCTTTTTCTAATTTAGGTCAAGTTTTCATTTTGAGGTTCTTAATGCAATCAAATATGAAGAGTTTGATTGTAACAACAACTTGTCGTGGATCATAAAACCGGATTGAGATCCTTACATGGTTCAGATTCTTTGATTTTGAATTGATGCAGTTGAATGAAATGAAAGACTTTGTATCGGATGGTATCTAAGATGGTCTTACCAAGAACAATGTGAATGTTGCCATCTCAAATGCATTTTGTAAGAGATACGCCCTTTTTCATTTTTAAAGCCAGCTAATAATATCCTTTTTATATATATATATATCATTATTCAACTTTTTAATTAATTTTGTGTGTTGAACGTGGACATCTCACTCTCCTAGATAAAGGGCATATCTTTTTTTTTTTTTTTGTTTTGTTTAATTAACATGCGGCTTTTATTCTTTTTTCGAGCTCGAGGTACCAAACAAAGTAAAAGTAGTATATTAATTTATTAGAAAGAAAAATGTGCCTCAATAAATAATATAAGCATTATTATTTTATATTTTTGGTTTATATATGTTAGGTCTAGGAGAATAAGATACGAACAAACAAAATTAATAAAAAATTGTATTTTTTTTTTATTATTTGTTTGAAAAAGTAGTTGTTGTATTATTAGCTGGTTTTTAAACTTAAATTTGTATGATTCACAAACAACCAGCTCGGGATATGATTCCGTTGAATGATGCAATCTGCCAATGTTTTCATTGTTAATTTTTTGTTGTTTTGTGGTAATCTTCAATGAATTCATTTCCTTACAATTCATTTTAAAATAGAAGAAAAGATAAAATAAAATAAAATAAAGGTAGTACCGTAGTAGCCTAGTAGGTAGTCACGACTCCTTCTCATATAGAGACGATCAAGCTTAATTATACAGTCCACCACAATATATCAAATCATTTCGCAAAGACAATATTGAGAAAGCCAAGAAAGGAATAACAAGTGACTCTCTCTCTCTCTCATATCCATGGGTAAGATCACATCATCAATATCAAGCTACGAAGGAAAGCCGATTCGATGCAAAGCAGCAATATGTAGAAAAGCAGGAGAAGCATTGGTTATAGAAGAGATTTACGTGGATCCACCTCAAGCTTATGAAGTTAGGATTAAGATCCTATGCACATCTCTATGTCACACCGATCTTTCTTTCTTGAAATTAGATGATGTACGTAAGATATACATGTCAACACATAATCTATCCTTAAAAAAAACTCGATTTTTTTTTTTTTGTTTTGGTTTTCACTAACCTAGCTATTGAATATTACAGGGACCACATGTAAGGTTTCCTAGGATTTTAGGACATGAAGCAGTCGGGTGAATCTTCTTCTTCATTTACTTTTTTTGTTTCTTCAAGAACTTGCCTACTTATTTGATTCTTGTTGTTTCATAACATGGGATTGTATTAATGTAGTGTGGTCGAGAGCATTGGTGAACATGTGGACGCATTTAAAGAAGGCGACGTCGTTTTGCCAGTGTTTCACCCTCACTGTGAAGAATGTAGAGATTGCAAATCCTCAAAGAGCAATTGGTGCACAAGATTTGCCGAAGATTTTTTATCCAACACAAGACGATATGGAATGACTTCAAGATTCAAAGACTCTTCGGGAGAAAATATTCATCATTTTCTTTTCGTCTCAAGTTTTTCTGAATATACTGTCGTAGATATCGCACATCTTGTCAAAATCTCTCACGAGATTCCTGTCGATAAAGCGACTTTGCTCAGCTGCGGTGTCTCCACAGGTTTCTTATATTTTTATTGTTCATTATTTGTTACGTAGGATTAGTAGAGACTACGGTCCTAAAAACACCAACTTATAGTCTTAACAAGGCGGTTTATGTCCAACCCAAAGTTTCGCGCGCGGTCCGAAATGATACTTCCTAACTTGTCAGGAATTGGAGCAGCTTGGAAGGTGGCTGACCTAGAAGAAGGATCCACCATTGCAGTTTTTGGCCTTGGTGCTGTTGGGCTTGCGGTATCCTTTTTATGTTTTTTACACTTTTTTTTGTCCCTCAATTTGATTAATTTGATATCTATTAGTTGTTTGCTAATAATAGTTAAATGATTTGGTAAACAGGTTGCAGAAGGAGCCAGAGTGCGTGGGGCTGCGAAAATCATTGGTGTTGATATCAATCCTGATAAATTCGAGCTAGGTAAAGTGGAGTTATATATTAATTAAATTTTTGTCTTTTTATCTTTAAAAGTCACTTTTTTTTGGCTTATTCTGACCCGTTGGGGTTTGGTACGTATTAAAAACTACTAGGTGTAGTTGGTGACTTGGTGGTTAGTTTAACCCATGGTCCATCCATCTTAGTTGTATTATTTATTTGTCAATATAGCCAAATCCAAATGTAGTAGTTTATTCTTTATCTTTCGTTATAACTTGTGAATAATATTGCTATTATACACATATGTTTGCAAACTATATTTTATAATGTATTTTATATTCATGATTATATTTTTGCATTTGTAAAAACAAAGCACTACTTAAAATAAAAAAAAAAATTTCAGATTAAACATGACTTAATATGCAACTAGAAAATAATTATATTCATCATGTATTAACTTATGGTAATCTACATTGAATAGGTAGGAAATTTGGAATAACGGATTTCGTTAATCCCTCCTTGTGTGGAGAAAAGAAGATTAGCGAGGTATGGAATTTAATATCTCTCTTTAGATTTTACATAATAATTAAATAAAAATTATAGTATATACATTATTCACAAAATAAATAATTTATTCATTTGTTGGATAATTATAAAAAAGGTGGTTAAGGAAATGACAGAAGGAGGAGTTGACTACAGTTTCGTATGCGTTGGTTTAAATTCTTCAATTAGTGAGGCATTCATCAGTACCTGCACGGTACGTTTGGGTTCGAATATAAACGGGACATTAAAAATGTGATGTATACGAAATAGTAACAAAATTCTATATATACTACCGGTCTTTACTGCACTCTTCCTACACCATTCTGCACTGTTTTAATTTGGTTTAAAGTCTTTATTGAAAGGATTTATTATGTCTTTTAACGGTTTAAAAAAACAGGGTATAGGAAAAACGGTAGTGTTGGGAATAGACAAGTATCTAGCACCGGCAAGTTTGGATAGTTTTGATCTTTTCAGAGGCAAAAGTGTTTGTGGAGGCTTGTTTGGTGGTCTGAAACCCAAACTAGATATTCCGATTCTTGTCGATCATTACTTAAAGAAGGTATATATTAACCTATTTATTTGATTACCATTGTATGGTACTTATTTACGGCTTACATGTTATGTTTTCATGGGATTTACTTTGTTTTACAATTTGTACGTAGGAGCTTAATCTGGATAGTTTTATTACACATGAATTGAAGTTTGAAGAAATCAACGAGGCTTTCGATTTATTAGAGCAAGGAAAGTCTCTTCGTTGCATTTTATGGATGGATAAGTAACAAATATTATTTGTATGTTAATCCAAGTGATTAATTATTAGTCTCTTCTATTTTTTCGATGTCTTTGAACTTTTTCTATTGCTTGTTTTAATAAAACATATGTTCTTAAGCATGAGAATTATAAATTAGCTAGATATATTCTCAAGCATTGAATATCCGGTCAAATTAGTAGAATAAGTAGATACCTAGATAATTGCTTGGCAAGACGGACCTCATCAACGAACTCTGGATAATAAATTTCATCAGTATCTGAATTCTGATTTTATATATAATGATTCTGAACAATTTGAATCCAAGAGAAATTTTCAGAGCGTGATTCAAAAGAAAAGATATAAATTAAGTAATGTTAGAAGAAACTATTTATAATTGTTATCTTCCATTTACTCTCCTCTAAAGAATAGAGTTTAATAATAGAGTATATTGTTGTATTTATGACTTTCTGAAAAACTCTCTTTTAAGAATTTCTTTTGGTTAATCTCAAGTTTTTTGATCTTTGTTATCTTACCAAAACTAATGGTGAAGGAAGAAATCTCTTAAAGATGTTCTAGCACATTAAGTTAAGAGTATCAAATATAAGACACACAAAAATTGTCCATTTATAATGTTAGTTTTATTTGATGTTTGAATGGTTCTTACGTTCATAGTTAAAAACTAGAGAAATTGGCATGAATGACTATAAAAAAAATATCTAATAATCTACCAAAAAACACCCATGTGGCCAAATCTTAATCATTAAATTTAGGGGTTTTAGTTAGATTATTAAATAATATTTGTTTTTGGTTATTCAACCAATTGACCCTAAGAACTATATCTTTTTATTAAATTAAATTAAACTAAATTAAAAAAAAATATGAAAAAATTTGCGGTGTATCACAGGTATTTATCTAGTGTGGTAAAGGTAAAAAACGGTAATATATTTTAACATATTCCACCAAGAAAAAGTCATGAAGAATAAGATGTCGTACAAATTAATTAAAACGTTAAATATATATATATATATATATATATATATATATATATATATATATATATATATATATATATATATATATATATATTGAAACTTTGTATTATCCACCAACAACCACCTCGAGATATGTTTTCCATTGATGCATGCAATCTGCCAATGTTTTCATTTCCTTACGAATCATTTTTAAAATAGACTAAAAGAATACACAATAAAGTTGGTAGGCCGTCACGATTCCATCTCATATAGAGACGATTGAGCTTAATTATTGAGAGTCCAGAGAAATTAATGTATTTGTTTAAACTATAAAATAGTTTTGCAAAGACAGATATTGAGAACGACAAGATAGGAAGAACAAGTGAATCACTCTCATATTCATGGATAAGATCACATTATCATTCTCTAACTACGAAGGAAAGCCGATTCGATGCAAAGCAGCAATATGTAGAAAAGCAGGAGAAGCATTGGTGATCGAAGAGATTTACGTGGATCCACCTCAAGCTTACGAAGTTAGGATTAAGATCGTATGCACATCTCTATGTCAAACTGATGTTAAATTCAAGAACCTAGACAGTGTAAGTTTACATGATTGCATGAGAACGTCAACGCAAAAACTATCATTCACTAACTTTTTGTTCTTAAAGCTTTTCCAGGGACCGAATGTAAGGTTTCCTAGGATTCTAGGACACGAATTAGTCGGGTGAATCTTCTTCTTCTTTCTCCTTCTTCTTCATATACTTCTTTGATTTCAATTATTTGATTCTTGTTTCGTCATTACTCATTATATTAATGAAGTGTGGTCGAGAGCATTGGTGAACATGTGGATGGATTTAATCAAGGTGACGTCGTTTTGCCAGTGTTTCACCCTCACTGTGAAGAATGTAGAGACTGCAAATCCTCAAAGAGCAACTGGTGCACAAGATTTGCCAAAGATTTCTTATCGAACACAAGACGATATGGAATGTCTTCAAGATTCAAAGACTCTTCGGGAGAGGATATTCACCATTTTCTTTTTGTTTCGAGTTTTTCTGAATATACTGTCGTAGATATCGCACATCTTGTCAAAATCTCTCATGAGGTTCCCCTTGATAAAGCGGCTTTGCTAAGCTGCGGTGTCTCCACAGGTTTCTTATATTTTGTTGTTCAATATTTGTTACGTAGGATTATAAGAGACTACGGTCCTAGAAACACCAACTTAGTAGTTCCGCGGTCCGAATTAATTCTCCTCTAACTTCGACTAGGAATTGGAGCAGCTTGGAAGGTGGCTGATGTGGAAGAAGGATCCACCATTGCAGTTTTTGGCCTTGGTGCTGTTGGACTTGCGGTATCCATTTCATTGTTCACAATTTGTTACAAACTTTTTTTCGTCCCTCAATTTAATTAATTTAATATATTAATTTATTTGTCAAGAATTATATATATTAGTTATTGCTAATAATAATTAAATGATTTGGTAAACAGGTTGCAGAAGGAGCCAGGCTGCGTGGGGCTGCGAAGATGATTGGTGTTGATATCAATCCTGATAAATTCGAGTTAGGTAAAGTCGAGTTTGTATTTCAATTAAATGTTGTCTTTTGATTTTGAAAAAGTCACCCTTTTTTTGGCGTTATTCTGACCACGTTGGGTTTGGTACGTATTATATAGCTTACAAATTACAATATACTAAAAAACTTCTAGGTGGTGTAGTTGGTGGTGAGTTTAGCACATGGTCCATCCAATCCACCCCGGTTGCATTATTTATTTTGTCAACATAGTCAACTCCAAATGTACTTGTAAATAATATTGCCATTTATACGCAGATTGTTTGCAAACTATATATTATATTGTATTTTACATTCATGATTATATTCTTATATTCTTACATTTGTAAAAACAAAGCACCACTTAAGATATAACAAAAATTTCAGATTAAAAATGAGTTAATGTACACATCGAAAAGTAATTATATTTATCATGCATAAACTTATAAAGTTTTTGACCAAAAAAAATAAAAAAAAATAAAACTTATAAAGTTATAATTATGTACATTGAATAGGTAAGAAATTTGGCATAACCGATTTCATTAATCCCTCTGTGTGGAGAAAAGAAGATTAGCGAGGTACGGAATTTAATATCTTTACACCATTTCATCTTTTTTTTTTTTTGGGTCGAAATACCATTTCATCTACTCTTTAAATTTTACATCATAATTAAATAAAAATTATAGTATTGTTATAAAAAGAATGATATAATTTATCATTTCGATAAATATCAATAAGAACAAAAAATATTATATCCGGTAAAGAACGGGATACTGATGAAATGAAGATTGAGAAAAAAGGAAGGTTTGCTACTTCTTATTATTGAAGTTATGAATTGTGTGTGTACAAATGAAGGAAATGCATCTTTTATATAGAAAAGAATAAGCATAAGTTAGTGTTTGGGAGTAGTAATATGGGCTCCATATAGTGGAATGCATATAGTGAAATGCATCTAACTATTATAACACTCCCCCTTGGAGACCAGTGTTACTATGTTTCTTGCCTCGTGTCTTCTGTTGCCTCGTTAAAAACCTGTCTAGGAAAACCCATTGGGAAAAACCTTAGAAAGACAAAAAGAGTGCAACTACGCAAGCTCTCCCTCGAATGATCAAGTTTATAGATTGCGTTGATGGCGCATTCCAATGTCATATATATGCTTCTTGAACACCGAGGTAGGTAGTGATTTCGTGAAGAGATCTGCAGCATTGTCGCATGATCGGATATATCTTACTTCAATGTCTTTATTCTTCTCAAGCTCTTAGGTGTATGAGAAGAACTTTGGAGGGATATGTTTGGTTCTATCACTTTTAATATATCCATCCTTTGTTTGGGCGACGCATGCAGCATTATCTTCATACAATATTGTCGGCTCCATATTTACAAGTAATCCACTGCATGATCTAATGTGTTGACATATTGACCTTAGCCATACACATTCTCTACTTGCTTCATGGAGTGCGATAAGCTCAGCATGATTTGAAGAAGTAGCTACAAGCGTTTGCTTCTGGGAACGTCAGGATATAGCGGTGCCTCCGACCGTAAAAACGTATCCTGTTTGTGATCTCGCTTTGTGCGGATCTGACAAATATCCTGCATCTGCAAAACCAACCATTTGGCCATTTGAATTTTTAGGGTAAAACAATCCTAAATCAATCGTCCCTTGAAGATATCGGAAAACATGTTTAATCTCATTCCAATGTCTTTGTGTAGGGGACGAGCTAAATCTTGCCAAAAGATTAACAGCAAATGATATATCAGGCCGAGTACAATTCGCAAGATAGATGAGGGCTCCGATTGCACTTAGGTACGGTACTTCAGGACCAAGTATCTCCTTATTTTCTTCATGTGGTTGAAATGGATCATTTTCGACATTTAGTGATCTAACGACCATGAGGGTACTCAATGGATTTGCCTTATCCATGTTAAATCGTTTTAGCACTCTTTTGGTATATGTAGATTGATGTACAAATATACCCTTTTGAGAATGCTTAATTTGTAAACCAAGACAGTACTTTGTCTGTCCGAGATCTTTCATTTCAAATTCTCCTTTTAAATATTCTGAGGCTTTCTGTATTTCTTCCTGAGTTCCAATCATATTTAGATCATCAACATAGACTGCGATAATCACAAATCCAGATATTGTTTTCTTGATGAAAACACACGGACATATTGGATTATTCACGTAATCTTCCTTGGTTAAATGTTCACTTAGGCGGTTATACCACATACGCCCAGATTGCTTTAGTCCATATAATGATCTTTGCAATTTAATTGCACATAACTCTTTGGGTTTGGCATTTTAAATCCATCAGGAATTCTCATATAGATATCAGTATCTAATGATCCATACAGATAAGCAGTAACAACATCCATGAGATGCATATCTAGATTTTCGTAAGCTGCTAGACTCATCAGGAATCTAAACGTTATTGCATCCATGACTGGAGAATAGGTTTCCTCATAATCTATTCCAGGTCATTGAGAAAATCCTTGAGCCACAAGACGAGCTTTGTATCTCGTGATTTCGTTTTCCTCATTTCGTTTTCGAACAAAAACTCATTTATATCCAACCGGTCTTATATTTATAGGTGTAAGTACAATTGGTCCGAATACACTTCATTTATTCAACGAATCAAGTTCGGCTTGAATGACTTCTTTCCATTTTCACCAGTCATCCCTCTTTTTACATTCATATACGAACTGAGGTTCTGGATCTTCGTTTTCTTCATTTATCTCTTTTGACACAAGTTATGAGAAAACGTCATCCACAATAACCATCTCATTTTGATTCCAAACTTTTCCGTTATGAATATAGTTGATAGAGATCTCATGGTTTTCTTTAGGTTCATGATGTTCCACATCATCATTCGTTCCTTGATGTGATTCTTCCAAAGTATTTTCAGCTACTTTGGAAACATCAACCTTTTCAATTTCCCTTTTCTTCCTAGGGTTTTTATCCTTAGAACCAACAGGTCTTCCACGCTTCAGGCGTGTCCTAGACTCTCGTGTATCATCTGGTTTTTCAGATTCTGCAGGAATCTCAATCCGAGCAGGAACATTTGCAGCTGGAATGTGCGACTTAGTTACTGTCTTAGTGTCTGCAAAAGCATCTGGTAACTGATTTGCTATACTCTGCAAATGCATAATTCGTCGAACTTCCAGTTCGGACTGTTTCGTAGGAGGATCGAGATGTAATAAAGATGGCACACTCCACCTTATATCCTTTCCTAGTTGTTTGTTTTATCTCCCTAGAACTGGAAATTCTTTTTCATCAAAATGGCAGTCGGCAAACCGTGCCGTAAAGGCATCACCAATTTGAGGTTCTAAGTATCTTATAATAGATGGTGAATCATAGCCAACATATATCCCTAACCTTCTTTGTGGTCCCATCTTTGTATGTTGTTGGGGTGCTACAGGCACATACACCGCACAACCAAAAATTCTTAGATGAGAAATATTTGGTTCATGACCAAATACTAGTTGTAGTGGGGAGTATTTATGATATGCACTTGGTCTTACTCGGATAAGTGCTGCTGCATATAAAATAGCATGTCCCCATACAGAAGGTGGGAGTTTTGATCTCATGATCAACGGTCTTGCAATTAATTGCAGACGTTTAATTAATGATTCAGCCAAACCATTTTGTGTATGAACATGAGCTATAGGATGTTCAACATCAATCCCCGTTACCATACAATAATCATTAAATGCTTGGGATATGAATTCACCAGCATTCTCCAATCTAACTCTCTTAATAGGATAATCAGAAAACTAAGCTCTCAGTTTGATAATCTGAGTTAGAAACCTCGCAAATGCCATATTTTGAGATGATAATAGACAAACATGTGACCATCTGCTAGATGCATCAATTAACACCATAAAATAGTGAAATGGTCCATTTGATGGGTGTATTGGTCCACAAATATCGCCTTGAATTCTTTCGAAGAACTTTGGTGATTGCTTATCAATTTTGGCTGGCGATGGCCTTATGATCAATTTTCCAAGAGTACATGCAACACATGTCTTTCCATTCCCCTGATATACCTCCTGGATTTTCAGTTGGTGACCATGTGAGTTCTCTATAATCTTTCGCATCATCGAAGTGCCTGGATGACCAAGGCGATCATGCCATAATGTGAAATCTTCTGGATTTTGTTTGATTGCTAAATACGACTTTATCATATTTATGTATGTATGATGCAAACGAGAAGAAAACTTTGGTATTTTCTCTAGAATTTGCTTTTCTCCTGATTTATCAGAAGTAATGAGCATATACTTCTTTCCATTCTCAGTTACGGACTGAGTGTCAAAACCTTGAAGATATATGTCACTAAAACTCAACAAATTCCTTCTCGAATTCGGAGAAAACAATGCATTATTTATGGAAAACTTTGTTCCATTCGGTAACGTAAAGTTGGCTTTACCAGTTCCTTCAATCAAGTCTGCAGGACCCGATATTGTATTCACAACGATTTTTGTTGGTTTTAAATCAGAGAAATATTTTCTGTGTCTCAGAATAGTGTGTGTTGTTCCACTATATGGTATACAAATTTCTCGAACCATTTCCTTGGGTATCAATTCATCCATTTCCGCTGAAATTGACAAAAATTAGATGATAGAAAGTAAATTTTATTTATTAGAAAATATTTAATAAGTTTGCATTACAATATTACAAAAACAACATTATTATTGAAAACATAAATAAATAATAGATAGATATGGCATAGCCGGAGATCATTCAGCAGTCTCATTATTATAAGCATTTTAGTTATCCGCTATAGCGGTCTCGTCAAAGTCATTTGCAAAGTCGGGAGAATCAAGGTACGATGTACCCTCAAAGTGTTCCGTGAGGTTCACTTCTTTTCCTTTGCCTTTGGTAGACTGTGTGTATAGCTTGCAGAGATGTTCAGGAGTATGACACACATTAGACCAATGTCCTTTGCTTCCGCATCTGTAACAGATGCTATCACGCTTCTGTGCGGTGGTCTCTTGAATATCTTTTCTTTTGGGGGTTTGTTGAGAACGAACCCATTGAAAAGAATTCTTCCCACGTGAACTGAAATTTCTTCCACGTCCGCGATTCAATCTGCGGCCACGACCCCGATAGGTTTGATTTTTCTTCTCTTCCGAATTATGAAAATCCGTTGCATTCACCTCAGGGAATGCTCTGGCTCCCGTAGGACGAGAGTTGTGATTCATTATGAGAAGATCATTATTTTTCTATGCGATGATGAGTGTTACAATTAACTCAGAGAACCTTGTGTATCCGCAATTTCTATACATTGCTTGTAGGACACTATGTTCTTTGTGGAATGTGAGGTATGTCTTTTCGAGCATTTCTGCTTCGGTGACAGGTTTACCACAAAATTTTAGTTGTGATACAATCCTCAACATAGCGGAATTATACTCCTCCACTTTCTTAAAATCCTGAAATCTCAAGTTTTTCTACTCTTCCATCGCATGAGGGAGGTTTATCTCCCTCTGATTATCGAACCTCTCTTTCAGAGCTTTTCAGAGCTCTACTGGGCATAGTCATGTGTCACATTTTTATCTAAATGTTTCCGTAAAAATATTATTGCCTTTGCCTTATCTTGGGCGGATGAATCATTTCCATCAATGATGGTATTGGATAAATTTTCCGATTCCATATAGAGTTCCGCATCGGTTGTCCATGCTATATAATTAGCTTCAGTAATTTTGAGAGCTGGAAACTTAAGCTTCTCAACGGTGGCCATTTGATTTCTAAAAATAAAATCAAAAATATTATTATTAGAAGCATAAGTTAGTATTTGGGAGTAGTAATATGGGCTCCATATAGTGGAATGCATATAGTGAAATGCATCTAACTATTATAACAATAACATATTTCTTTTGTGAATAATGTTATACTTGTTATAATAGTTAGATGCATTTCACTATATGCATTCCACTATATGGAGCCCATATTACTACTCCCAAACACTAACAATATTTCTAATAATAATATTTTTGATTTTGTTTTTAGAAATCAAATGGCCACCGTTGAGAAACTTAAGTTTCCAGCTCTCAAAATTACTGAAGCTAATTATATAGCATCGACAACCGATGCGGAACTCTATATGGAATCGGAAAATTTATCCAATACCATCAGTGAGGGAAATGATTCATCCGCCCAAGATAAGGCAAAGGCAATAATATTTTTACGGAAACATTTGGATGAAAATGTGACGCATTACTATGCAAACATTAGAGACCCAGCAGAGCTCTGGAAAGCTCTGAAAGAGAGGTTCGATAATCAGAGGGAGATAAACCTCCCTCATGCGATGGAAGAGTGGAAAAACCTGAGATTTCAGGATTTTAAAAAAGTGGAGGAGTATAACTCCGCTATATTGAGGATTGTATCACAACTAAAATTTTGTGGTAAACCTGTCACCGAAGCTGAAATGCTCGAAAAGACATACCTCACATTCCACAAAGAACATAGTGTCCTACAAGCAATGTATAGAAATTGCGGATACACAAGGTTTTCTGAGTTAATTATAACACTCATCATCGCAGAGAAAAATAATGATCTTCTCATAAAGAATCACAACTCTCGTCCTACGGGAGCCAGAGCATTCCCTGAGGTGAATGCAACGGATTTTCATAATCCGAAAGAGAAGAAAAATCAAACTTATCGGGTTCGTGGCCGCAGATTGAATCGCGGACGTGGAAGAAATTTCAGTTCACGTGGAAAGAATTCTTTCCAATGGGTTCGTTCTCAACAAACCCCCAAAGGAAAAGATATTCAAGAGACCACCGCACAGAAGCGTGATAGCATCTGTTACAGATGCGGAAGCAAAGGACATTGGTCTAATGTGTGTCGTACTCCTGAACATCTCAGCAAGCTATACAAATAGTCTACCAAAGGTAAAAGAAAAGAAGTGAACCTCACGGAACACTTTGAGGGTACATCGTACCTTGATTCTCCCGACTTTGTAAATGACTTTGATGAGACCGCTATAGCGGATAACTAAAATGCTTATAATAATGAGACTGCTGAATGATCTCCGGCTATGCCATATCTATCTATTATGTATTTATGTTTTCAACAATAATGTGGTTTTTGTAATATTGTAATGCAAACTTATTAAATATTTTCTAATAAATAAAATTTACTTTCTATCATCTAATTTTTGTCAATTTCAGCGGAAATGGATGAATGATACCCAAGGAAATGGTTCGAGAAATTTGTAAACCAGATAGTGGAACAACACACACTATTCTGAGACATAGAAAGCATTTCTCTGATTTAAAACCAACAAAAATCGTTGTGAATACAATATCGGGTCCTGCAGACTTGATTGAAGGAACTGGTAAAACCAACTTTACGTTACCGAATGGAACAAAGTTTTCCATAAATAATGCATTATTTTCTCCGAATTCTAGAAGGAATTTGTTGAGTTTTAATGACATATATCTTCAAGGTTTTGACACTCAGTCCGTAACTGAGAATGGAAAGAAGTATATGCTCATTACTTCTGATAAATCAGGAGAAAAGCAAATTCTAAAGAAAATACCAAAGTTTTCTTCTGGTTTGCATCATACATACATAAATACGATAAAGTCGTATTTAGCAATCAAACAAAATCCAGAAGATTTCACATTATGGCATGATCGCCTTGGTCATCCAGGCACTTTGATGATGCGAAAGATTATAGAGAACTCACATGGTCACCCACTGAAAATCCAGGAGGTATATCAGGGGAATGGAAAGACATATGTTGCATGTTCTCTTGGAAAATTGATCATAAGGCCATCGCCAGCCAAAATTGATAAGGAATCACCAAAGTTCCTTGAAAGAATTCAAGGCGATATTTGTGGACCAATACACCCATCATATGGACCATTCTACTATTTTATGGTGTTAATTAATGCATCTAGCAGATGGTCACACGTTTGTCTATTATCATCTCAAAATATGGCATTTGCGAGGTTTCTAACTCAGATTATCAAACTGAGAGCTCAGTTTTCTGATTATCCTATTAAGAGAGTTAGATTGGATAATGCTGGTGAATTCACATCCCAAGCATTTAATGATTATTGTATGGTAACGGGGATTGATGTTGAACATCCTGTAGCTCATGTTCATACACAAAATGGTTTGGCTGAATCATTAATTAAACTTCTGCAATTAATTGCAAAACCGTTGATCATGAGATCAAAACTCCCATCTTCTGTATGGGGACATGCTATTTTACATGCAGCAGCACTTATCCGAGTAAGACCAAGTGCATATCATAAATACTCCCCACTACAACTAGTATTTGGTCATGAACCAAATATTTCTCATCTAAGAATTTTTGGTTGTGCGGTGTATGTGCCTGTAGCACCCCCACAACATACAAAGATGGGACCACAAAGAAGGTTAGGGATATATGTTGGTTATGATTCACCATCTATTATAAGATACTTAGAACCTCAAACTGGTGATGCCTTTACGGCACGGTTTGCCGACTGCCATTTTGATGAAAAAGAATTTTCAGTTCTAGGGGGAGAAAACAAACAAGTAGGAAAGGATATAAGGTGAAGTGTGCCATCATTATTACATCTCGATCCTCCTACGAAACAGTCCGAACTGGAAGTTCGACGAATTATGCATTTGTAGAGTATAGCAAATCAGTTACCAGATGCTTTTGCAGACACTAAGACAATAACTAAGTCGCACATTCCAGCTGCAAATGTTCCTGCTCGGATTGAGATTCCTGCAGAATCTGGAAGAGCAGATGATACACGAGAGTCTAGGACACGCCTGAAGCATGGAAGACCTATTGGTTCTAAGGATAAAAACCCTAGGAAGAAAAGGAAAATTGAAAAGGTTGATGTTCCCAAAGTAGCTGAAAATACTTTGGAAGAATCACATCAATGAACGAATGATGATGTGGAACATCATGAACCTAAAGAAAACCATGAGATTTCTATCAACTATATTCATAACGGAAAAGATTGGCATCGAAATGAGATGGTTATTGTGGATGATGTTTTCTCATATCTTGTGTCAAAAGAGATAAATGAAGAAAACGAAGATCCAGAACCTCAGTCTGTATATGAATGTAAAAAGAGGTATGACTGGAGAAAATGGAAAGAAGCCATTCAAGCCGAATTTGATTCGTTGAATAAATGAAGTGTATTCGGACCAATTGTACTTACACCTGTAAATGTAAGACCGGTTGGATATAAATGGGTTTTTGTTCGAAAACGAAATGAGGAAAACGAAATCACAAGATACAAAGCTCGTCTTGTGGCTCAAGGTTTTTCTCAACGACCTGGAATAGATTATGAGGAAATCTATTCTCCAGTCATGGATGCAATAACGTTTAGATTCCTGATGAGTCTAGTAGCTTACGAAAATCTAGATATGCATCTCATGGATGTTGTTACTGCTTATCTGTATGGATCATTAGATACAATATCTATATGAGAATTCCTGATGGATTTAAAATGCCAAAAGCATTAAATTCCAAACCCAAAGAGTTATGTGCAATCAAATTGCAAAGATCATTATATAGACTAAAGCAATCTGGGCGTATGTGGTATAACCGCCTAAGTGAACATTTAACCAAGGAAGGTTACGTGAATAATCCAATATGTCCGTGTGTTTTCATCAAGAAAACAATATCTGGATTTGTGATTATCACGGTCTATGTTGATGATCTAAATATGATTGGAACTCAGGAAGAAATACAGAAAGCCTCAGAATATTTAAAAGGGGAATTTGAAATGAAAGATCTCGGACAGATAAAGTACTGTCTTGATTTACAAATTGAGCATTCTCAAAAGGATATATTTGTACATCAATCTACATATACCAAAAGAGTGCTAAAACGATTTAACATGGATAAGGCAAATCCATTGAGTACCCCCATGGTCGTTAGATCACTAAATGTCGAAAATGATCCATTTCGACCACATGAAGAAAATGAGGAGATACTTGGTCCTGAAGTACCGTACCTAAGTGCAATCGGAGCCCTCATCTATCTTGCGAATTGTACTCGGCCTGATATATCATTTGTTGTTAATCTTTTGGCAAGATTTAGCTCGTCCCCTACACGAAGACATTGGAATGAGATTAAACATGTTTTCCGATATCTTCAAGGGACGATTGATTTATGATTGTTTTACCCTAAAAATTCAAATGGCCAAATGGTTGGTTTTGCAGATGCAGATATTTGTCAGATCCGCACAAAGCGAGATCACAAACAGGATACATTTTTACGGTCGGAGGCACCGCTATATCCTGGCGTTCCCAGAAGCAAACGCTTGTAGCTACTTCTTCAAATCATGCTGAGCTTATCGCACTCCATGAAGCAAGTAGAAAATGTGTATGGCTAAGGTCAATATGTCAACACATTAGATCATGCAGTGGATTACTTGTAAATATAGAGCCGACAATATTATATGAAGATAATGCTGCATGCGTCGCGCAAACAAAGGATGTATATATTAAAAGTGATAGAACCAAACATATCCCTCCAAAGTTCTTCTCATACACCCAAGAGCTTGAGAAGAATAAAGATATTGAAGTAAGATATGTCCGATCATGCGACAATGCTGCAGATCTCTTCACGAAATCACTACCTACCTCGGTGTTCAAGAAGCATATATATGACATTGGAATGCGCCATCAACGCAATCTATAAACTTGATCATTCGAGGGGGAGCTTGCGTAGTTGCACTCTTTTTGTCTTTCTAAGGTTTTTCCCAATGGGTTTTCCTAGACAGGTTTTTAACGAGGCAACAGAAGACACGAGGCAAGAAACATAGTAACACTGGTCTCCAAGGGGGAGTGTTATAATAGTTAGATGCATTTCACTATATGCATTCCACTATATGGAGCCCATATTACTACTCCCAAACACTAACTTATGCTTTTTCTCTTCTATATAAAAGATGCATTTCCTTCATTTGTACACACACAATTCATAACTTCAATAATAAGAAGTAGCAAACCTTCATTATTTCTCAATATTCATTTCATCAGTATCCCGTTCTTTACCGGGTATAATATTTTTGTTCTTATTGATATTTATCGAAATGATAAATTATATAATTCTTTTTATGACAATACTATAATTTTTATTTAATTATGATGTAAAATCTAAAGAGTAGATGAAATGGTGTTTCGACCCAAAAGAAAAAAAAGATGAAATGGTGTAAAGATATTAAATTCCTACCTAGCTAATCTTCTTTTCTCCACACAAGGAGGGATTAATGAAATCGGTTATGCCAAATTGCTTACCTATTCAATGTACATAAGTATAACTTCATAAGTTTTATTCTATATAAACACGTATGTTATATATAATTTTCTTACTATCCACATTCTTCCTACACCATTCTACACTGTTCTAATTTGGTTTAACGTCTTTTATTGAAATGGTAATCTCAGTCAATTTAATATCATTTCAATAATTGAAAAAAGATATATTTTGTTTTTAATGGTTTGAAAAAACAGGGTACCGGAAAGACGGTAGTGTTGGGGATAGATAAGTATCTAGCACCAACAAGTTTGGATAGTTTTGATCTTTTCAGAGGCAAAAGTGTTTGTGGAGGCTTGTTTGGTGGTTTGAAACCTAAACTAGATATTCCGATTCTCCTCGATCATTACTTAAAAAAGGTATATATTAATCTATTTATTTGATTACTATATTTGTATGGTGCTTCTTTACAGCTTACTTTTTTTTTTTTTTTTACAATTATAGGAGCTTAATCTGGATAGTTTTATTACACATGAATTGAAGTTTGAACAAATCAGCAACGCTTTTAATATAGGGTTTTTTTTGAAAAATATTCCGATTAAGTTTGAGAATTTGAAAAATACATTTTTTTTTTGAAAAATACCTCTTTTCATAATTGAAAAGACTTTTTTATCCATATTTGATTTTAATACTAATTAATTCGTTTATATAATTATTATTAATATTAATATTCGTTTTATTTAAGATAATGTTGAATTATTGATTAAAAATTAGTTAATTCGTATATAAAATTATCACTAATATTTTTATTTTTTTATTTTGAGATAAAAATTTATGTTGATTTAAAATTTAAAATTTACTATTAAATATAAAAATGATAAATCACTTGTTATACATGATATTTATCTTCAACATTTAATATATTATATCCTCGTGTACTTGCATGATTTACATGTACAATGTTTTTTTTTTCAGTTGTGAAGGTTATAAAATGATGTATAATATGCATGTTCTATTTTTTTTATTTTTATTTTTTTGTTGATTCATCGATTTTGTAGATTACTCTTAAAGATATGACATACAAAGTCTAAAAAAAAAAGATTTGGCATACAAAAACAAACAGTGAGAATTGAAGGATAGAGACTTGATTTTTTCGTGTTGAATAGCTACTGTAATCGTGCTCTGTTATTAAACAACATAGTGAAGTATTTCCTTGTTATTCCTTGTTAAGTTATCTTAAAAATGAGTGTAGTTTTTTTTGTTTCTAATAAATAAAAAAACAAGAATAGATGTTATAATATCGTCTGAAATGTGGCTAATTTATTTCAGCATAAAAATATTTTTTTTGAGATTGATGTGATACTTGCATGATTTACGTGTACAATAGAGTAAAATGTACAATTTGTTTTGAAAAAGATATGATCGCCCTAAAATATAGGCTATATATATTAATTTCTCACAACAAATTAATTCAATTTTAAATATGTAATTTATTATTTGTTGTGCATATTTTTTTTAGGATATTTTTGTAATTTCATAGTTAATAAAGTATATTTTTCAAAAAAAAATAAAAGAAAAGTATTTTTCAAATTTAAAAAACTAAAAAATGTATTTTTTCAAATTTCCTCTTTAATATATTAGAGCAAGGAAAGTCTCTCCGTTGCATTCTATGGATGGATAAATAACAAATGCATGTTATTATTATGTTAATCCAAGTGATTAATTATTAGTCTCTTCTATGTTTCGATGTCTTTGAACTTCTTCTATTGCTGGTTTTAATAAAACATCAAATGTATCCCTTATGTTCTTAACCATGGGAATTATGAATTAGATATTCAAGTATGGAATATCCAGTCAAATTAGTAGAATAAGTAAATACCTCGATAATCGCTTGGCAAGACAGACCTCATCAATGAACTCTCGACCATAAATTTCATCAGTATCTGAATTCTGATTTTTTTATATAGTTGATTCAGAACAATTGAATCCGTGAGAATAGTAAAAAAAAGCAAATACCATTCTAACATTAGTAAAAACTTATCGAAAATCTAGAACTTTTTCATTTGGAATGGTCTTTCTGATTTATATAGTATCAGAATATCTGAAGTTTTATGATAGGTTCATTGGTTTGTATTAGAATAGTTCCTAAGCTGTCTACCCAATTAGCGCTTCCAGGCTTGGTCTCACCCGGCGATCCTATTGAGGATCGCATTGTTACACAAATCTCTCTGACCATCTAAGAGTTCATTCACAATAGTTAAGCAAATCAAGCATAGAAAAAGGAGATAGGAGGAATCTAACATACACTTCAGAATCATATGCACTAACAACAACTATGGCAGCTTTATCAGCTGCTACAACTGCTTTTTCAACATGAGATTTGACGTTTTGTAACATATTGACACTAGTCCTGAAACATTACGCACTACAACAAACATTTTACTAAAGTAGATGTCCTATATTGGTTATCCAAATTGGAGTGGATTAATATTTCATCATCTTAGCTATCGGTCAAATATTATGCTTTAGTATTTAAAGAGCGAAAAATCAAGAGAAAGAAGAAAACCTATTATGAAACTCACCAAATTTATCCGTGAGAATAGAAAACGCAGGCACTTCTATGGGAACCGAATCATGTTGACCAACCCCGAGCAATCCATCTCGTATTCCTGCCAAGCTGTAATCTTTTCCAAAATGGATGACATCGCCCACATCAAAATGGAACAACTAAAGAAGTTTAAAATGTTAAATATATAAGTTTTTCAAAATCTCTTATACTTTGAAACTAGGAGACTGGTCCGCATCGTGTGCGGGTATAAAGTTTTTTAGACGAATAAGATAAATTTTTAGACAACAAGTCAATCTCTTAAAAGTTAAATATGTATGATTGCTAAATGTTTAAACTTATATACATGTAAAAAACTAATGTGTTGGATAATATTTTTAAGATTTTCGGAGTTACCTTGAAAGTAATTTTTGTGTTTCTTCTAGAATTGTTACTTATGGTCTAGGTCTCTAGATTTTTCTTATTTACAGTCCATTTGTTTTTTTTTTCGACTTGTTTTACAATTTTTTTGGTTTAGTCTTCATCTTTGTTTACTCATCCTTTTATTCTTCTTTTCTTTATACATCTTCATTGTGTGTAGGAGTTACCATTTCAATAGATATATATCGGAAATTCTTTGAATCTTTAGAAGCAAAACCTATAACAAAAAAGAGTAATATATTTTCTATGAATTGAAGTTTTGACCGGGAGACGGCCACTTCAAATACAGTTAAACCTTCATAAATTAATACTCTATAAAGTAATAATCACTATAAATTAATAAATTTTTCCGGTCCCGAATCGGGCCAATGTTAAAATTAACAAAATTCGATAAAATAATAAGATAATAATTTTTCTGAAACTTCTATGTAAAATATAGTCTCAATAATTGTATAAATTAATAATCATGTATAATTATGCATATATAAGTATAACTATGATAATGTAATAAAATATGGATTCAATAATTTTTATTTTATTTATTACATCAAAAAATTCTTATGATTGTTTTCTCGATTGCCAAAACTTGAGAAAAATTATATATACGATATTTGATTATTAACGCATAACTCTTTTGAAATGTATCATAATATATATCGTTTTTGACTTTATCATCAACATTAAGAGTAATAACCATGTTTTCTTCTAAATTTTGTACTTAATATCATGTATCATTTTTATATGGAAAATATATTGTGATATTAACATCCATTCTATTGCGATAACTAAAAGTATAAATCATAATTTCAAATTAATGTAAATCAATTTAATTAAATTCTTTAATATAATATCGTTTGATTTTTGTTTTTTAATAAAACGGATATTTTTTATAAATTAATAATTATTAATTCATCGATTAATTAATATCTCTCTAAATTAATAAAATTTCAAAATCCCAACATTATTAATTTATAGAGGTTTTACTGTATATATGATCAAAGAGTATTAGCGTATTTATATATTAACTAATTATTTTCTATGAATTGAAGTTTTGACCGGGACACGTTTGCTTCAAATATATATATGATTGAAGAGTATTAATAATTAGTTAAGGTGACAAATTAAACAATAAATCTCCTAGTTGTACCAAAGACCAAAGTTACTTATAATCCTCAAAATCATAAACGCACCACCACACAAGCTGAAGAAATGTTCACGTTTCAATCTTTCGTTATAAACTCCCAAGTAACTTGGATGATACCACGTCACATAAAACCAAATCGATGCATTTGTTGATTCGTTAAACACCTCTTTTCCTTCAGCAGCACTGAACCACGACAAGTTTCTCATGAAATGGGAAATAAGAGTTTGATCTATAATAAAAGCATTCTATATTGAGATTTTCTCTATGAAAATATATTTTCTTAAACCTCTTTTTTTTTATTATTAATTTTCACTTTCTTTCTCTTTGTTTTTAATCTTTGCTTGATGCATAAAACCTTAAGCATAAAACTCTATTTATAGAGTTAGGATTCTAAACAATACAGTAAATTGCTATTTCCTAATGTTTGCTTTTTTTCATGATTTCTCTTTTCTCCAATTTCCTTTATTGCTTGATTTTTCTTTTGCTTGTTTTCCTTGATTTTCTTTTTTATTTGATATTCACTTTTTTTTTTATAGAAAACGAATCTATTCCAACACTCTCTCTAGATTCGTTTGCTATAGTTTTCATTTCTCCCTCTTGAACAAAACGCCTTCATCTCCATCCTTTGTAGGCTCTTCGTCTTTTGTCTGTATTGCTTTGTAGCAGTCTTTCTCTTCGTCTTTTATCTTCATTGCTTTGTAGCAATCTTCCTTGACTGGAAATTTTAGGGTTGACTCTGAACTTGAATTTTGAGTCTTTTGTGGTTGTGTCTTTTCTTCTCTTGCTTTTTCTTCAAGTAGCTCCCATCTGATAATGAACTTCTGATTATCCTCTTGCATCTCTATTAACTTCTTCCAATATTTATCCATGATTGTACATGTCTTCACATCGGATAGAATTTTGTGACCTTTAGCCAATAATTGTGGTACACTTAACAAGTTTCTGTCTAGATCTGGAATTAGTAACACATCCTTGATTGTAACTTTCCGTTTTGTTGTCTCCATGCTAATATCTCCCTTTCCTGTACTTGTAACAATTACTCCACATCCAAATTTTATTCGAACATTGTATGTCTTGTCTAGTCTTGTGAAGAATTTCTCATCTCTAATCATGTGGCATGTTGCTCCACTGTCAATCAACTATGCTCCTTCTTCATAAACATGACTTGCATCATAAGCTGTTGCAGTGAAAGACAACTCCCCAAACCTTTTCTCTGTTTCTTCTTCGATTTGGCAAGAGTTAGCTTCTCCTTTGCTTTTGCAGTACTTTGCATAATGACCATACTTGCCACACACATAGCATTCTCCTTGACCTTGCTTGTTCTCATGGGGTTTTCCTTCCCTGTTCTTGAAGTAACAAACGTCTTCATTGTGGTTATTCTTCTTGCAGATTCCACACCATGGTGAATTTTCTTTCTTGAAGTAACAGTTTTCTTCATTGTGATTATTCTTTTTGCATGTATTTTACCACTTGTTTGTTCTTTGATGTTGATTCGATCTCTGGCCAAATTTTGCTCCTTTGATTCTTGCATAAAAAGCTCATTCGATAGGTTCATCATCTGGTAGGTACTTTGCTTCATGTGAGATTAGTGATCCAACGAGATATGTCATAATAATCTTCTTCAGATCTTTGGTTTCTTGCATTAATGCTGCTAACCCGGCATAACTCTTTGGCATCGAGTTTAGTATCTTCCAGATTACTTGATGATTTGTCTTCTCTTCTCATAGTAAACTCACCTGGTTCACCACCTCTTGTACTTTATCTGTGTAATCTCGGATCTTTTCTCCTTCCTTCATCTTCAGATCTTCGAACTCCTTGTTCAAACAATCCAACCTCACAAGTTTCGCTTGGTCGTTGCCTTGATAGGTTTCTTGTAGCCTTTGCCAAAAATCCTTAGATGTAGTTGCAGAAACTACTTTCATTAAAACCAAATCTGTCATAGCCATCTGTAACAATTGTAGAGTTTTCATATCTTGCATTCTTTTTCTTTCTATTCTTCTAATAATTTTCCTTTTTCTTCAGGTTTTTCTTATGGCTTTGGTGGAAATCCTCCCTCCACAATTTCCCAAAACTCTTGAATCCTTCAAGTAGTTTTTATCCTTGTAGCCCTAGCCCAAAACTCATAGTTTTGCCCATTAAACACTGGAATTGTTACTGTTTGCAAGGTTTTAGTCATCTTTTAGTTTCTGCCAGACTTTGCACGAACCCGGATTTTGCACATAACGATTTTTGTCGAACTCGGATTTTGCACTGAGACGAGCTGGTTTCTTTTCACGAACCCAAATTATGCTTAGAACATTTTGCAGCGGAATTAGTTTCACACTAATTTTGCACGAAATGAATTTTTTTAAGAACACTCAGGACCTTGGCTCCGATACCATGTTGCGATTTTCTCTATGAAAAAAATATTTTCTTAAACCTCTCTTTTGATTATTAATTCTCTCTTTTTTCTCTTTGTTTTTGTTATTAATTTTCTAAATAACACAGTAAATTGCTATTTCCTAATGTTTGTCTTTTCTTCATGATTTCCTTTTTCTCTAATTTCTTTTGTTGTTTGATTTTCTTTTTACTTGTTTTTCCTCTTTCTTTGTTTTTTTTTATTTTTCTTTTTATTTGATATTCACTTTTTTTTATAGAAAACGAATCTATTCCACAAATGTTTGGTTCACTAATGTTTGGTTCCTATGTACAGTAAAAGCGGTAATAAACTACACAAAGTACATATTTTTCGGAGAACAAACAAAGCTCTCTTCCATAATTTCCCGCATGTTTTTTGTTTAGATCTTACCTAATTCTCAAAACGCTTAAATTATGAAACTCTAACCCTGTTACGAAGATAAACTTTGGCATATGTTTACGAACATCCGTCCAACCGCTACGGTGAAACCGTCTCAAACGCCACAATTGACGACGTTGTCGGTACAAAGAAACTTTACAAAGAGAGACAAAACGGTCACCGAATGGGACCGACATCAACAAAATAAAATAGGAGAATGATCCCTTGCAGAATCCAGCAATAAGAACATAGAATTGAAACTCTGATGTAGGAGCGTACTACCACGCAAAACGTGTAGGACCATAAACACGAACATATCCAAAACAATGGCTGCCACTACAAAAAAAAAAAGAAGCCAAGACAACAACAAAGAAGAAGAACATAGATTAAACCAGTGCATTTGTCTCGTTTCTACCAATTAGAAACAAACCGAATCGCCCTCTCAATCGCCTTGAGAGGAGAGAGAAGAGAGCAAAAAAACGACTAACCAGCACGAATGTAGTTTTAGTTCTGATTTAACTTAATCAAACCAAATTGATCGGACAATTATAATAGACACTTCTGTTTTGTTACCCCAAACCAAACATTTCGTACATAAGAAACTCATGAACAAAAAAAAATGATCAAAAGAAAACACAAAATTAGTTCAAACGCAGAACTTCGCCTACCTTATCATAAGCCACGCAAAACTCAAGAAGAAATAATCGCATTTTAAGCCCTTGTTATAGAGTGTCCAGTAACTTGGATGGTACGTCACATTATATCAAGTTGATGCCATTGCCGATTCATCAAAGGGATCTTCTTCTTCAGCCAGATCTAATTTCCATGCATGCAAGGTCAATACATGTATCACTAAACACCTTCAGTGGTTCTTTATCCGCAAAGGCGGTATAAGCATTGACGTTTTTAAGCTCTAGTTTGTGATGTACTCTTTTGATTTCCTGGAAACTTTAAAGAACACAAAAACGTACATCATATTCCCAATCAAAGTCTAAAACTTCAACAATTTACTTCAATCGTTTAGCCATTGCCAAAAGTATTGTACTCCATGGACTAAGTAAACTTGTATCTTTGAAAGAAAGACGTAACAAAATTTAAGTAATGAACAAAACATGACAAAAAAATTAAGTAAAATAAGAACTATTTTTGTCAAAGAATATCTTACGTGGATCTTTTTGTTGTTGTTGGATTTATGCTCTCTCTGTTTGAGTGTTTTGTCAATCTTAGGTCTCTTATGTGTTGGTCTGTCCCTAAACTTAATCTCCAATGTTAGATATTGACATTGACCCAATTTACAAAAGCATTCGTATGCTTCTCCGTTCTAAAACGAATTCATAAATCACAATCATTATGTCAGGGAAAAAGAAAATAATCAAAACCAATAAAGCAGAAAAACAGAAAAGAGATACATCTCTTTAACAAATATACCTTGTTGAAGAACAAAACCCAAATCAAAAGAACATGCCTTGAAAATACCTACAAAAGCAAAACCAAAAAAAAAAACAGAATCAGATATAAAATATTATGTATATAAACAAAAGCAACGAAGGAATAGAAAGCAAGATGATCCAAGGAATAAAAGGCAACAAAAAAAGACTGTAAAACAACGAACGAAGAACAAATTACAAACCTAAAAACAACAAGTGTTTCTAGATGTTATGAGAAAGATAAAAATAAGGCCGATATATCTATCTTCTCATAGATCTAGGGTTTTGCCACTAAATAGCTAAAAAACATAGTCGATTTTAAAGCATGAGCCGAATAATATATTTTAAATATTTTGTAGATAACGAAATAAATTTGAATTTCTAAAAGATATCCGAATGTATATTCTTTTATACTTTCAATAATAACAAATTCAAAAACAGAAAATCTAAACGTAATTGAAATCTCGTTTATTGACACAATCTATTTTTTTTTTTGTTGACACAAATCTATTCAAATTCAATTAAAGATATATTTTTGTAAGAAATTATCAATCTGAACTTCGTTATTGTATCTGCTCTCCATTTCTGCAGCCTGTAAATCAAGCTAGGGTTTAGAGAGAGATATATACTCATACCAAACGATTATTCTTTTCGACCAAAATATTCATTCATTAGCCATATCTGCAAGAAAAAAAAAACTTGGATTATGCTTTGCCGAGTAGTTTTGGAGACAATCCTTTTCTTGAAAAATCGAGTTAGCATCTTAACGAATCTCTGACAATTTGATTCCTCAAGAAGAGTCTTTCAAAAGGCAGAGAGATAAAAGATTCAAGAAAAGGATTGTCAGATTACGTCTTCCGTTTCTTAAGATGTTTAGAAATAATTTTTTTAGTTTTATTAGTTTAACTAGTTAGTTCAAATTGCACTACAAGAAAACAAACAGTATTCCGACAGAATTTCCGACGGCCGAAATTTCTGTCGGAATTTTCCGACGGCATCCCGACGGATTTCCGAGCAAAATGAATCCGTCGAACTTTTGTGACGGATTTCCGACGGACACGGAAACCGTCGGTATTTCCAACGGATTTTAATGTTTTTTTATAAAAAAAGTCTTTATTAAATTTTTGTCTTTTTATAAAAAAAACATTAAAATCCGTCGGAAATCCGTCGGAAATTTCCGACGGATTTTAAAGTTTTTTTTATAAAAAAAATCTTTTTTAAATTTTTGTCTTTTTTATAAAAAAACATTAAAATCCGTCGGAAATCCGTCGGAAATTTCCAACTTTAATAAAAAAAATCTTTATTAAATTTCCAACTTTTTTAAAAAACATTAAAATCCGTCGGAAATCCGTCGGTATTTCTGACGGATTTCCGACGGACAACCCTAATTTCTGCCGCCTAAACAACTTCGATCTCATCGAAAAAGGGGGAAAATCCATCGGAATTCCGTCTGAATTCCGTCGGAAACCTGTAATATAACCAGACCCTTCTTCTTCTTCGCGGAGACAGACGAAATCGACGGAAAAAAAAAAACTTAAAAAATCGCCGGAAAACTCTGCTTCTTCGACGGAAAGGTGACGGAAACCTCGGATTCACCCACAATAACAATCTCTATTACTCGAATCATGAATCCAATGTAAGTTTTTGTTAATTTTAGTTTTTTTAAAAAAAATTGGAAATTATGAATTTTAGAGATGTATTTGTTAGAGATTGATAGATTTAGGATGTTATAAAATATGGGATGTAAGCATTTAGGTAGATAAAATGTAGAAATGTACGGATTTAGGATGTTAGAAATTTAGGGATTTAGAGATTTACGTATTTAGGAAATTTGGAAATTTGGAATTTATGAATTTTGTAATTTATGAATTATTGAAATTAGAGAGTAAGAAAAATTTAATAGATTTTGGAAATTTTGTGATTTATTGTCTTTTCGAGTTTATAAAATTATTTTCCATTTTAATAAGTATTTGTGGTTTTTAGGGATTTATAAAAATTTATAATATGAATAAATTATAAAATTCTAAATTGTTGAAATTTTACTAATTCTTTAATTTGTTAAAATTACAAAATCCCAAATTCCTGAAAGATCCTAAATATCTAAAACTTTATACTACCAAATCCCAAATTCCAGAAATTTCGTAAATCTCTAAATCCCTAAATCTCCATATTTGAAAATCCAAAAATCTAAATATCCCTAAATATCTATATCCGAGAACCCCAATTTCCCACAATCCCTAACTCCCTAAAACCTCAATTTATGAAATCCGAAATTCCATAAATTAATCCCTAAATTACAAAATCCCAAATTCCAAAAATCTGGAAATGTCTAAATTTCAAAATCTCTAATTCTTAAAATATCAATATCCCAAAATTTCAACGGTAAAAATAAATTTTGGTAATCGTCTTTGTTTTATTTTAATTTAATTTAATTTTTATTTATATTTAATAAAAATCTTTTTTTTTAAAAAAAATTAATAAATCCGTCGAAATTCCGTCGGTAATTGAAATCCGACGGAATTCCGACGGAGCCCTTTTCCGTCGGAAATTCGTCAGTATTTCCGACGGGTTTTTATTTCCGACGAGATAGAACCGACGGACCAAAACCGTCGGAAAACCGTCGGAATAGGGGTTATTCCGACGGTTTTAGCCATTGGAAACGACCCTGTTTTCTTGTAGTGTTGAAACCATGTCATTTTTTTTAACCAATAAAATTAAAAAAAAATAAGCAAACTTAATAAATCCATCAACAACGGTATTAAAACAAGGATTTTTTTTGACCAAAACCACTTCTAAAATAAAGAAATTAAAGATCACCTTCCAAAACTAGTTAAAGTCTTACAGATGCCCATTAAATTTGTCTTTAACGCTTTAAATTGAAGAAGATTTGGTCTTTATGTGAGGATATATATTTTTCATAAGTAATTTATGTTTGCCAAAAACATTTGTTTATGTGTCTATATATGCATACACATACAACTTGATCAGCACAACCAATACTAAGAAATAGAGAAAATAGATCAACCAATTTTAATTGGCACAAAAGAGTGATAAATATAAATCACATAATAAAAATCATGAGATCTGCTACTCTTTTTCTGGTTTCTTGTATTCTAATGTCTTTCATGTTGAACCATGTGTTTTTTTTGCTTGTTTTTGTTTTAGTTGGTTACTCGTATAGGTAAGAAAAAATCTATTTTTAGCCAATTGCGAAATATGTCTTTCCAAGAAAAAAGTTCTAGATCATATTCTAATTTTTTACATTGTCAATCTTTCTTTATATATAAAAAAAACTATAATGTTTCGTTTATTTTTTGTGATTAGAAGTGAAAGCTGTATTGAATCCAATGGATAACCTACACGTCCGGAAGGATATATTTATCTGAGGATGCGGCCGAGACGGAAGTAAAACGTGCATAAACGACTTTGTTAAGAAAGGAGGTGCAGGCAATAAGCCTAGTAGTTGCGAGTGTGATGACTTCGGCGAAGAACATTTATGCCGATGTAATTTTCTTTGCTAGTTATTGTGATGTGGACTTTAGTTTTAGACGTTATAAATGTCATAAAAGAAGAATAGAATCGGTAAACTAAAAAGAACTAAACATATATATGACTGAGTAAAGTTTTCTAACATGTGATAATAAACATGTATAATATATATATGGAAAAATCTTTATTAGCTACACGAATTATAAGATATCATGTGACTACACATCTGAACTATATAATCTACGTTTAGCTATACCGACAAATGTATAATATATGACGAAATAAATAAATTATTTAACATTACATAGGTACAAATCTGAAATAAAATAATGTAGTTTGACTTACACCAACTAATGTATAATGCATGGTAATATACACAAATAACAATAATTATGTTAAAAAATCATATTTATGTTAATTTTGTTACAATTTTTGTGTAGCCGCGCTAAAATTATTATTTTGTATTAAAATTAAATTATATAAATTCGAAACTTGATCTAAATCCAATTTTTTAACCCAATAAAAACCATATGAATAAAATCCAATGTTTATTCAATAAAATTGATACCAAAAAAACACAAATAATAAAAACTAATGTTTTAAAACTTAAAACGGACTGACTAGACCGTGGCGAGGCTAATAGTCGGATTAGAATTCCTTTAAAAATATGTATTTATATAAATTTGGATTAAACTGGTAAAAATACTAATGGTTGAACCGGAAGAGTCTAATCCTAACTTCAATATGTATATATAACAATATGTATTATATATATATATATATATATTTTTTTTTAAGTGTGTCTTTGATTTTCATTTTTCATCATGTTTGTCAATTTTTTTTAATTTTCCTCATGTTTTTTGTGAGAATATTATCTGTAATTACCAATTTATAAGAGAATTCAATTTGTTATATATATATCATATAAGAATGTTAGAAAAAAATATTATATTTATAAGTATCAAAATAATTATTAATTAATTGGTCTTCATTTTGACCAATTCGACCAATGATCTGGTGAGCCAAAATATTTATGGTTCATCATCAAGTTTTTCTTAACACATTTTTAACACATTGACCGGAAAGAGCTGATTTTTATTTGAAAATGGTAGAGATCATATCAATAGTACGATTGAAAGTTATGGTAGTTTTTGTGAAGATAAATCAAGTGTTGAGAAAACTAACTTATACTACTAACATTTAAATGGCAATATCATTGAAAAGTTGCGCATAGCTACGCAATATCACATTGTTAACTTTTTTTTTTGTTTTTGTCACATCACATTGTTAAGGTGTTTTAATAGAAAATCTCCTCAATTATCGCCGGATCTTGAAAAATCATCTCTTCTACTTTTTTATTAAAAAAACACTTCAACTATATTTCGTTAGTGAAATCAACCATCCGTCTACAATAACGTTTAATCCCAATAAAAATTATTATCTTTTGTTACAAAAACGACAAAACGTCTTAAATATTGACCAAAACATCCAATTGTTTAGAGGAAAAAAAACATAAATGCGTAAAGAAGAAATTAGCTCAACTTGTGTTCAATATCGCTTTGATTGAAGATTATATGTTTCAATAAATAGTCAGTCTATGGTTGTGAGATCGTACAACGAAACTCACATATATTACTCAATAGGTGTGGTAACTATAGTGCACCTAAGATTGCGGCTGATTTCCAGAATAAGTTTAGCATTAATCACGATTTACAATATACCTACGATCCATTTTTTTTTCCTCATAAGATTCACTTTGTGTTATTTTCATGTAAACAACTTGATGTTTTGGTCAATATTTGAGACGCTTTGTCATTTTTGTAACAAAAGACAACAATTTTTATTAGGATTAAACGTTATTGTAGACGGAGGGTTCATTTCATTAACGAAGTATAGTTGAAGGGTTTTTTACTAAAAAAATAGTTGAAGAGATTTTTCTTGATCCGAAAATAGTTGAAGGGATTTTTTATTAAAAACACCATTGTTAACTAGTAATAACATTTTGACACTAATCATGAAGCATCCGTAACCAAAACTAGAGCCAAATAAACAGTTATAGATCGTTACATTGACTGAAGATTTTATTTCCATTTTAAAAAAAGTAATTTAACATTGAGTCAAAATCTTAAACACAAATCTGTAAGTTTTCAAAATCTCTTATATTTGCAAATATCAATTATTTTTTTATAGTAATTAACTAATTCAGTAGAAATGGTATATATGAATCATACATTTGACCAAAAATGCTTTTTCAACAATAAATTAAAGATTACCTTCCAAAACTAATTAAAGATACCCATTTCGTTTACAAGTAATATATGTTGACCAACAAATTGTGGAATATGTGTGTATAAATACATTCACATATAACTTGTATCATCACAGCCAGTATTAAGAACCCGAGAGAAAGATAATTTAATTCACACAGTAAAATCATGAGATCTGCTACTTTTGTTTTGGTTTCTATCGTTCTCATGTCGTTTATTTTGAGCCATGTGAAAGGTAATAAGTTAACTTTTTCTGTTTTAATTGGTTATTCGTAAAAATTTGAAAATCCTAATTTTACCTGATCGAAATACGTTGTTTCAATTAAAAAAAAATGTTCTAGACTGTGATCTAATCTGAAATTGTTGCATTATCAATAACTAAAATCTTTAGATTAAATTCTTACAATTTTTGTGGTTGATATAAAATAATAGAAGTGGAAGCTGGATTGAATCCAATGGATAACTTATGCATCCGGAAGGATATATTCATCGGAGGTTGCGGCCGTGACGGAAGCAAGACGTGCATAAACGACTTTGTTAAAAAAGGAGGTCCAGGCAATAAGCCTAGTAGTTGCGAGTGTGATGACTTTGGTGAAGAACATTTATGCCGATGTAATTTTCCTTGCTAGTTTTTGTTCTACAAATACAATATATTCAAAATAAAACATAATGTTAGAGAGAAGATACTACGTTTGTTGTGGTTTGTAATCTGAAAATTTTCTAAACGTTGGAAAAAACGTAAAGAAGAAAAGAGTCACAAAACAAATGGAGTTCGCCTTAATGTAAAACTCTCCCAGGCACAGTAGTCGAAGAGCCGCCGTCGGAAACTTTACCGGCAACCACGCTCCTCCGAGGAAGTAGTTTTTTGCGGCTGTTCACCCTATCCTCGGATTCATCGAAGAATCTGAGAAATGTTTTACTCACTTTTGCAATTTCCGGGCTCGAACTGCCTTGGTAACATGTTTCT